>CM019148.1:26585279-26945922 GCA_009733165.1 Naja naja | reverse complement strand
GATCACAGTTTCTTCTCAAATTCTTCAGACTGACCAACCAAGGAAAGCCAAAACGCTTGGTTTGCATCCTCACTAGACCAAACTGGTTCTCTCAATCCTTGAGAGCTGCAGAATATTCCTTGTTTGATTCTTAGGGCACCATAATCAATTTTAGCTTCAGACTGGATATGCCTACACTGTGGACATGAAATACACTGTGGACATGAGATACAGAAGCTTCACACTTCACATTTGACACTTCCGCATTACAGATATACAAGCAGCAGCCCTATACATGCATTTTCAGAGTGAGCCTTAATGAAAGTGATACCTCTGGGTTCACATTTACAGTGTTCTGCAGTAAATACCTGGATTGACTGTTTTTTAATTCAGTATACTAATGGAACCCAGCATATTGCATGTTCAGCTGTAACATGGTTTATTATTATTTATCTATTGTGCTCTAAAGCATACTCATTGTGTAAAGGACTTTCCTCAGTGCTTCCTGGCTTGTTATTGTTAAAAGTGAGTTAGGCCTGCCTTTCATCCAAAGGTTTCCTATGAGCGTAACATCACTCCCTTTTTATGACCCTGTAATCCCCTAAATTCGGAGTCGGGGCGACTGAATGGAGCTGAGAATTTACTGGCCAGATGCCCTTCCTGATGCCACATGAAGCTTGCAGCTATGAGCATAAATCACTGTGTGATCAAAAACAAGGATAGTCCTTTTCCCCCACTGATTTCCCCTCTTTCTCTTCCTTCAGGTCTAATAGATATCCATGTGCACTTGAGAGAACCAGGAGCCACCCATAAAGAAGACTTCAAATCTGGTACAGCTGCTGCTCTAGCTGGTGGCATCACGATGGTTTGTGCCATGCCAAACACCTCTCCTGCTATCACTGATGCTAGTTCTTTTGCCCTAATGCAGAAGGTAAGGACTGCCCGAATTATGAGTAATGGGGGCAAGGGAAGGATCAGACTTTTTGATAGTGGTGTCCAGACTAGCAAAAGATTTCTTATGAAAGATGTCTGGTCCTTTATTACTTGTCTTTTGTATTAGGAAAGATCGTTCAGTATGCACATCGCTGCTACTTCTGATATTCTTTTTGTTAAATTAGTGGAATATTACAAATTCAGTTTGTAATCAAATGTAAAGACAATACCAGTCAAGAAAATAATTTCATTGCTACATGTGGAATTAATTATTAAAATCATGTTGCCTACAACATCTAGAAGACAATTGTGTTTAACATGATAGGAGACTTAACCTATAATCATATTAAAACTAGCAAAACTTCAGCATGGAAATGTTTAATGCATTTCTCAGCAAGCATTTCAAATTATAGTCTGATCGTTGCTTGGACTAATGCTTTGTTGTTATGCATTTGTTATGTATGTGTTTATTGAATGCTGTTCTGGTCAAGATGAAGCTATTCTGAGTTTGGCAATTCTCAGCTTGTCATATGATAAGAGCAGCTAAACCAAATATTAAAAAGAATAAACTTGTCACACCTTTTGAGGCTGACCTTTTCTTTTTGCCTAGCTGGCTGAGGCTGGAGCCCGCTGTGATTTTGCACTGTATGTTGGAGCTTCAACTGACAATGCTGGCTCTCTGGGACCAGTGGCTGGAGCTGCTGCTGGTCTAAAGATGTATCTGAATGACACTTTCTCTGACCTCAAGATGGACAATGTTTCTCTCTGGATGGAGGTGGGTTTTATTTTGTTCAATCTCTGGTGCTTTGTTTCTTTAGCAAGAAAGGGAAAATTGTGTTGATATGGAAGATGTTATTCTCTTCCCTTACTGGAGCCCTGAAATAGAATTTCTACTATCCTATCTGCCAATATTTCAATAATTTAACGGGTAGGCTACCAGAAGCCATTCAAACAATCTCTGGTCTATGTTAGTGCATATTTATCTGCTGTATTTAATCTTTCTTTGATCTTTCCAAACCACTCCAGCACTTTGAAAAGTGGCCCAAGCACCTTCCAATTGTAGCACATGCTGAGAAACAGACAGTGGCAGCCATTTTGATGGTGGCACAGCTATACCAGCGTCCTGTCCACATCTGCCATGTGGCCCGCAAGGAAGAGGCAAGTAATTTGTGCAAAAAAGCTTAAAGGATAAGAATGTATGTTCAGGGAAGGTCCATGAACAGAAAACCAGGAAGTCCCTTTAAGAATTTTCTTCTTCCAATCACTAGAGAGCAAATGACTTGGCAAGACTTCCTTTATCTTTATTAAAATCCTTGATATGAATCTGGATGAAAATTCTGTGGGTAATATTTCATCTCTTCACAGATCCTGATCATCAAAGCAGCAAAGCAGAAGGGCATTGAGGTGACCTGTGAGGTGGCTCCCCACCACCTCTTTCTCTGCCAGGAAGATCTGAGGCGTATTGGCGAAGGCCGGGGTCAGGTCCGCCCCATGTTGGGCACTCGCGAAGACATGGAGGCCCTTTGGGACAACCTGGACACCATTGACTGCTTTGCTACAGACCATGGTAAATGTGGCTTTAGTTTAGATTTCTGGAAAGCTTCAGCAACAGGACATGTCCAAAAATGGTTTCAACAGTTGATAGGTTTCTGAGAGTTCAGAAGAATGTGTGGGATTAGAAGCAGGGAAGGAAGGTTTGCCTGTTATACTCAATACCAGTTGGCACAGCTGCTGTGTGAAAGCTTTTCCTTTGCCATATCTTTCCTTTTCTCCTTCCAGCTCCACACACATTGGAGGAGAAGCTTGGGAAGGAACCTCCCCCAGGCTTCCCAGGTCTGGAGACTATGCTGCCCCTGTTGCTTACAGCAGTTTCCGAAGGGCGCCTCACCGTGGAAGACATTGTCAAGCGCCTGTATGATAATCCTCGGCGCATATTTGGACTGCCTGTGCAGGAAGAAACGTACATTGAGGTGGGGTTGCTGTTGCAGGAGAAGGGTCTTGAGGGGAGAATCTAAGAGCCCTGTCGAAACTGGCATCCTTGCCTTAACTCTGTTTTGTCAAAAAAAAAAAAAACTCTATTGCTAGAAAGCTTTCTTTGGCCACAAAGCCAATGACTGCCTACTCAATGGCATGGATGTCTCATCATCAGTACAAGCAGCTGTTCTTTCTAAGTTGTTGTATCTTCTGGCAGGTGGATCTAGAGCAGGAGTGGCTGGTGCCAACCCATACAGCTTTCAGCAAATCCCAGTGGACTCCTTTTGAAGGGATGCGGGTGAAGGGGACTGTACGTCGTGTCATTCTCCGTGGAGAAGTGGCTTATATTGATGGACAGGTAAATACAAAGCAGTTGAGGAAAGGGGTATAGAAAAAAATACTTCCTTTATCTGATTAAAGGAATCCTCTGTGGCCCTTTTGGCTACCTCCTTTTTATGAAGCTTTGATGCCAGAGGGGTTAGGACTGATGTGTTTTGTGTTGCATAGGTTCTCGTATCCCCAGGTTATGGGCAGGATGTGCGAAAGTGGCCATGCTCAGTACCTCTCCCAGCACCGGCCAAAGAAATCCTGAAGGTAGGTGCTAGAACTCACCTAAGGAGGGACAAAGGAGGAGGAGGATTGGGAATAGATGGATAAATGGATAAAGGTGGAAAATTTGGGAGATGCTGTTAGTAAAAAGGGAAACTGTTCCCTAGATTTCTGTTGTTCAGTTCCTCTCATCTTTCAGACACCTGAGCGTCCTCATACCACTGTGCAAACAGAGATCTTTCGTGGCCGTGCATCGAGTCCTCGGAGAGCTGCTCCAGTGGGAGATGCACGATTCTACTTGGCCCCCCGCATCCATCGTGCTTCAGATCCTGGGCTGCCAGGTGATGGATGAAAGGGTACCTGGAATGGATTCCTTTCTGGGGCAGGTGTTTAGGGAAGGAGGGCTGTAGCCATGGCAAGGTGTCTCTATTAGTCCATAATTCTTTTCCTCTTCCTTTGACTAGCTGATGATCTCAGAGAAAGAGCTATCAAAAAAGCACCTGAGCCAGGTGAGTCCGAGTCCTTCTTTCCCCCAAACTCAGACTGCTGCTATACCCTCTCTGTGGGTTTTTTTTAAATTAATTCTAAGTAGCCTTGCGAAAAGAGCTTCTTGTTTAAATTCAGATATGGGTATGTAGATTTCAGTCTCTTACAGCATTTCTCCATGGGCAAGTTTGTTGAAGAAAAAATGAGGAGGTGGGAAATTGGTTGCTGTAGACAACAAGACCAGAAAGGGATTTCGCTTTGGATTTTATATCGGATGGCTCTGTGAGGCAGGGGGACCAAGATATTAAAGGGCCGATGACATTAATATTTTTTAATGTTGATTATAACATAGTAAGGTATGTTTTATCCCTGCAACATTGTATATCAACTAATAAGAGACATACTAGCTCAAAACCATTGATTTACCAGAAATCTTCTATAAACTTAGAACAATATTTTTAATCCTGGCCTGGTTAAAACAACCTTATTCCTCTACTTATGAAGCCAATCCATTAAATGTATACCATTGTCTACTATCTCATTTGACAAAGATAGTTTAGCCACCATGATCAAATCTCAAAATTGACATTTTAATTTTTAAATAATATTTCAGGCTTGACTATCCCTTATACTTTGCTTGTTTCATCAGTTAATTGAACCTAATCTGAATATAGGCGAAACACCATTTGGTTCTACTTTTTTAAAAGTTCAGGTTCTAAAGAGTTGTTCTTCTGGTGTTTGTTCTACTGCCGAAAAATTTCCTCCAAACTTTACCTCTCCTTTTTTTGGCTGGAGACCTTTACCCATGTAGGGTTTGGGCAAACAGTTGCTTTTACCCTGGTTACTCTAATAAATGATAATAGCTTAGAATGAAGGCTTTCAAGATTACGGAAGGAAAGAATTAGAGCAGGGGTGTCAAACTTGTGTCATCACGTGACGTATTGGGACTTTTCCCCCCTTCGCTAAACTGGGTGTGGGCGTGGCCAGTGTGTGACACATCCAGCCTGGCCTGCGGGCCAAGAGTTTGACAGCCCTGAATTAGAGGAACAACCCCAAAAGTAGAACAGGATAAGAAAAAGGCAAAAGAGAGACAGAGACAGATCCCTAATATCTTCTCTTGCATATTCTGTTTGAAGTGATGATCTTTTTTTTTTATCCCTTCAGACTTGTCCATTATCCAGGATGGTCCATTATACCTTGCTGGCCCAATACCCAGACAGGCATCTCTTCAGAGTTTGCCACATCCTCAAACCTCACCATTACTCCATCCTCTTGTGGGGCAACATATACTGTCAGTCAAACAATTCACAAAGGGCCAGGTATTTGCATATTCGGTTTTTTTTCTCCTACATTTTGGTGTCTGTGCTCATGGAATTCCTGTACTCAAATTCCTAAGCTGCTTCTCCACAACGTGCTCCTGTTTTTTGTACAGATGTCTCACTTGTTTAACGTCGCACACAATCTGCGCATGTTGGTGCAAAAAGAGCGCAGTCTTGACATTCTCAAGGTGAGGAAAAAAATTGAATTGGGACAATGGGGATGAGATTTGGGGAGGGCAGGAAAAACAGCAATACTAAACCAGAGCAACTTTTGCACAGGGGAAGGTGATGGCCTCCATGTTTTACGAGGCAAGCACACGTACCAGCAGTTCCTTTTCTGCAGCCATGTACCGTCTGGGTGGCTCTGTGCTCCCCTTCTCTGAGGCCACCTCATCCTGCCAAAAGGGAGAATCTCTGGCAGACTCGGTCCAGACCATGACCTGCTATGCTGACGTTGTTGTTCTGAGGCACCCCCAGCCAGGTGCAGTGGAGGTAAAGATGGGCAAGGGATTAAGAAAGGTTGCATGATGAAGGAGTGAATTAGGATAACAGAGTTGGAAGGGACCTTGGAGGTCTTCTAGTCCAACCCCATACCACTTCAGACAAATGGTTATCCAATCTCTTCTTAAAAACTTCCATTAGTGATGGTGGGTTAATTTCATGGTATGGTACAAGTTCAGAGAAGCCAGCAATCCTGTCTCCCCTTCCCTTTCTCACCTGGGTTTTTTTGTCTTTACGATAGAAGCCATTCATTTTCTTAGCTTTTAAATGTATGTCTCAGAAATCCTTGACCAATTTTATTGATTGTAAATTCAAGCATCTGGTTCTCAAGATACCTGCAAAAACACCTTCTGTAGAAGCAATTTGTTTGTTTGTTTTTTACTTCTCTGGACTGCTGGATCTCATCTTCTGGCTTCCAATTGGTCATCTGATCTGTGAGCAGCAGGGATCTATTTCTCTGTTTCTCTGCATTGTGCTAAATATAAATACAGCTTTTCCTCTGATACAATTCATATAGTCATAGGGAAAACATGGTTCTGCCAACTGCATCAATTATTTGGTCTCAATGGACTATGGTCTCACCCAAATCATTCAAATTATGATATTGGCAAAGGAAGGAGAAGCTTGACTTGCTGAAGGAAGCTTGGGGTGGGTAGGAATTTAGATAGCATGACCAAAATATGGAGACCTGAGGTTGGGTCTAAAAGTACTAGTATCTAGTATGCAACAAACACCACCTGTGACTTTAGGGAGATGATTCCAGGCAGTTTGCGTTTAGTTTCCCAGAAGAAAATATTTGGGAATCATTGAAGCAGATTTGCTGGTTTCTGATTAAGAACAATTTACATGGAAGCCACAAAGGGTTTATGAAGTGACTGAATAAAGAAATGAGTCAAATACTCACTTTAATGGCTTCTTCCCCTCCCATTTTATACCAGCTGGCTGCCAAACATTGCCGCAAACCTGTGATCAATGCAGGTGATGGAGTTGGAGAACACCCCACTCAAGGTCTGCTGGACATCTTCACCATCCGTGAAGAGTTGGGTACTGTTAATGGCATGACGGTAAGGAAAGTTGTGGGCTTATTTCCAATACTTTTGTCTTCATGCTTACTTTCCATGGATCAGGAAACCTCATGACCTTCTTCCCTCTTTTCCAGATCACCATGGTGGGAGACCTGAAGCATGGGCGCACAGTCCACTCCCTGGCCCGCCTTCTGACCTTGTACCGTGTCAGCTTGCGTTATGTCACTCCACCCAACCTGCGCATGCCCTCTGATATCTTCAACTTCGTAGCCTCCAAGGGAATCAAGCAGGTGAAGATGGGGGGAGGGGGGAGTTTACCATCATGGGTTTTTGGTTCCATTGCTTCCATTTTGATGTTGACTGCTTCCTTCTTATGCTCTTCTTTCCCAGGAGGAGTTTAAGAACATTGAAGAGGCTCTACCAGACACGGATGTTCTTTACATGACTCGCATCCAGAAGGAGCGCTTTGCTTCAGTCCAGGAATATGAGATGGTAGGTGAAAGCACCCAAATGAACTGTCCTCCAAATCATTACACCGAAGGGCTAGATTCACACATTGCCCTACGTCCTGGTTTATTTCAGTATTCATTTCTTGAACAAGCTATAATTAAATGGCTCCCAGAATTATTTTCTGAACCTCAGAAAATAACTCGATATGTATCTTGTCCCAACTAGCAGTGCAAGATGCTGTGTTTCCCCTCATCATCCAAATATATTCTAGTAGAAGAGAAAGAAAGAAAGAAAGAAAGAAAGAAAGAAAGAAAGAAAGAAAGAAAGAAAGAAAGAAGATTCTGTTCTTACCCTTTTATTGAGAAAGATACTCTGCTTTCCAGCTAAGGACACACACGTTGGATTCACATAACATACTGGGCTAATTGGTTCAGTTCACTCTGTTGTTTCAGACATTATTTATTTTTTAAATTTATTTGAGAAGCATACAAAATCACCTAGTTTGTATATCAGTTTGGCAAATCCTGGGCTTGGTCTCTTCACTTTAGTGGGTTGAATCCATGTTTTCCGAGGGCTCAAAATGTGGAATCTCTAGCTAAACTCGTTTTCTGGATCCTGACTACTTGGAGCCACACAAGGGCTAAGTATTTTGAAACCACCTAAAAATTGGCATTGAAGAAATGGGATGGGCAGTTTCCCTCAGCATGGGATAGAGCTGCTAACAACCAAGAACCTCATTCAAGTCTTTTCTCTCTAGTGTTTTGGGCAGTTTATCTTGACACCGCATATCATGACCCGGGCCAAGAAGAAGATGGTGGTGATGCATCCAATGCCCCGTGTCAATGAAATCAGGTGCGAAGGAGCTAATCCTACCTCAGTTCATTTATGTTCTCCTGGAATACAAAATGTGCTGCACTTGGGTAAGACTTTCTTGCATGGGTTTTTCACCCAGCCTGCATACACAAAAGGTTCAATCCTTGATGCTAAGGGAATGGTAAGCAGCAGCTCATATTTATCTCCATCTGAAAAGTAGAACAAAACTTTACTTCTGGTCAAGTTAAAACACCTGGGTTGTTAAGATTGTTATGTACATCAAAATTCTTAGTTCAGAAAGTCCTATCAAAAGCAAGCAATTCTGTTTGATCAAACTGTTATTGAATAAAGCAGTTATCTCTTTTATGAGACTATGCATGGGAGGAGAGGGAAAGCTTCTTTAAATGTGGTGAGTGATAATCCTTACCTTGGCATCTCTTTCTAGTGTGGAGGTGGACTCGGATCCCCGTGCAGCCTACTTCCGGCAGGCAGAGAATGGCATGTATATCCGCATGGCACTCTTGGCCACCGTGCTTGGTCGGTACTGATCCTTGTCTGTTGCGGCCCAGACTGGACATGAAGAGGGATTAAATTTTGGTCCCTATCTCACCTCATATGCAAGTTGATACTATTTGACTGGGTTTATGCTCACTTTGTGCTACCAAAGACCAAATAATACTCTTGGTGGGGCAGGCTTTCTGCCAAGGACATCAGGAGTGACAGAGCAAAAATCAGGAGCTCAGGAAAGGTAGCTTACTTCTTTCTTTCTCTTCAGTTCTTGTCTTCCACAGTCCTGTTTCTGGAATTTGTGCTAGGGAGATGCTTTATCTGAACAATTCCTCGTTCTCTAAGCCTACTTTTGTTCGGTCCGAGTTCTCTCAAATTGCAGCTCCTCTCATTTGGATCCTATCCCTAGGCGAAAGGAGAGGGAGGGCCTATTTGTCAGTGGCTATGCAGAATACCACTACAATTTTTTTCCCCAAGGCTGAGAAGCAGTCTTGGCTACATTGTGAGCATTCTTCTCATCTGTGAACCAAACTGACGCCTTTGGGATTTTTTTTAAAGAAAAAATAAAGTATTGAATACAACCTGTGCTGATTGTTTGTATTTTGGGGAGTTATTTAAAAAGAAATTGAATACATGTTCTGCTTCAAATAAATGAAAGGGGAAGGGTAACCCTTTCATACTCAAGAGATTCTTGCAAAGAAAGGCAGGCAGGTAGGTAAGCAGGTAAGCATTGCTGGATGGACAGCAGCACATTGGATCCCTGAAGGGCAAATAGGATATAGCCTTACCTTAAGTAGAAAAAGAGAAGAAGAATTGATGACTCATTGATGCAAGAAACAGAAAAAAAGTTTCACTAATTGATTCATAAGATACAGTCATATGCTGTTTTCCAAATAGTAACTCAAGGTGGTATACAAGCACTCTCTCTCTCTTCTCCCCACAATAACTATTGTACCATATGGGGTGGGTAAGCTGGTTTAAGAGAGAATAATTGGCCCATAGTTACCCACTGAGTTCCTGTGCTAAGGAAACATGGCATGCTGAAAAAACTCACTGGTTCATAAGGTGTGCTATTTTAACCAAGAACAGGTGTCAAGGGTGTGAAAGTTTTCAAGATTTATCCATCCTCCTAACACATGATACTGCATGAAAACAGCTAAAACTATATCAGCATAGATTTAACCATCTCAGAAGGAAGTTCAAAACCTTGGGAACTTGGTTGGTATCCATCCTTCATAGGAAAAGGAAAAAAGAATATTGCAAGTCAATGACTCATGATGTTAATGGAGAGATTTAATTTTTGGGTCCCTGGTTTGAGTTAATTAGATGAAAGACTGCTGGGAATGAGAACCATACAGCTAGTTTGGCTATTGTAACACTAGCCAATTTAAATCACAACAAATAAATTTGAATACTTCTATAAGATTCTGAAAAAGATGCTTTTGAAAAATTAAAAAGGTGCATCAAAGTTAATTTTTTTAATAACAAGATTGTTTAATTTAGAAAAAATGCTAATTTCAGATGACCTTTCTGAGCAATATTATTTCATTGTTTCTAAAGAATCCATCAACTGAATTGTAGCTATATTCTCCACGTATTCCACTGTTCTTCTGTGGAATATGGAATATTCTCCACATATTCCATATTCTTCTGAAACTCCTGGTTCATAAACAGATCAGGCATTTCAGAAGAAGACTTAGTGATGGCAACAGTGCAGTAGTAATTATGTAATTCTTCTACAAGCAACCTTTAAGGAAGTGGACTTCAACACTCAGAATTCCCCAGCCATCTTAGTTACCGAGATTGAGAAAGACTGCTTTAAATTTCCCATTATTTATCAAGGATTTTATTTGTTTTTATTTATTTGCCCAAATCTATTTGCCTAAAGTCACCCAGCTAGTTTGGATGCCTAAGCCAGGACTAGAACACATGGTCTTCTGGTTTCTAGCTTGGTGCCTTAATCACTAAATCAAATTGGTCAAAAATCCTAATGGTTCTCACTTGGTTGCACAAACAGCTAGATAAGAAACAGTAATTTCATTCTATCTGGGCTTGAGTAAGTCTAATCTTGACAAAAGACAACTGAGAATGCATTTAAAATAGCTGAAAGGATATTACATTCCAGATGCTGGACACAAAGTGGTTTTTTGTTACAGCAAGGGAAATTCTAATCACAGGGATGTCAAACTGGATTTCTTCAAGGGACGGATCAGCTTTGTAGATCTCCTGCAGCAGGGGGGAATTCTACCCGAATTTCACATTAGAAATGCAGCAGTTGACTTTAATTGCTATGCAGACATAATGGTGGGCTTAAAAGAGTTCATTTAATGACCGTTCAAAGCAGTGGTGGGATTCAAAAAATGTTACTACCGGTTCTGTGGGCATAGCTTGGTAGGTGTGGTGTGTGGTGGGCGTGGCTTAGTGGGCATGGCAGCGGAAGAATACTGTAAAATCTTCATTCCCATCCCACACTAGGGGAAGGATACTCAAAATCCCATTCCCTCCCCATCCCATTAACCTTTCCAGCTCTGTTCTCCGTTCTCCTGCGCAGGGCAACAAAAGGAGACCCAGCCTATCAGCTGGGACTCGGGAGGCAGAGAATAGATGGTGGCAGGGCCAGTCAGAGGTGGTATTTGCCGGTTCTCCGAACTACTCAAAATTTCCGCTACCAGTTCTCCAGAACTGGTCAGAACCTGCTGAATACCACCTCTGGTTCAAAGTTACAATGGCACTGAAAAAAATGACCTATGGCCGTTTTTCACACTTACAACCTTTCTAGCATCCCCATGATCATGTGATCAAACTTCAAATGCTTGACAACTGATACTTATGTCCATTGCTGTGTCCCAAGGTCATGTGATCCCCTTTTGCAATGTTTTGACAAAGTCAAAGGAGATGCTGGATTCATTTAACAACCATGTAACTAACTTATCAACTCTGTGTCAGTGTTCCAGCAAACCTCCATTCCAACCAATAACTCTGAGCCAGACATCTCTCAAAGGTTCCTTTTATTTGGATAGTAACTGGTACATCTGTGGAATCCCAAATCTGAAAGTTTCAGGCTTCCGTGTAAAAGTAAAAACTACAAATCCATCCCCCATACCCATCACCACATCACATGGCCCAATCACCATCCATCCCAAAGTAAGATTTCCATTTCACTATGCGCAACACTACGTGACCTTGAAACAGCAAAATAATTTTATTTTGTCTAACTAGATTTACTCAAATGAATTCCCCCCTCCCACTTTCCCAGGCTCAATTGTGGCAGCGTAGGAGCATCAAATCTCAATATGGTTTCCAAAGCTGACACTGTGGTAATTAGCTTAACAACTGTGGCAAGAAAGGTCATAAAATGGGGCAAAACTCACTTAACAAATGTCTTAACAAAAATGTTGGGCTCAATTGGGGTCATAAATCGAGGACTGCCTGTATTGGACTGAGCATCTGGAGTTTTGCTGAGAAGAAGAAGTGAGGTGCGAAGTGGTCATTTCAAAGAAATAGCAAGAGGTATACTGGAATCACAAATCACAGATTTTTTAAAATGTTTCAATAGTCCTAATTTCTGACTAGAGAATTTTTAACTCCTTAGAAAAAGATGCATTCAGGGCAAAAATGCAAACTGTCTATAAATGGGAAACGGAGAAAACTTAATGAGTGGAGGTACATTTGGGAACCAGAGACAACTGATTATGTCATTGTATTCAGTTTACTCTTTCAGTCATAAATTCTAATCCTTTTCTGTCTTTATCAAAGGCCGGTCTATTTGAATTATCTCTTCCAGCTTAGAATGTTCTTACATTGAGCTCACCAAAATAGGGCTCGCAACTTGGGTGTCCTCCTGGATACACAGCTCAGTTTGGAGGAGCAGGCGGGAGCTGTGACCAGGGGGGCATTCGCCCAGGTTCACCTGGTATGGCAGTTGTGCCCTTATCTGGACCGAGATGCCCTACGCACAGTCACCCATGCACTTGTCACTTCCCAAATTGACTACTGCAACGCTCTCTACATGGGACTGCCCTTGCGGACCACTTGGAGGTTACAGCTGGTGCAGAATGCGGCCGCGTGGGTTGTGATGGGAGTAACCCAATACTCCCATGTTACACCCCTCCTGCGTGAGCTGCATTGGTTGCCGGTTGCCCTCTGGGTGAGATACAAGGTGTTGACATTAATATACAAAGTCCTTCATGGCTTGGGTCCAGGGTACTTGCAGAAGCGTCTCCTGCCAGCATTGCATTCCGATTGCCCTGTGCGCTCCCACAGACAGGGCCTCCTTAGGGTGCCGACGGCTAGACAATGTCGGCTGGTGGTGCCCAGGGGGCGGGCCTTCTCTGTGGGAGCGCCCACCCTGTGGAATCAGCTCCCCTTGGGACTTCATTTGGCCCCTGACCTCCGCTCCTTCCTCTGCAACCTGAAGACTTGGCTGTTTCAGCAGGCCAGCCTGGACTGAAATGAGTTGGGGTGGGGTTTTTTAAGGGATTTTAATTGTATTTTATGGGTTTTAGATTTATTGGACTTGTGATCTAATTATTTTTTTAATTAATTTATTGTATTATGATTTTATACCGTGAGCCACCCTGAGTCCCTAGGGAGAGAGGGAGGTATACAAGTCTAATAAAATAAAAATATATCAAATAAATTAAAACAGAACAAGGAGATTGCCTGCACTACCAGACCATGCAAACACAAACAATGTATTTTTGGAGAGGGAGATACAAAAATCACTGATGTTTAAAAGACTTTTCGCTTCTCATTCAGGATGCAAATGACCAGCTGTCTTCAAGGAATATTAAATCCTTCCATTCCCCACTATCCTGCAAGAGCTGAAGAAGCTTCTTGAATGAGAAGCGAAACGTCTTCAAAACAAAAAACAAGAAAGTCCAGTTGCCTCCGGGGAAAAAAAGCACCTTTGGGACAACCATGACCTGGATGACTGAGAAGCTCTTCAGTTGTGGTGAAACCCACAAACAAATCCTCTCTTTAATTCGTAGTTCTACTCGGGTTGGGAGGCGCGTATATCCTTCCCTCCGCCCCTCTGTTTGTTTCTACCAATAGGCGCTTCAGGAACGTTGTGCGTCATCTCTTGCTGCCTTGAGGTTGGTGGAACCACGTGCCTGCCCGTACTTGGGGTTATTCAAAGCCGGGAAGGCGTGAGAAAAGTCTCTGAAGTACTTTAAGCGTGAGGTTGGGAAGTATATATATCCGGCGCCTGTGCGGCTACCGGCGGTTGATTTTGCGAGGTGCGGATGTTTTCCTTTGCCTAGCCGTCGCGGGGGTTTGTAGTCTGCCTTGTGATGGGTTAACTTTCTCAGAGGCGTAATGAAATTGGAAGGGAAATTAGAAGAGGCGAGTGTGCACATAAAAAGGCATCCTGGTCGGCATGTTCCGGTTAAATGTATTAAAATAAGAATGGCGTGAGATGCTTGCTTTTTTTTAAGCCTGTTTGTGGGGTCCTTGGTGCTTTCGGGTTTGTTTTCTGGCCGACGTTTCACTACCCAACTAGGTACCTAGTACCAACATACCATCAACACGCTTCCTGAGAACTAGTAACTAGGTACCTAGTTGGATAGTGAAACATCGGCAAGAAAACAACCAAGCTCCCAGAGCAACAGTTCTACTCTAAGCTACAAATAGTCTCTTCTATTGGTAAAGCCTGTTTGACGGCCTGCAAAGGCAGAGCTGAGTTATGAGGCAAGCCCGATGGAGCATCAGTGACAGATGTTGCATATCATAATTGTCTTTTCCTATAGTAATTTATTTTCTAATAAACATATAATTATTCCCAGGAAAATACACATACCATCAACATGCGTCCTGAAAAAAGAATAACAGTTTATGTATGCAGGCATGATAATTGTGCTGTTTAGACACATTTAATGTATGGAAAGTGCAGACACTTGGAATATTTGAACTAGTGTAACTTAGATAAATGCAAACCGCACAGCATGGCATTACAGAGGTAAGAGAAGTATTTCATGGAATCCTACAGTTGGACAAAGCCATATGAGTCATAACAAATGTCATACTCAGTGAAGAATCCAGAAAGAAGCTGTTTAGCCTCTGCTTGGGTCCTGTGTCACTGGCTGTGCTCATTAGTTCCAATGTCATTTTTAACAGCTCGAACAATGTACGTCTTATGAAGTAAAATATATGGCCTTCTGAAAACAAGAGGCAACTTTTTACAGGCCATTACTGTATTTTGATCATCTAATAATATTTCTTCACTGCAGTACTGTACAGAATGGTACTGCTTCTAAACATAATGTGCTTTTGGGCATAATTTGTGCTCCAATGTATTTTTCACTTCTCTGTACCATAGAAGCTGTGTTAGGTGACATGGCAACCTTTTGGAGAGCCTACCAGAGACTGATGGTCCAGCACCCCTGGAAGGTGCAAATCATCACAGCTGGTAAGAGGATCTAAGGCACGTTAGCCCTGGGAAAGGAATAGGGTGCTTCCTTACTTCTCTGGCTGCTTGCTGGCTTCCTTTGTTCCTCCGGTTGTTTACTACTACTGATTGGTCACAGCCACTTCCTTTTGTGGTAGTTCTCATAGCAAGAATGTAACATACATAAATATTCCTCCAATGTATCAACTGAAAAGTTTGTAAAGTCTGTCTTCTAGAGAGTGGCAGCCGTATTAGTTTCTACATTTATATTCAGTTTTGGAATGTCTTTCTTACTAAATAAAATAAGTTACATAAAACACATAATGTCTGTGGAGGTTTTCAGTCATCCAGGTCATGGCTGCCCCATGTCTCATCCAAGAAGCAAAATGTCTTCTGGGAAAAAACAGTCCGGTTTTGAAAAAAAGCACCTTTGGCATAAGACACATAAGTGATTTAACAATTGCTAAAAAGAAAAGCATGCAATCACAATACAAAAAACAGCAACTGGTATATATTTAAACATTATGTCAATAAACTGGGATCACAAACATAATATCATAACAGGCAAATAAAATCCTTAAAATTGTAAGCCAATAAAATAAACAATTTTCACAATTCATCTAAACGCATCTACTGCAAAATATAGAAAAGGCTTACAAATTATGAAGAGCCAGGAAAAAGACACTGCTATACAAAAACCTAAATGGTTTTTCCTCAGCCTTTTCTAAGGATGGGATTTCACTTCATGTTTATCCAGTTTAAAGATTGGCAGGGTCTGAAACTTGGAAATTAGGATCTTGAAATTGAGGAAGGTTTTCTAATTATTACATTGATTTCCTGCCACTCCTCTGAGGAGTCATTTTGTTTACTACTACTTCAGCCATTTGCTAAAGAAAAATTATAATTATTTTTAAGATTATCTTACAAACTTGAAACTAAGTGAACCCAAGGGAAATTGATTGTGGCTTCTGAAAGACTGGTGTTAAGATTTTGCTGATTGTTTCTAAGAATGCACTTAATCTGGTCTTTTAAATCCTAGCAATTGTTTTTGTAAATAGCATGAAAGGCTTGGTTAGTTTTAGCACTCTTTCTTTTGCATGCTATGCTTTGTAAGCTCATCATTCTTTATTAGTTTATGGTTCCATGTATTGTATGAACACAGAAAATGAAAATTGCCGAATCGTTAGGATTTGTCTACTGAAAGAATTTCTGATGCCTTTTGGGAGGCCACATTTCTATAGTACATTGCATAAATGGCTTTGACCTATGTCAAGGATGCTGTTCTTCATTGCAAAATCCTTGCAAAATCCCTCACTACTCCTAGCAGAACACTGGAACTGAGAGAAATATCTCTAATATGGATAATTTTTCAGAGACTTTCATAATTCAGCATCTAAAGGCCAAGCTCAAGGTTCATATTCTGGACAGTGAAGAAGACTGGTTTGAAAGAGGAGTCATAGAGGCCATCTATATTAAAATTGAACAGCCCTCCCTCAACAGAGAGCGAACGATACAATGCCACCCATCTCCCGTTTACAACACAGTCCTTTCAGCAGTCCCAAGAAAGTTCCATACCTGTTTGCACTCTGATTCAGGTAACCCTGAACCCCCAAGTGGCCTCAACAACTCTCAGAGTGCTAATACCTGGATGACTTCAAAAAATATAAATCCATTTCCATTCCCCCACCAGTTAGTTAGAATGAAGAAACTTCTTGGATGAGAATTGAAATGTTTTCAAAGAAAAAAAAGAAAAGACAGTCCAGTTGCCCTTTGAAGAAAAGCACCTTTGGGATAGATACGGAGTTCCTCACAAAGCAGGGTCAGTCCTTAATACTCATTTATTGCACTTGTTGGGTCCTCAGTGGCTACGTACATGCAAACCTGGTTAATGAATTAATCCATTTTCTGAGTTGTATAATTCACTACTAAACTATAAACTAACCAGTGAACTGATTTCACACAGTATGCTAAGCAAAAACAAGTAACCAAGGTTAATATTAACTAAAAAATAGCATTTTATAAAGCTATGTGCTTGGTCTTTTCCTGATCTGATTAGCTTTGAATTTGCACATTTAATTTACTACATTTAATTTCATTAAATTTGAACATACGCAGTCATTGTGGATTTGCTTTTACTAAACAAGTTCTGGAACCATTGTGCTAATGCTTGTGTACTTGTTTCTGCATATTTCCCCTCCCTAATTTTTCTTGCTGACAGCTCCGTCCCAGGGCCATCCATCAGGTGTAATGGAATCTGCCTGTTTGTTGTAGGGGTGACTAGCAAGCAGAGTTGGCAGCCCCCCAAAGTTCCATGTAGGTGAAGTCATCGCCGGGAGAGTCGTCAATCTCTGCAATGTAGCTGGCATTGAGAGAGACTCATCCCATTACACTCAGCAGGCTTGCCAACTGCATCATTCAGGTGCCACCCCCACCTTGTATAGAGGAATGAATGAATGGATCAGGGAAAGTGCATTTGCTTCCAGTAGCTGTGTATTTATCAGTGAATGAGTTAGAATCTGAGCCAGCGCTATGATGTTTCTGATATTTCAGCCAAAGAAACTGGCTTCTGTCTTTTTGGGAAGAGTATCTCAACCAAGGAAATTTGCACATCTGAGCAAGAGAATCTTAAATATCAAGAGTTAGCCCTTCATGTGGTCAGTATTTGAAAGGCTGATCGTTAGTTTCCTAGCAATAATCAAATTCCACAGCATCTGCCTTGTCTTCATTTTTTTCCACCCAATAGTTTATGGCTTCTTCCTCAACTTAGCTCCACTTCCTCATATGTTTCTACTGTGTAGGAGGAAACCTGCCCTGACTGTCTCTAATGGTTTCACAGTACTCAGTCATACTTATGCATGGTGTTACTTCCCTGTGTGGTAAAAATTGCATGTGGCGTTACATCCTCTGGACAAGGCTTTCTGAAGTATTACCCCAACACTTAACAATTTTTCTCTGGGTTTGTTTTTCTGCAATGTGATGGCTCACATTTAATGGAGCTGATCAGTAACTGAAACAGATACATTCATTGGGAAAGCCAAGAAATCACTTTGTATTTTTGGCAGATTCCTGAGAGTCTGGAAACTCATAGAGGAAACTGAACAGTTCTATACAAGTGGTACTTACTCTAGCTCTTTTGCCCTTGACTCTTAGCACTTGCTGCACCTTTTCAGTCAGTTCCAAGGGAAGGATAGACTGACAGCTCTTCCAAGCATTGTGGCTTATTTCTCTGCCAGCTGGCTGGGTCTCACCCAAGGAGGGAGGCTTGACGTCAAGAGTTGTTGGCAGAGACTTTTGGAAGTCAGTGAACCAAATGCTCTGCCCCCTTCCCCAGACTAGACTTCAGTAAAAAAAATAAGACGTGATTTGGACTCATGTTGTCTGTTGTCTCAATTTCTGCAATGAGTAGCTTCCCATATTTAGTCCTGGGTGTTAGCAAGAGCCTTTTAATGTGTCATAGGTAAATCAAAAGGAGAGTTGCTTTCATCAGATACTCTTGCACATTTTTTGTGATAGGATCTCAAAACTCCCCCTGTCTACCAATCTACAACTGTACAAACTGACTGTCAAAGAGGAATTGCTTGAGCTACTCAATCCCATTTTCTTATTTAGGCATAAGAATTCAGCTGTGTGTAGAAGACTGCAGAATCTGGGACTTAGAAAAATGGAGAATAAAATATAGTTAGGAACTCACAAGAGCACTATTAGGAGTCTTCTGTTAGGATTCAGGTTAGAAAGTTGAAAGGTACTGGCAAATTATGGTTTCCCCAAATAAGAAGCAACTAATTGAATCAGAGTACATGAAATGAGAAGACAGCAAAAATAATACAAATAAAGGAAAAGTCAGAGCCAATTTGGTGCAATGACCCACTTTAGTGTAGTGAAGGCTTCAGGGCCAGTTGAGTGACTCTGGTCTAGTCACTTCTCAGCCCTAGGAAGGAGGCAATGATAAACTATGTCCAAAACCTTATCAAGAAAACGGCAGGAACTTGGCCAGGCAGTTGTCAGGAATCAACACTGATTCAAAAGTACACAAACAAGCACACATAAAAAATGAAATCAGATATTACCTTAAGCTTTAAGATTTTCTGGCATTCAGAATATTGATTGGATCAATATTGAATTATTATAGGGACCCTCATGGGTGCTGGAGATGTGATTTCACAGCAGGTGATTGAAAGAAGAGGGCTGTCTGGGCACAGTGGCTGGCGGACCCTAAAAATGATGAGCATTGGTTTTTGCTTTGTGGTAAGTAGAAATTATGAGTACTGAGAGGGAGGGGCACTCATCTTAGAGCTCAGTTGGAAACATCTGCTCCAGCTGTTTTGATATACATGCAATGACCATTCCTTGAGCCAATAAAGTTGATTCTTCTGAGACATATGGAAAACAGAAATTGGATACTTAAGCTCAGGATGGGAGCAGAAGCTGCTTCAATATCATCTCTGACAGCTGTCCATCAAAACCTTTGCAGGGCCCAGTCATTGGAAGATGGTACCAGGTCCTGGATCGTCTGGTGCTAGGCAAAACCAGAGTGGCTGCACTCCAGAAGATGCTGCTGGATCAGGTTAGGGAAACCCTCATGAATTCAAGTGGTGGGAGGAGCGCATACAAGCATCCCTACAAAAAATGGCTGCCTAACTGCTTGTAATTCTTTTTCTGAGGTTTTGAGAATTGAAAGAGCAAACCATGACCAAATTACAATTCCTACATTTTTGCAACTTAGCTTTTGCAGAATTTCCCTTCTTGCTTGATACGTGCACACATAGCTCCATCCCCTACATTAGCGTGTTGTTTACTAAATGCTGCGCATCAAGTGTTTAAGCTGCAGGCTCTCAACATCATCATCATCATTCTGGTTCTGGTTTTGTTGTATTAGGTGGGGAAGACCAAGATCTACTGGAGCCCTGTGATATCTGTATCTTCCACATTGAGAGATCTTTTTGCTACTCCTTTTCTGTTTCATAGGCCCAAGAATACTTCACTTATTTTCCTGAATCTCTCTTGCATTCCTATCTATATTTTACACAGGTTGGATTTGCACCCTGCTTCCTGGCCTGTTTTCTAACTCTGGCGGGAACGCTCAATGGCCTATCCTTGAAAGAGAACTGGAAGAAGCTCAAGGAGGTAAGTTCCAAATTTAGCATCAAGATAGATGTGTGGTTACAGAGATTTCAAAGAAGCAAAAGGAGTATCACTTACTGGGTTTAAAACCTCTACCATTTCTTCAGCCAATTTGCCTTAAAGAAACAGTGTAAAAACATGCATGTTTATCCATCACACCGTTCCACTACAAATAGACAGTATTATACAAAGTGCAGAAAAAGAGTAAGAAGTATTGTGCAAAAGAAACTAAAGGCTGGAGGTAAGAGGAAAGAAAAGAAAATATACTGTAATCTTATACAAGCATTCCTTATACATTTATCTGTATCCGTAAATACATTCCAGCCAAGGTGCTATCACACACCTTTATCTTATGCCAAATGTATTTAATGAATAGTTTTACTTATTTATTCATGCATACATATTTATTTATCAAAGTTATTTGCAGCTCATCTCACAGTTCAAGGCATACATAATACTTTGGCACAACCAGACTCCAGGCCAACTCCGGCAGAGTCACAATATAAAACACAACAAATGCTAACACAATAAAATAAATAGCAATACAATATGGTAAAGGAATAAACAAAATGCCATATCCAGGCAACTTATATATTTTATGCATGGTTTACTCACATATACCGTACTACTTATGTATTTAGCAACCAACCATCTATGTTTTTGTGCAAAACCTACAATTCAAGCCTATTTATTTTCTCTAAATCAATAAACCTACAGTAGGCATCTTTGTCACGTTCCTACATTTTTCAGTGACTCCATGAAGACCAAAAATCTGATTTTCATAGTGTTCTTTTTGCAGAGCTATTTTGCAATTCCACAATGTTGTCTCATTGTCACTTTTGATTAGGCTTCCCAAGAGCATGTAACAAACTAATCCTCCCTGTAATTCTGTATTCACTCTGGCTGAGTGAATTGATTGGCCATCCATGCAAATGATTCTTTGAAAGTAGCACAAAGTAAAAAAGCTGCTGCTCTTAAATTTGCTACAAGAGCAGGTAAACATTCTTGATCTGGAATATAGAAGAAATTCTCTAGGACAGTGTTTTTTCAAATGTTGCAACTTTAAGATGTGGATTTCAACTTCCAGAATTTCTCAGCTAGAAGTTGTCAATTTTTTTTAAACCTGCTCTGGGCCAATCTCTTTTCCAAAGACAGCACCACCCAACGTTTTGCAGAGTAATCACAAACAGAAATGTAGCAACAAGAGGAAGCCCTATCTGGGCTACCAGATAGGCTTTTTTGCTCTCTCACTCTCTCATAATATAGTACTTTATCATCTTGTGTCACTGAATGGATAATATTTCAAATAGACAAAAGAAACTACTAATGAACATAGAGCATGATTAAATTGTGGAATTCAATTCATAGAAGAGCAAGCAATTCAATTTTCCTCTACAGCCATCGAATTGCTTTCTCTTTTTATGAATTTCCAAATCATTACTAATCAATAGTGACATATTCATATCTTCATGATCATTATCCTCTCATTCTTAAAAGTTGTTTCATTAGTATGTAGAAGCAGAAAGTTAGACAAATATTTTTGTTTTTATCAATGCTACGTTGAAAATTTTCTTAAATTTCTGGAGAATTTAAGAAAATACTGTTGCCAGTAATCACCACATACTAACAACCACACAAAAAAAGATCACTTATGTACAATATTCTTTATATCTGATGGATAGAAATTTTAAAAAGGCAGAGATGCAGACCTTCCACAGCAGCTTTAATCCCCACAAGGCTGCCTCAGATACAAGATTCTATCTTTTGAACTATGCCAACTTCTGTCATACTCTTGAATGGCTTTTTAAATGTCTACTTTTGTTCTTTGGTTAGTGGTCCATCATATTCTGCAATGTGAGATGCCTGCCTGCCCCTTTCAGGGTGGCTGAGTCACCTACTGCAGGTTTGGTTAAGGGGCCACGCATCTCCAGCATGTTATGACGATGACTTAGCAAGATGCTTTCTGTTTGCTCTTCCTTGTTCAGCAAAGAATTCTCATGTCTTATGTTTGCATGTACAATAACACTATGTTTGCTAAGCAGTGATGAGTCATGAAGAATACATTGCCAAGAAGTTTGATGGAATCCATTCTTAGAGGGAAAGGAAAGAGCTGATTGAGAAAGACCACCTACAGCTTAGAAATATTGAATCAAGGCAGGATCTAAAAGGAGTAATTACCCCGATACACCTCTTACTTCTACTTTCCTGAATTCACTCTCAATCACACAGGAAACTATCTGAGATGTTTTGGATGATGGTGGAAAAGGGATAGGTAGAAACTCCAGCCATTGAGGTTTGTGGACATGTGGGTGGGGTTTTGTTATTGTTATTGTGAACACATATGAATAGTGATTATTTCTTCAAGACATTTATAGACCATTTCATTTTGTAAAATAAAAATAGTTTTATACATAATCTGAGAATGAAAAAGTCCAGAAAAAAAACAATGTAATTTAAATGTCTATGCAGATTCTCAGTCATCCAGGTCATGGCACCTGTCCCAAAGGTGCTTTTATTTTTCAAGAGGCAACTGGACTTTCTGGTTTTTCTTTGAAGTCGTTTTGCTTCTCATTCAAGAAGCTTCCATTCCCCACCATCCAATCAGAGCTGAAGAAGCTTCTTGGATGAGAAGCGAAACATCTTCAAAGAAAAACCAGAAAGTCCAGTTGCTTCTTGAAAAAAAGCAACTTTGGGACAATGTAATTTAAGGCACCAAACATCCCACAAAGGGGCATTACCTATTCTGGCCCCAAGCCTGCGGTAGAATAAATTTTAAAGGCTTATTTAAGTACAGTTAGCGTGGAAACATGTGAATCTCAGGATAAATGCTTTTTTCCAGAGAGCATGCACCATGAAAAGAGAAGGCACATTCCTGGATCCCATCAAATGACACAGTTTTATTGATGGGACCCAAAGCATACCATGTCTGTATGTTATTTTTTTATTAGACTTGTATGCCGCCCTCTCTCCCTAAGGACTCAGGGTGGTGAACAATAAAAAACCAATACAAATTACAATAAAAAAACCATTAAACAGATACAAGCCTAATCAGTGTTATAAAATTTAAAAAGAATTAAAACAAAGACTAAAAAACCAACCCACACCCCCGAAGTCAGTCCAGACCGGCCTGTTGAAACAACCAGGTCTTCAGGTCCCGGACTTGTTAAGGACTTTTTTTTTTAAATTACATTTATATGCGCCCTTCTCCGAAGACTCAGGCTGACACAATTTTGGGATACAACCCAATGTGCTCAGCAATAGCCTTCATTCCATTGTATATGCCTGCTTATTACTAAGTCAGCTTATTGCCCCCAACAATCTTGGGTCCTCAAGTCTTGGGACTTGCTTGTTTGTTGTACAAGCAAGGCCAGTGATTCCTTAAATCACAGGTTAAAAAAAACCCCAGTGTGTGAATGTAATGCAGTGTGTGAACTCAGGCAGTGAGAAACTAGACTGTTCGGAGAGGCAGATTTAGACTTGACTTTAGGAAGAACTATCTTAGAGCTTTAGAAAACTCCTCCCTGGGATTTTTCTTCTCTTTCAGGACAGTTAGTATAAATCCCTCAAAGTTGGACACATACAGCAACCCTGCCAACCTTTCTCTCCTCTGCTTTTTTGCAGGACTACCCTGATGCCCTGATCACCAACTACTATGTGAGTGGCCTTGCTGGCACTTGACAGCCTTCCTCTGGATAGTTTTGCAGAGAGATTGTCTAGGCGAATTGATGGAAGAAGAGACTTTCTCCATATTTTCCAGAGACCCTATAGAATTGCTTGGCCATTCAGCTGATCCAGACCTGTTATGGTTGCTTCAAACATCAGATTCTCCTTTCCTACTGGTGGGTGGGATGAAGCAGATGTGGTGCTGCTCTTCATCAAAAAAATTTCTAATGGTGATGTCTCTGTCTTTCAGATTTGGCCAGCAGTGCAGGTTGCCAACTTCTACTTCATCCCCTTGAACTACAGGTATAAACTGCCTTTCTTGCCTAAATTCCTTTACTTCTGACACTGCCTACATGCATATGCGCCAACACTCAAATCCATAATTGGCAATGTTGTTGTCCTTGATTCTTTCTTCTTTTTCCATCTCCAGACTTCCCGTGGTCCAGTGTGTTGCCATTATCTGGAACAGTTATCTTTCCTGGAAAGCCAATAAACTATAACCTGGCATGGGAAGAAGACATGAGAACTATGCTTAATTCTATTAGAACACCTACAGATCCTTTTTACTCTTTGTTCTTCATGCAATGCAAACACATGAACAACCTAGGATGCATACCATATACCAACCACAAAGATGTCCAATCAACCAGCATATGCAACTGGTTCATGAAAAAGCCCCAAGTGTCCCTGAAAAGGAGAATTGGGCAATTCTGCTCTGCATACTCTGCTATTAGCAGTTAAAGAATCAGACCAGCTATCACAGCTGCCTAATGGAACTGAAGATATACTGTGTTATGGAACACAGGAATTTCTGCAAGTTCTAGGTACCGGTACTTGACTGTAGAGTGTTTGGTAGGGCCTTGTAAGAAAACTATTAATTTTTCTGAACTGTGTTTACTATTCTTTAGGAATGTAAGAAGCTCTTTTATACCTGCAGGCAAGGATGCACTTGGCTCTAATGGATACTCTTAGCATAAGTAAGCTTTAATGTTCGCTTTTCAGGTGGCTCTCATTTAATGACTGCCTTATACAGTAACCATTAGCAGTTATAACAATAATGAAAAAGTAACTTTGCGACCAATCCTTGCATTTATGAACTTCACAGGTCTATAAAGCAAAGGAAAGCCGAAGTAAGATCATAACTACAATTGCAGTTTCACTATCAACTGCTTTGCTTAATGATCAAGTTGCCCATCCAAGTGTGGGACCAAATGAAATTTTTGGTAGCTTATTATGTCATGTAACCCAATCTTCAATTAGTTTATGGTTTAATGCATTATTTTAACTCGGTGAGAATTCAGAACCAGACCAAGCACCCTGTGTAACTGAGCCATGGAATAACACATTTGTTCCATTTTGCCTATTACTACAAATAATTATGTAGCGGTTTTTTAATGTTTTAAGGCTACTTTTCTGCCCTTGCTTTGGCATATCAAAAACTAGATCTGAAGCCACCTGAATGCAAAGCATGGGATCTATTGCTGAACTCACCTTTGAAATATTGGGATGCTGGGGGGTCAAACTGATACACTTAAGTTAATTTTTGGAAAGAATTTGGAAAATTGATCAAGGAGAGATCTACTAATGGCAGTTTGCCATGATAACTAGAGGGTATCGCTATATATTTAACCAGTCTCTCAGGAAGCTTCCATTGTTGATTTATTTATTTGTAGTATGGATCCCAGATCTATGTTTTGCAACTAAACATACAAGGCTTAAGTAGAAATAAATGTGAATACCTAAGCAGACTGGCCCTAGGCAATAGGATAGATGTTATAACACTACAAGAGAGTCATTTGGCTGACAAGGAACAGATTAAAGCTCGAGGCAAGATCCAGGGTCCACAACTGTAGCCAAGATAGTGTCCATTGTTGATGAGTATCATATAAGAATGATTGACTTTTAGGTTCTGGTTGATTCTAAAGAATCAAAATGACTACTATGAAAATAGGATGCTTAGTCCAACCCAACTGGAATCAGTTCTTACAAAGTAGGCAATCATATAGAATACATATATGGTGTGGTTAAGGTTTTGGACTAGGATCAAGGAGACCCAATTCTAGTCTGCCATCAGCCATGGAAGCTCACTAAATGATGTTTAGGTCAGTTATTTTCATTCAAGCCAATCTACTGATTAGGGTTGTGGTTATGGGGAAAAATAAGAGGGAATACTGTGTATGCAACCATGAGCTTCTGTACAAAAAGTTATAAATCAAATGAATACACATAAATGTTTTCACTTTGAACTTCAGTAAAGTCAAATTTAGTAAGCTCTGGATATTGCTGTTCCTAAAGAAGCAAAGAATGCTTGCAAGCTCCAGAACACCGAGTTATCAAAACAAATTGGTACATCTGCACTGGTAGCATAATGACAAATGCACCCCTAATTATCCAGTGCAACAGATTCAAAACTGGTTCAGAATGAATTAATTTAATGTGCTGTTGGTGTGGAAGCTACTATCCTGCTGACAACAGACTTTTAAAAAATGAAGACAAGTTCATGGAGATAACCATATGGCGAATGGCCATTCACTTTTCATTCTGACAGATCAGTATATCTCAACCTCAGCAATTTCAGGATGGACAGACATGAAGGCTGGGGGATTCTGGGAGTTGAAGCCCACAGATTATGAAGTTGCTGCGATTGAGAAATACTGATGGCTGTCCTCAACTTACGAACCACAATTGAGCCCAAAATTTATGTTGTTAAGTGAGAAGTGTGTTAAGCTTTCTCCCTTTTTACAACTTTTCTTGCCATGTCTGTTAAGTGAAATCACTGCAGTTGTTAAATTATAACATGATTGTTAAGTGAATTTGGTGTCCCCATTGACTTCACTTGTCAGAAGATCGCAAAAGGGAATCACATGACTTCTGGATTGGACTGCCATTTGTCAGAAATGGTGTAGGGTCTCCTGCTTGGGTGGGGGGTTGGACTAGATGACCTCTAAGATCCCTTCCAACTCTGATTTCCATTATCTGTTATCTGGACACTGCAACTGTCATAAATGTGAGTCACTTGTCAAGCACCCAAATGTAAATCACCCAAATGTAAATCACGTGACCATGGGGATGCTATAACAATTGTGTGAAAAACGGTCTAAGTCACTTTTGACAGTGATGATGTAACTTTGAACAGTCACTAAATGAACTGTTGTAAATCGAGGACTACCTATATTTGAGGGTAATAAAGGAAAGCCATATCTGTGCTGCTGGCGAAACACTGCCTCTTTGCAAACTATTGCAAGGTGCTTGAACTGGCCAAAATTCCAGAGGGCCTGCATTTAAAAAGAAATTGCCCAACCCAGCACTGAGGAGATTTTGAAGCTCTTCCAGGCAGCCCCTCTGCTTTGCCTGGCCGCAGCAAGTGAGGAATAGGCTGTAGCCATGTTATTTATTTTAATGACTGGCTCCCCTCTGCTTCCATAACAACTCCGGGATGAAACAACCGGGCTCTTCTGCTTTAACGTCCAGAAGAAAGTAGCGCTTCTCGGCTTTTTGGGGGGGGGGGCGGAGGTGGGTAAGTGGGTGCCAGGCTGCGCCGCCTTGCCAGAGCCGCTTTACCCTCCGAGGATGAGGGGAAAGGCTGCTTAGCAGAGTTCCGTCTCTCCTCACAGAGCTGAAGTTTTTAAGTCACGAGCGCGCCTTTCTCATGCCCGCTATTTACGCAGGCCCAGGGCACCGGACGCTCACTGAAAAGGGCTCGCTCGCTCGCTCGCTCGCTTGCACTCCCGCTGTCGAGCCTCTCTGCAGGGCTGCCCCGCCAGCCAATCATCGCCGCTTCCTCGCTTCGCGGTGGCGGACCTGGCCGGTGTTTGCCCAGCGGATGGCATTCGCTAGCGGATGTTTGTCTTCCTATTGGGGCCAAGTAGCACGAGGAGATGAATGGGAAGCGGGGAGGGGAAAGTAGAGAGTAGCTCGGATCGGCCTTTCGTGCCGCTGTACCAAATCAGCCGTCCGTGTGTGCCAGCCAATGGAAGAGAGCCCCAAATAATATCTGCGGGTTGGGTAAAAATGTACAGGACCCGACAGTTTCTATAACAGGACGGAGGCTACTCTTGCAAGATCACATCAGAGAATTGGAAAGCTTATCAGATTTAATACACTCACAAAACAGCCTAACCAAATATAATTGTTGTGCATGTATAACCAACTTCCAAGCAAATAAACTATATTGTTGCTCAATTGTATTAAGACATAATGGCTAGATTCCCACAATATGTTCAACCACAATTTTGTACCATCAAGGTGGTGTTGGCTCTCAGTGATAACATCAACATGTTTTCTCCATAATATTCTGTCCCTAATGTGGTCCTCCAAAGACACCCCCATCACTGTTGTAACTGAGTTCACCCACCTTGCTGCTTTTCATCCTCTTCTCTTTCCTTCCACCTTTCTCATCATTAGAGCCTTCTCAGAGAAGAAAATTAGATCTTCACATAAAGTGTCCACAGTAGGATAATTTGAGCTTCTGGACCTGTATCTACGTGGGGGCCCTTGGTGCTCCCTCAGCTTAGTTGTTTTCTTGCAGACATTTCATTACCAAACTAAGTAATATCATCAGTAATAGTAGACAGTGGGATTTACTCTCATTTTATATACTAGTGGGTTGCCCTGTCAATGTTGGTGGAAGTAGTTTTGGTGGTTCCTTGATTGGACTGTTGTTTACTGTTAGCTTGTTTGAATAAATTTTCTGACTCACTGAGCAATTGTTCTTGCACTTCCAAATCCTGATTAAGAAATGGGTGGCAGTTATAGTCCAGAGGGTTTTTGCCTTTGAACTTCAGTTGATATGTCAAATGATATGTCAATTGTATCTGCTCCTGGATCAGGTGTCTCTGCTCCTGATCATTCAGATCTTAGTACTTTCTGGTTGAGTTACTGTAATGCACTTTAAATGGGGCTGCCCTAGAAGAATATCCAGAAACTAACTAGTTCAGAATGCTGTGGGTCAGATGTGTGCACCACAATATGCCCATTTAACATTATTATTTTGTGCAATCTCTTAATAAGCTTCAAGATGCAATTCAAGGTCATGGTTCTACATCTTCCATAGTAGTTCTTTTCTTCTGAAATAATCTCCCCTCCCCATCCTTGTTACCTTCTGTAAAATATTAAAAAATGTTTTTTCCCTATAAATTTTGGATGAGATGTTAGATGTGCCTGTTTTGAAGAAACATGAAGTGGTTTGACAGCTGGATTGTATGTCTGTTTTTTATTAGCTACTCAGAGTTACACTGGCAAGCGGATAGTCATGTATTTATTAAATAATGCATTTATTAAATAATTAAAATTCCAGGCATAGTTTGGTGTCTTTTTTGTGTTTGTCCTCTTGTCCTCTCCTTCCTTACTGCCCCTCAAGAGATTTCAACTGGCTGGCCAAGTCTGCCCAGTTCTTCAGATCTGCTTACCAGTCACAACATCTTCCTCTCTTGTATGGGCTGTGGTTGGTCTATTCTATTAAGATGATGGAGAGATTATCAGCTAAAGCTGACATGCTCACCTCCATTCCTACCTATTACTTCCTGATCCTTTCCTATGGAATTTTCTCAGACTAATCAGAATTACTTGTCTGTCAGCTTCAGTTCTGAAGTTCATCACAGCTTCTGCTTATATTAATTTGTTTTAAGTGATAGAGGCAGCATCTTCTAATCCAGCCAGCCTGAGGTTGAGATTCATGCATGTTTGAATGTAGAGGCTTTCAGGGGGCTCAGCTGGTCTCCCTGGCATTAGTGCCTTGAGAGTCGTTCCAGCATTCTTGGGACCAGCGTCTTAGGACCTGGGAAGCAGGTGAGAAAAACTAGAACTGCAAAGAGTGGATTTACTCTGAGACGACTTGCAGGAGTGCTGAAATAATCCGGAAGAGGGAGGGTGGGGAGAAGGCACCCAGTAACAAAGCACAAGGACACCTTCTCCCACCCAGACTCAGGTCCCAAGAGGGTCTATCGGGGGACACCGCCCGCACCATCAGCAATCAGTCCATGTTCCTCACTGACGTCAATGGATCTCCCGGCTTGCTATATATAAAGAACCCGCCAGCGACTCCGAGCACCCTTTTCCCGGCTCCGCAAGGACACATCGCGGTAAGTTGCTTCCCTTCCACCTGAGGCTGAGGCTGAGGCGGGGGGGAGGGAAGAGAAAAAGAAGCGGAGGCTAAGACTATCTTCCAGTCCAGGCAACCCCGTCAGCCTTCGGGTGCCGCGACTGCCAGCTCAGTGTCACCCCCTACTGGTACTGGATCGCCAAGAGAGGGCTGGAGATGCTCTCGGGATGTTGTCCTCCGTCCGGGTTGCTTAGGAGAGCATCTCTCAAGTAGACCTTAGCCAGGTTGCCCAGATTCTCCTCAACTTTAGGGGGAAGGCCGGTGGCTTTGCTCCCTGTCCTGAGTCACCCTGGCAGTACCAGCTGTCCGGGTCGCGCTCTCCAAGACCTCCCTGTCTCCTTTTCCAGGCCCGGACCGCCTCAGCATGAGGCGGGCGCAGCTGCCCAGCCTCCTGGCCTCGCTGCTCCTTCTGGTCTTGCAAGTGTCCCTCGGAGCCAGACCAGCGGTCGACCTCGAGGGCAGCGCAGAAAGCGACCTGACCCTGCGGCTGCGGTTCCCCGAGGAAAACCGCGCCGGATCCCGCCAGCCACTGCAATCAGTTCCCGAGCCAGACGTGGCGAGCCTGTTGCTGCGATCTCTGCACCGGCTCTCTCCGGAGGGAGAGCTGCGTCGACGCCTCGCCGAACTGAGCGACCGGCTCAAACGCCACGAGCCGCCGCTGTCGATCGACCTCACCTTCCACCTCCTCCGCCACATGATGGAGATCTCCCGGGCGGAAAGCCAGCAAGCCCAGGCAGAGTTGAACCGTCAACTCTTGGACTCGGTAGGCAAGTGAAGCCGTCAGCGGGGCGCGCAAGAGAGCCTCGCCTTTGTGAGCCAATCCAGCAACTGAATCGCCCCGCACTTCCTTCGGCGTCGCTTGCCCCAACTCTGTCGCCTTCGCAGAAGATACTTGTTTATGAAATAAAACTTCTTGGGCGTCAAACGGTTTCCGAGTGCGGGCTGTTGATTTAGGGTGGGGAAGGGGTGAAATTGCGTCCTGGGCTGCACTGGTGGCCCTACCTGAGCTGTGAAGTGTCAGGGTTTGTCGTCTTGATATAAACTCTGGATTCACTAGAGGGTCCCAAAGGTGCTTTTCCAAAAAGCAACTGGACTTTCTCGGTTCATTTCCTTGAAAACGTTTCGCTTCTCATCCAAGAAGCTTTTCTGTTCACTAGAAGGGTTTACATCATATTACTTCACACTGATTTACCGAATTAACATACTTTCTGTGGTCGCACACTACATAACTGATGTTAAGGAATCATCTGGGTTCGAATATGGCAAACCAAAATTAAATGAGCCATACTATGGGTGTATTATGAAGTTTAATCAATCTCCCGGTACTGTAAGTCAACTCTACCAAAAGTTAATCAACTTTGGAGAAGTAGAGGGAGGAATGCAGATGGAGGAAAGTAAAATGTTAGTCTTGGTAACAAAATTTCCGCAGATCTACAAATCTTCAGATGTGTCTCTATTTCAATCTGCTTTACAGGAATGCAGACAGAACTTGGGTCTTGAGGCAAAAGGAAACCTGAATCGGATCATTGATTCTCCAGGTCAACCTTGGTCAGACCTGTAGCAAAGCTAAACTCAAGTAAAATCCAAATGCTTTCAGAACTGGGGTACTTTTCCATCTAAGGGAACATTGTATTGCACCCCAAAATATAGGCTAGAATCGAGCACTTTTCATGCCAGCTAGACTGGGAGAGGGAAGCACCATGTTTACTAGCTATATGAGGTGTCTACGTTCCCCATTGACCCTCCCTCTCCAAAATTCCCTTCTCAAATTCCCTCGACTCCTTTGTAGCACCATGGACAGCAGCTCTCCCTAGACCCGCTAAAAAGCTTAAGTGCCTTCCAAACCAATCTTTTCATTGGTGCTGTTGAGCTGGTTGCTGATACTAACAATGAGCAAACTTTTGCCTTTTCCCTAGTTGGAGGGTGCTCTGATCAGTTGAAAACAGCATGTCAGGAAGGCAGATTAGACTTCCTTCCTAGTTTTTTAAATGTAAATAATGTAAATGGCCACTCATCTCACCAAAGTTGTCTCTACAGAAGATGGGAGTTCCACTTTTGATTTGATTTGATTGGATTGGATTTATATGCTGCCCTTCTCCCTGAGGACTCAGGGTGGCTCACAACATTAAAATATGAATACAAATAAGTTAGATAAAATACTGTTGTGGCCCCGCCTCGTGAGCCTGTGCTGACAGAGGAAGAGGACCTGGATGATGAAGAAGAGGAGGAACGGGCAATGCCTTCCTCACCAGGGCCTTCCTCCCCAAGACCTTCCTCCCTGGCAAGGTCTCCCTCCCCAGGACCTTCCTCCCTGGCAAGGCCCCCCTCCCCAGGACCTTCCTCCCTGGCAAGGCCTCCCTCCCCAGGACCTTCCTCCCTGGCAATGCCTCAGGTTTCCTCGGAAAGCCAAGAGGAACAGCCTGAGAGACGCGATCAGGCACGGCCATGGCGAGAGAGGGAGGAGGAGGGTTCCTGGCTTGATCCCAGGCAACGTTGGAGGGAGAAACGTCAGCAGCAACGTAGGAGGTGTGGGAGGGCCAGAGATTGAGCTGCACCACACCCCACCAGGTATAAAGGTGGGTGTGCCTACGTTGCAAACTCTGTGCGTGACAAAGTGTGAAATGAAGCCGAGGATTCCATCTGTGTGCCTGATTTAGTTTTTGGACTTTGAGAATAAATCAGTCTTCTGTGAGTACTTCATTCCTTGTTAGCTTTGAATTTGGCAGTGAGAGCCTAGGTGACTGCCAACACTCTTATCAGGAGAGATAACTGGGATTTTGGAGACAGGCCAGCGTGACTCTCTGTGCTAGCGTTGCTACCAAGTTCCTTACCTTCTGGGGAAGGGAAGGGGAGACAGAACAAAATACTATTAAACATTAAGCCCAATAAATTTTAAAACCCACAAACTAATCTAAAAACAGTTAAAAAAACCATCCCACTCCACTTCAGTCCAGGCTGGATTGCTGAAAAAACCAGGTCTTCAGGTCTCGGCGGAAGGAACAGAGGTCCAGGGCCAATCAGAGCCCCAAAGGGAGTTGGTTCCCAAGGGTGGGCGCTACCACAGAGAAGGCCCTACCCCTGGTGGTCACCAACCGACACTGTCTGGCCGATGGCACCCCAAAGAGGCCCTGTCTGTGGGAGCGTACAGGGCAAAGGGATGTCAATGCTGGCAGGAGACATTCCCGCAAGTACCCCGGACCCAAGCCATGCAGGACTTTATATGTTAACACAAGCACTTTGAATCTCACTCGGAGGGCAGCCGCCAACCAATGCAGCTCGCACAGGAGGGGTGTAATGTGGGAGTATCGGGAAGCTCCTATCACTGCCCGCGCGGCCACATTCTGTACCAGCTGAAACCTCCAAGTGATCTGCAAGGGATGTCCCATGTAGAGACCATTACAGTAGTCGAGTTGGGAAGTAATGAGTGCATGAGTGACTGTCTGCAGGGCATCTCAGTCCAGATGGAGCGCAACTGGCGCAGCAGGCGAACCTGGGCGAACACCCCCCTGGTCACAGCTCCCACCTGCTCCTCCAAACTGAGCTGTGAATCCAGGAGGACCCCCAAGTTGCGAGCCCTATCCACAAGGGGCAACACCTCTCCCCCATGACCAATGATGGGATATCCTGGACCCCAGATGCCGGTACTCACAGCCACTCAGTCTTGGCAGGGTTGAGTCGGAGCCTGTTCCTACCCATCCAGATCTGCACCGCATCCAGACAATGGGACATCACGGAGAGGGCATCACTCCACCTGCTCCAATGTCCTCCCCATCCATGGAATGGATGGGAAGGAGGCTGGTCCTTCCCACCAATTCCTTCTGTCTAAAGCCAGGTAGAAGATATTTCAGGCAGAGCAGGACTTCTCTAGCAAAATGAGGTCTTTTTTCCCTTTGGCAGATTGCCAGCTCCTTCTTCCTATGTCTGTTTTTTCATACTCTATCACTGTTTCCTTAGTTCCAGCCCAGTTAGACAAGGAATTTTGTTCCTCTTCTGGTGTCCTAATTCTTTGTTTCTAGTTCTGTCCTCCCACCTCCAGTACATGCAACCTAGAATCAGTGCTCAAAATGTAGAGATGCCACTTTTCCTCACTCAGTGTAGATTTGCAACTGGTCAAAGTAATATTTAGATTCATCCAAGTTCAAAGGATCGAACAAGTTATCCCTTCCTTAACCCAGGATAGGAAGGTTATTTATTTATTTATTTATTTATTTATTTATTTATTTATTTATTTATTTATTTATTTGATGGGATTTATGTGCAGCCCTCTCTCCCGAAGGACTCAGGGCAGCTCACAACTATAAAAAAACATAGAATACAAAAATTAAAATTATTAAAAAGTATTAAATCCCAACAAAATTTAAAACCCACAATAAACAATAAAACCAATAAAAGCCAATAAACCCCAACCCCTCAGTCCAGGTCAGCCTGCTGGAAGAGCCACGTCTTCAGGTCGTGATGGAAGGATTGAAGGTCAGGGGCCAACCGCAACTCCAAGGGCAGCTGGTTCCACAGAGCGGGCGCTCCCACAGAGAAGGCTCTCCCCCTGGGGACCACCAGCCAACACTGTCTGGCCAACGGCACCCTAAGGAGGCCCTGTGTGTGGGAGCGCACCGGGCACGGGGAAATCACTGCTGGCAGAAGATGAAGGTTAAGAGTGAAGTGTTTCTAAACCAGGCTAAAGCCATGCCTATGGCTGACCCTCTTTTTCCCAACACAAGAAAACATTTTAGCCAGCCCTTTATGATTTGGGGAAAAGCTGGTGTTGGTAGTTTAAACTCCCCACCCACTTCTGGTAGGGAATAAAGAACGAATGCAGGTAGCCTCTGTGAATGATAAATGTAGAAATTTATGAATGAGCACCCTATGGAAACTTTCACTAACCATGCCTATGAATCTCATTTTTTCCTCCAAAGAAAGGGGTCCAACAGAATCTCTCTCACCCAACGAACCTTGCCAGAATTGCTGTTAGCAAATAACTCACAACTTTATTATCTCCATAAATTAAAAAGCCAAATGGTATAGGGAGAAAAAGAGCATAGAAGGAAGCAAGAAAAAGGTGCACAGAGAAAGAAAACTTAGTGGGAAGCAAGAAAAACATCTGCTGGAGTGGAGGAAGAAGCATGGGATGGGACTGACTGGAACATTCTCCAACTGCTTCTGTCTTCAAAGTGACTTTTCAGTGTTGTCCTGGTGGAAGAAATAAGATACACATCTAGTGGGAAATAAAATGTGCCAGAGCGTTCCCCAGATGATCCAGGTCTTGTGAATATCCCAGTCAAAGCAGGAAAGCTCACTAATGGGCACACTATCCTTTCCTGGTGACAAATTCTCTTCTTTTGATTCCATTATACACTCGGAAAGCTAGAGTTGGGAGAGGGAACAAGAGAATGAACGTTGGGAGAAACTTTGCCAGGGAAAACCCAAAGCCTCAGGATCAGGAAAGAAGATCCAAATAGGCAAAGATCAACAGTCATAAGTTACCGGAATTCTGCCCACTTTTTCTGGGTTAGGAAGCAAAATTATTTCCCTGCTGCTTTGGAAACAGTAGAACCTGCTCTATTCCCTTCCTCCAATTCTGGTTGATGGGTGTATTTCTTTTCATTGTGTTTCCACCTCACCATTTTTATGTCATTGAAAAAGATTGTGATAAAAGAAGCTAGGCTATTGTCTTCTCTATAGCACTGTGCCAGGTAAAGTACACAAAAGAATCAACCACATGGCAGAAAATTCCATTCAGGTCATCCCTAGAAACTTTCTATGCAAGCATCCCATCAAGAGAACATCTGGCTGTTGGGGCTCATTCCTGAAGATTCCTTTTCATATTCCTCCTGGTCCTCTCATTCTCTGCCAATTAAAGAAATTGTCCAGGAGAAGGAGGACTTACCCCGAGGTGGTATATTAGGTGGCTTTGGTCTGAATCGAGACAGGTTCTCTCCATCTAGAGAGAGAAAGAGATACATCACACTAGCATTCTACATTTCTCAGCTAAGGCTGAGGTTAGCTCAACAGGAAAGGACAGAAGTACTCAGAACTGTGATTATAAAATCACAGGCAAAAAAAGCCTCACTTCCATCCCTCAGGCATTATTTTAATCTATTTGCTCAACTGTGCTTAAGTGAGCTAAATATATTAAAATAATTTCTGAGGATGTTTTCTTCTGCAGGTTCTTAATATTGAGTAGATGATAATGAGGACATTTCTAAGAAAACTGTGGCTCAAACAGAACAGGTGGGAAGAAAAAATCATTTGGACTTTCTAATCAAGGCCTTCCAGTGGCAAAATCTCAATGCATCCCCAGGCAGGTCAGAGCTACTCATTACAACTCTACCCATCTCTCATTTCAGCTTTTCAACTCACCTTCTGCTCCTTCAGGCCCCTCTGATCCTTCTGGATGGTCTTCCTCTCCAGCTTCAACACTTCCTTCTGGGATAATCCCTTCAGACTCAGTTTCTTCTCCAGAAATATCTGAGAGGGAAGCAGGTGGGGGTGGGAAGCAGGCATATGTGAAAATGACAACTTTGTGTTATTCGTCTATCTTGAATCTCTAAACACAGATTTTCTAACATGCTTTCTGAATGCTTCCATTATGTAGATAAACCTTTCAAAATATGCTTCAGTTCCCCACACACAATGCATAATTACTGTATAGGTTTTGTATAATTTTCTTCCTAAGTCATATGTGTTCCAAGTACATTTTTCAGAAGACAACTCTAAGCTACAAGCAAAAGGGAAACCAAATCCTTTAATCTTTCTGAGTAAAGAAAGAACTTTAGTCTTAATGTAAATTTGTTATCCAAATTAATATCCTATCTAGCTCAATAATATCCTTTCACGACATGCAGGAATTCACTTTTAAAAGAGATTGTGATGCAAATTTACAAAAAAAAGTTTAAAGTAAAATAACTTTTTTATATTTTTTCCCAAATACACCAGCATTAAGGCTTTAAACTGCATGTATTACCTGGTTACTGTTCCATTTTCTGGATTTGCATAATATGCTGGTTTTAGATTCTGTGCAAATATAGACATTGGGCTTTTAGCTGACTTAGGTATGTTGTCTGAAGAAGTCCCAGAATTCTTTATTGGGTTGATGTTGCTGTTGATTTTTGCACTCATGAGCCAAATATCTATTTCCTTAAACCCCAAACTATACAAATGTTGTGGGTCTGCAGAATTACCTGATTACACGTCAGTCTTGCTTTCAAATGCTTGCTGTTTAACTACTGAATGGTCCAGACAATGTGTTGTCATTTTATGATATTTCTGCTTTAGAAGGCTGAGGGATTTTGTTGAATCAAGTTCAAAATGGTTTGGGTCATTCTCTTTGAGATAATCTAAATAATTCCATCCATCCCCATCCACCAATAATACAAGGGTTCCTTCTTCTCCACTCTTCAAATACCTTTCATTGCAATGCCCCCTTCCTTAGATACAGGCTTTTCCACCATATAGAGTTAGAGTTAGGGTTTCAATTCCACAGTGTCAAATTCCTTCTTAGACAGGGAATGTGTAAGTTAATGAAAAACTTAAAGAGAATGGCACCCAAATGGAGGAACAGCAGTGGATGCATCCTCTCCCCTCACTCCAGCAAAATGTTTCAGTCCAGCCACTCTCACCTGTCTGAAATTCAATAGTTCTCAGCATTTCAGCAACGTGATCTACATTGATAGAGAAATGGTCCATGTTTTCATAGCCAGACTCAGGCCGGCTACTCATGGATGCCTTGGACATGTCTGTGATCCTGCAGAAAATAAGAGGCATGGTGAAATGTAGCTGATGCATGTCTCTTTTCACCAAAAAAAATAGAGATGAGAACTGGCAGTGGGCAGAAGATTCCTTTCTCTCCAAAATTGAGACAACAGTATGAATTTTTGTCTCCTCCCTTCTTTGTGCATTCTGCTTCCAGCAAATAATGAACTGAAGACGTCAGCTGAAATGGTTTCCAAAACTGTCCCCACCAAACTCCTGGAAAAGTATGCATCCCAGCTGTGCATAGCATTTTGGGGGAATTGGGGAAAAGGCCAGGTATCGTGGCTTACTGTTGCCAATTTTTTTTTCATATTTATATGCCACCCTTCTCCGGAGACTCAGGGCAGCTTACAATATTTGGAGCGCAACCCAATGCGCTCAGCAATAGCCTTCATTCCATTGTATATGCCTGCTTATTACTAAGCAGCATTTTTACAAAGTCAGCTTATTGCCCCCAACAATCTTGGGTCCTCAATTTACCTACCCCGAGAGGATGGAAGGCTGAGTCAACCTTGAGCCTGGTGGGATTCGAGCCTGCAGAAATTGCAGGCAGCTGGAATTAAGTGCTAGGCATTTGTGACTTCCATATGTTTTGTGCTATTGTTTTCATTGCTCTGTCCTATAGAGCAGTGGTTGCCAACTGGTGGGCCGCAGCCCACTGGTGGTCCACAAGAAAATTTTGGTGGACTGCAGAGAAATGTCACCCCCAGAGGACCCACTCCCAAAGCAATTAATCCAGGCTGTGCCGGAACACAAGGCTGCACCGCCCACATGGCCCGCGGGAACCCTCCCCGCCCACTCACTCCTTACCTGGCAAGCTTGCTTGCTAAGTTGCTATTTTTCCTTTTTTTCCCCAACTGCTGTTCTGCTGTGCCAGGAGATTTAGATTAGCTGGAAAGCAGGAAACCATTGGATTTCTTGCTTTCTAGCTAATCTTTAGATCTTCGGCTCAGAGCCGAACCTTCCTTAGGACTGAAGCTTCTATTATTCAGTGCAGACTCAGGTAGCCGATGGCAGAACTGTAGATCTGTGAGTGAATCTGTGTTTCTGTGAGCAACTCAATCTGCCTGCCTGCTTTGCCTGATTTTGGGTAAAAGTTGCTCTTTTTTTATAAAAAATTCAATATTTACATAAATATTTATAATATTTACATACAAGCTATGCCCAGCCAATCACATGACCACCAAGCCACACCCACAAATTAGGCCATGCCCACAGAACCGGTTGTTAAGAAATTTGAATCCCACCCCTGCCTGTGTGTGTGTGTGTGAGAGAGAGAGAGAGGGAGGGAGGGAGGGAGAGAGGGAGGTTAGATCAGATATCTCTCTCTCTCTCTCTCTCACCAACGTCAGCAAGCCACCTTCAGTCAAAATTCCTATTAGTAGTCCCCGGGATTTAAAAATTATGAGTTTGGTGGTCCCTGAGGTCCAAAAGGTTGAGATTGTGTGGTTAGATCTAAATACTAACTTATTGAAAGCAAACAGAAGCTGATTCTTCAGTCTTGGGCTTAATATTTACTTGACAAAATCTAAAAGACTCCTGTGACTAGCTTCCACAATTCTAAGCATGGATATGATTCGGAATAACGTTAACATATCAACCTGAAAAATCTACAGCACTGGCTGTAATCCTGAATCCAGAAAGAATCCCACTGCTATAGTTGTTCAAGAAGGAGAGGAAGATTACAGTGAGCCAAAAATAACAAATCACAAATTTGTGCATTTTGGACAGACAGACACCAGCCTAACTGGATCAAAGAACAGAGTATGGATAAATCAGAAGCGAATCTCTGGTTAACTTTGCTGTTGATTAACCTGTTAACTAGTTTTTCTTCATGTACATAATGCATGACACATCAGTTTGGGTTACAAATAGCTGCAGAAGTTTATAAATCTTGGACCTGTTTCACAAGAGGGAAAACTATTTTTGTTGCAATGTATTTGTCAGTGTACAACTAGGAGGGGATAATATGTAGTTTTGTTTTCTTGTCCATTTAATTCCCTTTTTAAAAAAAGTTGTCTAGTTTTGTTTTGTCTTTGGTAACCTTTTTTTCTATTGTATTTTCTATTTTAATCTTCTGAATAAAATAAAAAATAAGCAAAAAAAAGTGGATCTCTGATATCTCGAGTGCTGCTGATGTTGAGTGCCAATTGGGCCTCTGAAGGCTGATACTAAGGCTCAGGGCCTGGACCTTTGCTCCTGTTGCTTCTACTCACTTTTTGATCAGCTCCTTTGATTGCTGCAGGAAAGAAAGAGAGAATCTTCAGCATCAATAAAGCAGAAAACAACTATAGCACTTAGCACTTAGACTTATATGCTGTTTTACAGTGCTTTAGAGCAGTGGTTGTCAACCAGTGGGCTGCGGCCCATTGCTGGGCCGCAAGAAAATTTTGGTGGGCCGCAGAGAAATCTCACCCCCAGAGCACCCCACCAAAGCAATTAATCCAGGCTGTGCAGAAACACAAGGCTGTGCCACCCACATGGCTCGGGGGAACTCTCCCTGCCCACTCACTCCTTACATGGCAAACTTGCTTGCTAAATTGCTGTTTTTCCTTGTTCTGACCATCAGCTGTTCTGCTGTGCTGGGAGATTTAGATTAGCTAGGAAGTAGGAAATGGTTGGATTTCTTGCTTTCTAGCTAGTCTTTAGATCTTTGGCTCTGCTTTTAAGCACAGCTGAACCTCCCTTAGGACTGAAGGTTCTATTATTCAGTGCAGACTCATGGCAAGCAAATTTTATGTGACAGACTCAAGTAGCCAATGGCAGATAGATAGATCACTGAATGATTCTGTGAGCAACTCAATCTGCCTGCCTGCTTTGCCTGATGTTAGGTAAAAGTTGCTTTTTTTTAAATAAAAAAATTCAATATTTATATAAATATTTGTAATATTTACATACAAGCCATGCCCAGCCAGTCACATGACTACCAAGCCACACCCACAAATTAGGCCACACCCACATAACCGGTTAGGGGTCCCTGGGATTTAAAATTATGAGTTTGATGGTCCCTGAGGTCCAAAAGGTTGGCGACCCCTGCTTTAGAGCCCTCTCTAAGCAGTTTTACAGAGCCAGCCTATTGCCCCAACAATCTGGGTCCTCATTTTACCCACCTTGGAATGATGGAAGGCTGAGTCAACCTTGAGCCTGGTGAGATTTGATTTGCCAAATTGCAGGCAGCCGGCAGTCAACAGAAGTAGCCTGAAGTACTGCATTCTAACTACTGAGCCACCGCAGCTCTATATACCCAAGTTTTAAACCACTGAATCTTCCAAATTGCAAGTGGGGTCCTGCTTCTCTCCTCCCCTTACCTGTCTATCCATCCTGCTTCTTGCTGATTGATTTAAACTGGCTCCAGGCTTACCCTGTTCCCCCACCCTGTCCTGTCACACCTGTATGCACCTGCAGATAGAGGGCCATTTGGGGTTCCTCCATGGATTGGATGGCTGACTCAACCAGCTTAGAGGAGACCTCAAGGTGGTCTCCATATTGCCGGATGAGCCCCCGCACCCTTTGGACTTTTTCTCTTGCTCTCGTCCGATTTCTTGCAACAGCTCTTTCTTGCGTTCCTCCAGGATGCTGTACAAAGAGTCAAAGCGCAGACAAAGATGCTGCTTCTGTCGCCGAGCATTATCCTGCCAGGGACGGAATACATGAGCTACTATTTTAAAAGTACTATTTCCACCACAGGTTAAAGTCAACTAAATGGCATAATGAAATCAATAAGTACTGCAAGGGTATATTTCCCCGCTTTTCCTCTTATTTGCTCCCAGAAGGCTCCAACTTTTCTCCAACTTTCATATGGGAAAAAGAAGGAAGCTTACAGGTAGCCCTCAGTTTACGAGCACAGCTGAGTCCAACATTTTCATTGCTAAGCAAGGTAGTTGTTACGTAAGTTGCATTCCATTTTTCAATATTTTTTTGCCAAGTTGTTAAGCAAATTGCTGCAATTGTTAAGTGAATAAATAATACCAGTTGCCAAGCAGCTGAATTTTGATCATGTGGCCATGGGGATGCTGCCACAGTAGTAAATGTGATAACCAGTCATAAGTCACTTTTTCAGTGCCACTGTAACTTTGAACAGTCACTAAGTGAATAGTTGTAAGTCAAGGATTACCTGCATATCCTGCAGAAATAAACATCGCTTGAGAGAATCCTCAAAAATAAATTGAATGATTTTATGCTCACCTCAATAGTTTTACAGATCTCTTCCATCTGGGTGATGATGGCTTGGATACGGTCGTTCCCTGCCACTAACATGGCAATGCCATCACTCAGCTCCCCCTGAAGAAATAGGAAGGTGAAACTTAATGGCTGGGCTCACACTACTTGAGTCAGGGGTCCCCAAACTTAGCAACTTTAAGACTTGTGGACTTCAACTCATAGCTGGCTGGAGAATTCTGGGAGTTGAAGTTCACAAGTCTTACAGTTGCCAAGTTTGGGGACCTCTGACTTAAATAAATGCAATAATTAAAACAGGTATTCATAAAGCCTGTCATACATGCCTTAGCAAATATGCAAGCTTACTGTAATAGACATATTGTAATGCTTAGTTCACATTACACACTACTAAGGCAATACTCCAAACCACAACCTACTCATATTCATTTGAGACTTGAAATGTCTCACTCCAAGATACACATAGAGGCTAGACTCTGAGGCTAAGCCTCGATGAGCCATAGACTCATATGTTGCATGAACTTATCTTATGGCTCATCAGGGCTTAGTCTCAGAATCCATTTCCTCCAAAGTCTAGCCTCTATGTAGGTCTTCAAGTAGAGAGGAAGGCTACAGTGCAGGGCCCGTGAACATGTTTCTGCTTCTATTGTATGACTGTGCAGCCAACATAATGAATAACCGGTCAGATGGAGTAATTCTAGGGAATTTTTTCTCTCTTGAGATCATAAGGCGACTGAAAGCCCCACCCTGGATGGGCTCTTGTCCAAGAAAACAAGGAAGTAGTAGGGAAGGGAAGCACCAGAGAAGAGGAAAAACCCCAATCCACACTACCTGAGTGCTCATGATCCAGGAATTTTCCTCCACACCCATAAACACACCTGATACATGAATAGCTTATTTGTGGTGCTGGCAATTCCCCTGTGTGCCAGCTGACTTAGAAACTAACATTCTAAGCCATAATATCAGGCCAGGATCACAATGCTGTTAATTGCTAAATTGGGCACCTGCATCTAACATGTGTAACATGTTTCTCCCTCTCTGCACAACTCAAGTGTTTGCTCCAGGTGTCCATAGGTGACTGTATGACTGTAACGTTGTTGCTTGTATCCTTACAATTTATACTGTTTCCTAGTATGAGTTTATTGCTTATTTGTACCTTATGACTATCATTAAGTGTTGCACCTTATGATTCTTGACGAATGTATCTTTTCTTTTTATGTACACTGAGAGCATATGCACCAAGACAAATTCCTGTGTGTCGAATCACACTTGGCCAGTAAATAATTCATTCATTCATTCATTCATTCATTCATTCATTCATTCATTCAAAACAGAAATTATGAGTAGAAAGAAGACAGGATTTTCTCCTTTTTACTTCCCCTCTTTCTCTCCCCACCACCACTCCTTGTACCTTTTGGCGCTTATAAATGTTGGTCAGAGGAGCCACTTCACAGTCTTTGTGGGCTCCAAAGACTTTGCACATAGAGCAAGTTGGGACCTCACAGGTCAAACAGTATATGTTGATCTTTTCCTCTTCATGTTCTTCGCACATCAGCTGCTGCTCTGCCTTGGCATGGAGAGGCCTGGCCACAGCATAAACAGAGATTGAGAGAGATGTTGAATCCCCAGAAAATGATCAACCCTGGCTCAAAAACCTTTCTATTTTTCTTAAGGTCATCATGTTAAATAAGAACAGATGCGGTCCTTTTTGAAATATAATGCAGCATGCCAAAAGGCCCAATTCTTATTTCCAAAGGAAAATACTTTAGTTCTTTGTGTTCCAAACAGAAGTTCAGCAGCAAGGAAGTCTTATGATTTGAGCTGGAGATGGATTTCAGTTTGGTTCCATCAAAGACATGCAGTGACCAAGAGACAACCAAGCCTTTGGTTCTACCATCAACGCCTATTTACTCATGCTCCTCATGAGTAAATAGCAGCAACTAAGCAACTTCAGTTAGCTCACAAGTCGAGTGGCTAGCTACCATGATTCTTCCTTTGGTTAGTAGTAGCAATGCAACATTAGTGTAATCAGCATATTTAATAGCTTTATGTGGTTCACATTACTGATGAGATTAACTGTTTTCTTAGTAATGTGTTTAGATTAGGGTTAGGCATTTTAAGAATTATATTCTTTTTAAGTGCATAAAGAAGAGCAAATCCCAAAGCAATTTTGAAAATTGCAATGTCAGGGGTACAGAGTCTTTTTGAAGGAGTACACACAAATTTGGGCTCTCTTCTCCTCCCTGCCCAGGATTTTATGTAAGCTTTGTGGTAGGCGATGAGTTCCACTGAGGACATAGCAAACTAGATATACGGTATATGAAAGTTCAGAGATGATATTACAGATCAGCAGACAGGAGTTGAATTCTGGCCAGCAAAATCTCTCTGGAGACAAAGAGATTGCTGCATCAACCAACAGTAGTCTGGACAGCTGTTCCTCATGAGTAAATAGCAGCAACTAAGGTTTCTTCAGTTAGCTCACAAGTCGAGTGGCTGGGAATTGAGGGATTTCCACCAAGCTCACAGTCACAATATAGTCTATATTATGGACACAAAGTTCTGCCAAGGCTCATTTCTTAAACACTTATGGAAATTGCTTTTTTACTGCTATTCAACTATTAAGAACCTTCCGATCGACAGGTCTTATAACGTGCACTGGGGGAGGTCACTTTAATCCTCAGCAAAATAAGTTTTAAAAATAAGCTTAAGAACATACAAATTTGGGGGAAGGGAGAGAGGGCGGCATACAAGTCTAATTAATAATCAGCAGATCAGCAATTTGAATGTTATACAGTGAATGGACTAAAGGTCCAGATAGATTTGAAATAAGATTTTGAAACTAGTTACAAGAAATTCTTCCCATGAGAAAACACTGTTGTTTTAAATTCTTACAAGAAAATATGATAAGATGGGAACTTGAGGGGCACTAGAGAGGAAACCAAAGGCAATTTGGTTTAAAGATTACAATTAAAAGAGAGGAACACTTTAGTTTGACTTACTAACAGAAAATGGAGCAAAATACAAAATAACATTAAACATATCAAAGGATATTTTTAAACAATGGATGCAGAAGTTAATTTTAGAAGTGTCTGCCACTATAGATAGACTGTGTTCAGATATTAAGGAAGAGAAACAAGTTGTACTGGACAAGATTGAGATGAATATCAAAGTGGATTTTAAAATATCAAGCTTCAAGAAAGATATGAAAAAATATTACATTAAAAAATGAATTAATTCAGTTTTTCAACAATTAAAAGGGATATATAAATGGCAAATAAAAACAACTTAGATAAATTTCTTATATTGGAATTACAAAACACACCTGAAGGATTTTATGAGAAGCAACAAAGAAAAAGGAGAACAAGCCATAGGACATTGTCTGATATGGGATTATAGATTAAGATTGTTAAAAGTAAAAGGAATGGAATATAGGGTTTATTTGATCAAAGTTAAAATACATTTGTTGTTTTTTTGTAATCTTTGATGGACTTCTGCTGACTAGGACTGACTGACAAGGTTTAAGGATCTGTTTATAAATAAAATGGATTTATCTGATCAGGTTAAAAGGGATAAACTGTTATTTCTAGTAATCCTTAATGGACTTTTGCTAACGAAGACTGAATTATGAGGTCAAATGATTTGTTATAGGTTAGAGATGAAGTATGGAATGAGATTGTTGTGTTTTAAGAGAAGGTGATATATTATTAAAATCGTTTATATTGATTTTGACAAGAGGGGAGGGAAGGCACTTGTTTATGTTTCTTTTTTCTTTGCTATATTCTTTTTTTCCTGCATTTTCTATTTTTTTATTCTTTTAATTTCTGGTAGTCAGTTTTTATCTATAGAATTGTAATGCTTGGTGAAATTATTTTTTAAAAAAGAAAGCCTTGTAATAAGTCATTAACATGACAAAGAGCTGACAGAAGCGTGCCTTCGTTTCTTCAAAAATATCACACATTATGCTGTATTATTATTACTGGTTTCTCCCTTTTTGAAATAGAAAATGAAAGAGAAAATATATTTGCAAAAGTGAAAGGAATGTTTTGTTTGCCAGGAATGTGAGAGAAGCCTAATCTTTAAACAGGTCTTGCCGCCAGAGATTATGAATACAGTCATCCAGTAAAACTGAAATACTATGCAAATAAAGAACTGAGAAGTGACATCAGTATTAGCATAACTTTCTGAAAAACAAGTTCAAGCTTTAGGGAGATGGCGTTAGCTAACCTTCGCAACTTTGAACTCTGCTGTAGAAAGAGCCAACAGTGTGTTAGATGTACTGGTTGATACACATTTGGACGTATTAAGCAGTGGTGGGATTCAAAAAATTTTACTATTCTTTTTACTCTATGGGCATGGCTTGGTGGGCGTGGTGTGGTTTGGTGGGCGTAGCAGGTGAAGGATACTGTAAAATCTCCATTCCTACCCCACTCCTGGGGGAAGGTTACTGCAAAATCCCCTCCCCATCCCACCCCACTAACCTGCTGTCCAGCTCCGTTCTCCTGTGCAGGGCAACAAAAGAAGACCCAGCCAATCAGCTGGGACTTGAGAGGCAGAGAATAGATGGGGGCGGGGCCAGTCAGAGGTGGCATTTGCCAGTTCTCTGAACTACTTAAAATTTCCGCTACTGGTTCTCCAGAACTGGTCAGAACCTGCTGAATATCACCTCTGATATTAAGTAGAAAAATGCATATGAAAGCAAGAAAAGCATTTAGATGATGAGGAAGTAGGAAGGATAAGACCTGAGAGGTCCAGTCCAGTCAAGGATTCAATCTCTGACAGGCCTTGAAGGAGGAAAGAGAGTTGAAGTAATCAGAAAGAAAAATTCTGGTTCTGCTTCTTTTGGAACACAAAGATTTTGGAGCCACAGAAATGTGTGAGCACACACACACATGTCTTAGGTGCAGAATGACTACTACCAAGTGTTGAAACAGAAATCATGGGATTCTACATTTAACTTACCGAGAGGATTCTTGCTTGTAGATATCAATTATGTTTTCCACCAAAAGGTTGCGTTGCAGGCCATAAACTCCATGCCGGTCCAGCACCACTTCATGCCGACAGGATGGGCACCGGAATCGGCCTCCTGAGGACACTGAAGTAGATCCACGGGATTGCCACAGGGGGTTGGAGGCCTGGCAAGGAGGCGATGGGAAAGGTTTTGCTGAGGTTCAGTACTACTTACTTACCCATTTGGTAGGAATGTGGCCCTTCTAGCAAACAGTAATAGAACCCCAGGAGGGCATTCTGAACACCAATGACATCCCTCTGTCCCAGGACAGCTCATGGAAATAGGTCCTCTACCAGCCACTATTACAAGACTTGGCAGCTGCAGAGATCACGGCAATAGGCACCCATTGGCAAAGGATTATTCCCAGCCATCCCATGTCCAACTTCCCAGAGTAACTCACCATATGCATAGCACCATAATTCATTCTCCAACTCACATGTGAGTTCTAGGTTATATTCAGACAGCTGAATGATGGTCTAATGACTTAAGAAGTGTAAAAGTTAAATGGGACAACCTCACTCCTGCAATAGGGGTCTTAAAATTTTGGGTAACACGCAGCCACTTGAAGAGAGAGCTCCTCTTAATAGTAAATAAATGTCTACATTAGATAACATCCCATTTCCTCCCTGTGGGCACATTGCTCCCTTCTTTGGTCTCCATCTTGGTCACTTTCATTTCAGCTGAATTTTAAATTTAAGATATCTATTTATTGTTTCAGTGTTTTTATATGGCATTTTTATTCATTGATTGTAAGCTGCCTAAAATCATCTTTGGTGAGATGGGCAGCATATAAGTTAAATAAATAAACAAATAGACAAATAAATAAATAGGGACATCCTGGAAATATTTTAATGCTATTTTTATTTTTGTTTTTTATACTTTAGCTTTTGAAGAAATTTAATAAAATGTATTTTTTTAAAAAGAAAATCCTAATCTGAAAATCACAACTGTTGTTTACACTGAAAACTCTTGGATACCACACAGGGCCTTCAGAGGTCAGTTGGTTTCTATACACTCTCCTGCTCCAATATTAGAGCAAAAAGGATTGAAGTGAGACTTGAGACAGGAAACAAATTTCTTTGGAACAAAAGCATTGATTTGTCAACATGAGAATCTGTAAGAATTTTTTAAGGTAAAATACATAGCACTGCATTTACTTCAAAGGAACAAATTAATACATTTTCTTTCTGAGGGAAAGATATTGGGAGAGTGGTATATAGGGCTTTCTCCTGGGCAATACTCAGTTCAATCTTTTTTTATAAATCATGTGTTGAGGACCTATTTAAGTGCAGGGAAATTTTGTGTGGATTTTTCTTACTTGTGAATCTTATACCAGGGACTGCCCTTGGGGGGGAAAGCAGGTAGTCAATTCATTGTATTTTAACACAATGTAGTTTAAAGGGGATTAAATTCAATGAGTATAAGAATGTCCCATATATTCAATTTTCCCTTGTTACATTAAAAAAGGAACATTCACAATATCTTTAACCTAGAGCAGGGATCCCCAAACTTGGCAACTTTAAGACTTGTGGACTTCAACTCCCAGAATTCTCCTTTGGGTGTTTCATCTTAAGGCAGTGCTTCTCAGCCTTGGGGACTTTAAGATCTGTGGACTTCATCTCCCAGAATTCCCCAGCCAGCATAGTTGCAAAACTCTAACTCTTAAGGGATTCTGTCTTGCTTCATAAGCACAGAGAGCAGAGGTCTCCAAACTTGGCAACTTTAAGACTTGTGGACTTGGCTGAGGAATTCTAGGAGTTGAAGTCCACAAGTCTTAAAATTGCCAAGTTTGGAGACCTCTGACCTATAGAAACTGTCATCAAAGCGGACCTTCACACAAGCTGAGAAGAAGAGATGATACTAGAGAAGCCAGAATTCTGATTCAAAGAATTATCGTGTACAAGGAATTAAGTCCCAACCAATGGAGTGAAATTCACCAGATTTTAAAGTACTGCATTTAGATGCAAAGGAATGAAGTTATAAGGAAATGGGGTTTTGGTTTAATAAAAGTACCAAAGATGAATAGAAAAGTCGCACAGCTGCTTAAAAAATGCTTTAAAAGATTATTGTGTGTCCAGATCACAGACCAGTTCTACTCTGCTCTGCACTAGTCCACTCATGTTGCTTGGGATGCATTTCAAGCAGAAGGCAACATATTTGAATAGGTTAAAAAAGGGAGACTAGAATACAGAAGTCAACTTTGAAAGAATTGGGCATATTAATATAAGGAAACCAATAAAACAAAAAAGCTAGCACTGTTTCCTGCAACACAATGAATTTGGCTTATATGTGGAGTGAACCCAACAAAAGTTAAAAATCTTCCACAATATATTTATTTTGTGACCTCTAGGTGGCACTGGTCATGCACAGATTATTCTTCCTCTACAAAGAACCTTACTTTCATTCTAATTAACATCACTTCTTTCCTTCTTAGTTTTGTAAAAGTGCAAAACATGCACTTTTGTTAGTTTTGTTAAAGTCATTTTGTTTAGTGAACTTAAAGACTATATCTTGGTGTCTTGCCTTTACAGATGGCCTAGATTGCTTAGTTTTCTCAGAAAAGGGTTTAATTCTTTAGGCTTAAAGGGATCCCACAACTCAGATGGTGTTGATGGGCATGTACACAACAGGTTTAAAGAATCAAGATTTAGATTTTCTAGAATTTGTCCAGAGAGATACAAAATCCTAACAATGATGGTAAGGATGGCTTTTCTTTACTAGAATCCAGCCATAAACAATGCCAGCTAACCTCTTTTTCTGTTGTGTCCCCATAAGGTGGTTTTCATCTTTCACACCGCCCGTACTCAAGGCAGATTTAAATTGTTGTTTGCTACTTAAAGTAGAGTGTTCCCTTTTAAGTAAGGAAGAAAAGCCCCAGTTGTTTTACTGTGGGTACAACTGATTTGCAACCACAATTGGGACTGTGATTGTTAAGTGAGTATACCCAATATTATGACCTTGTTTGTCATGGTTAACAAATCACTGCAGTTGTTAAGTGAATTGCATGGCCATTAAACAAATCCGGCTTCCCCCATTGATTTTGCTTGTTGGAAGTCAACTGGGAAGGTGAAGAAATGGCACTCACATGACCCTGTGATGCTACAACCATTGTAAATGAAGTGTCCAAAGTTTGATCACGTGACCATAGAGATGTTGTGATGGCATAAGTGCAAGGATTGGACGTATGTCACTTTTTTCAGTGATTTGTAACTCTGAACAGTTTCTAAACAAATGTTTGTAAGCCAAGGGCTATCTGTATTGCACAAAACGTCCTAAATCTGATTCAGATGCCTTTAGTTCTATACATAGCAGCTGAACCTGTTCAGATGGCTCTCAGTCTCTCCCAGTGAGCTACAGAAAGCTATAAAAACGGTACAGAACGCTGTTGGGATAGCAAATGTTAAGTGCTAAGCTACTAAGCCACCACTCCATCAATACAATATTACTTCCTAAAGGCAGAGCCAGCAGGAACCATCCTCCTCTAACAATAGTAATTTTTTGCAGGAAAGCAATGGGAAAGCTGGTGCCATTTGCCAGGCTTGGCTCAAATCAAAGAATCACCACCCAAGCATATTTCTTCTTGATGAAAATGATCGTTTTACAACTAAATACATACCGGACTCAGGACTAACATCAATTGTCAACGTCAAGGCTCAATTTAAAACAAAACAAAGGCTCTCTGAGCTAGTGAAAAGTGTCTTTTAGCATAAAGTAACTATAGTGTCTTCCCCGCTCACAAATTTAGAGCTGTTATCTTGGAAATACCTAAGTCTTGGATAGCTTTCCATTAGGAAGTCATCTGATTTAGATCAGTCCAATTATGGCATCCCTGACAAATGCTTGTCTCCATTGAAAGAGAGACTTGTCGCTATGAAATAACTCTTACTAGATACATTTCTCCTCAGGTTGAGATAAAAATCTATGACATCATAAGAACCATCCCATTACTTCAAAAAGTCTGCTCCATTATCTGTGTGGTAAACGATTACATACTATATTTGTAGACATTATAAATCTCCCCATAGCCTTTTTTTCTCCAAGCTCTTTCCATAATTTTTGTAGGACATAGTTTCCAGATCCATTAAACCACATTTTCTTCTCATCTGGAAGGGCAACAGTTGGTCATGGTCTTATTTTCTGTTCTGCCGCCCCTGGTAAAAGGGCTGCATTTGCACAATATAGGCTAGTTTTAAGAGATAGTTTCGTGTATGTTAGCAGGATACACAAACCTAATCCATCTGAATGCAATATTGTATGAATCCAGAAAAGGGATTTATTTATTTTTATCCGGTCTTTATTATTTTTACAAATAACTCATGATGCAAACATATCCAACACTTTCCTTCTTCTATTTTCCCCACAGAAATTCTGGGAGGTGGTTGGGTTGAGAAAGAATTACTAGTTCAAAGTCACCTAACTGGGTTTCATGGCTAAGGCATGACTTGAACTCAAGATGTCCTGCTTTTGAGCCTGATGCTTTAACCACTAGACCAAACTGTCTCTAAGTTCAGCATAGTTGTATAAATGTAGTCAACATGTAACTAAATGAGACTGAAGATACTTCCTTTGGTTAAAACTTTCATTTCCACACTTCGTGTTACACTTCTTTAGATCATAGCCAAACTGTGTAACAAAACAAGTGATAACTGCAGCAGCCTCCTATTTAGACAACTCACAAAAATCATCATACACAAATCCTACTTAAACCAGTAGAATATTTGCCCCCATATATGTTCCATTCCATCATCCAGCTCTCAAGTTCCATTCCTGTCTTCTTTTTCATATTAGCTAAGTGGGTACAGACTAAATGGAAATATCTGATTGTTACTGGCTCCAGAAGGTTGCAATGTATGGAAAATGTTCTGTAGGAAGAGGCTTTTAATTGCATCAATTTTATTCCACTCACTGATGATGCATACAAAGGCCCTCTCCTCTTTCAGGCCTGCTCGTAATGGCCTCTCCAGGCTGATACAAGGTGTTGCCATCCTGTCCTTAATCTCACAACCAGTCTTGTACTCCTCCCATTTTGGAGCGCCTGATCAACACAATACACAATGTCCTTCCTACCCCTGCCTTCCAAACCCTTCCTTAAACAACAAGCACACTGGCCTTGATACGCCAGTCCTTTCCCACAAAACAACATGTAACTGGCATTGCAATTATTCATACTTTCAAATTCTCTATTGCTCCTCCATCCCCCTCTCTCATTGGCCTTTTTAAGTTTTGGGAGGCAAATATTTCCCTTTATTTATGTTACTCAAGAAGTGCGATGAATATTAACGGCTATCTATAAGCAGAGAATACACCATAACATTTATTACATAATTATCATAAACTCCTTCACTCAGAAATGGCTGATTTTAGAAAGGAATCACCCAGACCGACCTGAATCCCTTTCATGTTATTCTTATCCAGAGCACTGATTCCTGGGCTTCTTGCTCACCTGAAAGATGTCGTTGGCACACTTACGACAGAGGTTGTGTTGGCAGGGCAGGATGACCACTGGCTTGGTGAACATCTCCAAACAGATGGGGCAGATAAGCTGCTTCTCCAGGTTATCCATGCTCTGTGAAGTCCCCAGCATCGGCTTGAAGCCCACGGCAAAGTTCATCCCCGCAACACTGATTCTTGCCCACAGCACACTCCAAAGGGCTGGATGGATGACCCCCTCCGCTTTCCCTAAGTCTCAATGCCTGCCTTGTCAATCTCTGCTCTCTCTGCCTTGTTCTGCCTGCCTTGCTCCAGTTCCCCTGCCTTGGCAGTGCTGGCCTCTCTCCTTCCTGGCTTTTACACCTTGGCCTCTTCCTGTTTTATTTCCACTTGGGGAATTTCCCTGCGTCCACCAAGCTTGCTTCTCTTTTTCTGCTTTGCCTGTCCAGATCTTGACTTCTTTCTGACATCATTCCCTGTCCTGAGCTTACAAGGCTATTCTTAGTAGATCACATGACCCCAATGGAATCCCAGCTGCCATTTTTGTCTCCGTAAAGGGTGTGGGGGCAAAGCAACAGCTGTCAACGGGATCAGGTGACACTTAGTCACTACTCCACAACAAGCCACGACACCTTCAAAAGATGGCTGGCAGACAGGGGGGAAGCAGGCAGTGGCATACTCCTATGCTATATCCAAAACAGTCAGATGCAAGTACTGTTGGGGAAAAGAATTAAATCTTTTCACATATTGGATAAAAATAAAGACCTTCCACTAAAGTATAACTGGATGTTATGTAGCTGACTGGAACCAGATAACAATTCGAATTGCAAGCATCTACTAAGGAATAAAACAAACTCTCTTATTTGCATTTCTTCAGTCAGTTTCCATGAAAAATTAAAAACTGAGTTTGCAATTATGAAGTCAAGGAATGCTGTGAATATGTAAGTGGCTGCTCAGTCTTTTTTTGCAAGTGCAATTAAGCTGTTGGCTTTTGCTTTGATTGTATTTGACACATTAAGCAGCCTACTTTTCTCAACATTCAAAATGAATCATCAAAATATTAAGGGGAAACCTATAAAATTAAAATTACAATAGACTTAAAGGTAACCTTCATAAATACTTTGCAAAATAAACAAGTCTTACAACTTCGACATTCAAAGCAATGTATAGCCATTAGCCAAGGATACTTAAAAAGCCACCGCTCTGAATCACACCAGCTAGTCTTAACAACATAAATATCTAAACCAGCCTTGCAGATCCTGGAGGCTTCCAAACAGGATTTCCGGCAGTTGAAATTCAGATCTGGATGGTTTCCAACTGGAATTGGAATGAAAAGGCTGCTTAAAAATAATTGGGATCTTTAGGATAAAGAAACAGAAATCGATATTGTGTGCTCTTACTCATTAAAATGGATACTGTGTAGTTTGGGAGGATTCTCTGCTAATTACACAACAGTTTTAAACCTCTTCATCTGAATAAATGTTTTACTGGGGAGACCAATTGGAAAATTATATAGAAATTCAGGCTATATAATACTGATTAAATTTCCCAAAGTTTTTATTACTAACTGGCTTAAATGAAAGCTGAATTCAGTTGTATAGCCTGATGGATAGATGGAATAAACATTTGAGTAATAATGTTTAGTTTAGGACAATTTTATTTTTGTATAGGTTCTTTCTTCTTTCCGCATATAATTAAAAAAAAACATTAATACCCATACAAACATTTGTTAATTGCCTCAGGTTGACACACAGATCATTTCCATCCATTCTTGCCTCTTCAGATTGATCATACTTCTACAGGATTTTTCCAGCCCTGCTACTTATTATTCTTTTAAATGAAACGCCAAAAGATGGATTTGGTAGCTTCTGGAGAAAAGCACTCACCCACTGTCTGAATCCATCCCACTGAAATGCTATATGGGATTAGAATGCTTGGAAAGGCTTCTCAGAAAAGATTTATGTGGACTTAGTGCAGTAGCTAAAAGGCTTTCAGCTTACAACAGAAACAGAAGATCTTATTGCTGATGCTCAGGATGGCACAAAAAATCACCAATAATCACTAGTAAACACTGCAGGATATTGGTGCAATGAACAGCCTAGGAGATTTGGGATATGCAAGAAAAAGCTAGAAATTTTTGCATTAAAATACATATACTGATTAAGATAATCTTAAAAGATTAATGTGCAATTGAAATCAGCATTTTTCTTTCTTTTGGGACTGATGGACAAAGGGTTGGAAAGAAATAGAACTTTGTATATGCAGCAAGATTATTGTATGCATAAAGATGGAAGGATCTGGCATTATCCCCAATGGAGGAATGGTTGGTAAAAATGATATAACTAACTAAGTTAACTTCTTTGGTTAGGGAAATGAAATATCTACATTTATTGCTAACTGGAAATCCCTTACAGACTTTATGCATGAAATAGAAAAAATGGACATGATTTATAGTTTCGATGATTAAACAGAATAGATATAGAAAGAAGAGAGGTATGTTATAACCATAGAGGTAAAGTTATAGCAAGAGCACGTTTATACTGCTTCACAGTGCTTTACAGCCCTCTCTAAGAGTTTGGTTTATATGTTTTCTATGTGTTTCTTTCTTGTACCTCTCTTTGATTTCTTTTTCTTTCTTTATATTAGTTTCTGTTAGCTTTTTATATTCTTTAAAAGATCTTTAATAAACCGATATATAAAAGGAAACATGTTTTGGAGTAGCTTGGACCTAGACCTAATTCTCCAAGCAAAAATGTGTATCTGATTATGTCTTCCTGATCCGTTGATTATTCTCTCAACTGTGGAGAATAGTCACTTCTTAACACCTAGTTATTTTTCTGCTAAAAAAGGGAGGAGATATAGTGAAATTAGTACCAAAGTAATCATTCTTAAGACATATAATACTATTAAGACTGAAGAGACTATGCAGTTTTTAGCCAAGGCTGGGTCAAGCATGTTAAGTTCTAGAATAGGGCACATTTGTAATTAAATTATAAAAACATACAATTTCAAAAGTTCAAGTTCCTATTGATATAGATACCCATTTGTTCTACTCCTCTTGGCAATAATTCAGCCTCTGCTTCTATTCTATTGTCAAAAAGTTCATATGGTTAAGATACATTCTTTGGAGCAGGATTTCTCAAGTTTGCTATTTTAAAAATTGCGGAATTTTGGGGGTTGAAGTTCATGCATCTTAAAGTTGCTAAGGTTGAGAAACACTGCTCTGAGGCAATGAAACAAATTAGCTTCATCTTCTGTGTGACAGTCCTTTAAAAAGATCTTGAAGTATTTAAAAAATAAAAGATGACTGCAGCAAATCAGGTCAGACATGGAAAGATGGAAGTCAAAACTCTCCTCAGAAGCCTGAATCTTTGCATACTGGTACTGGCTTACAAATGGTGGTTCCTGCTGACATTATTCATCTGTTGTGGGCACCTTATTCCACTCTGATGTGTGTGAAAGAGAAAGGCCCCTCACAACCTGTGCTGTCTAATGACAAAAGGTAAAAAAAAATCAAAAAGCAAATTTCTATACTATCACTTGCTGATCTTATAGTTTATGGCCATTCCCACATTATATACATTTTGATCTATATCTATGTATTTCTTGTAGATTTGATTTAGCACTCTTGATAATTTAAATATCAATATTTAAATATAGATTTAAATAATGATTCTATTTTCCAAGGTTCCCCTCAATATTTATTCCTCTCTAGGGCCTATTGATTTATAAAAATGTTGAATAGGGTAGATCTAAGACAGAATTCTGACGTAACTTCACACATTCCCATCCAAGTCAATGTGCAAATTAATATTCATTGTTGGTACGGTTGTAAGGCCAGCTATTGAACCTTAAATTGCATAATCCAGCCCATACATATATTAAAAATAGTAATTTATTACTTGCCTTGTTCTACTAAAAATTTCAGCATATGGGGATACCTAGGATGTCCTTGAAAGGCCGAGCAGAGATTGCATGCAAAGTACATAAGATCTACCCCAATATTCCCAGGAATGTATGAATGAATACATCCTAAGGAAACATGAACAAAAAAACAGCTCTTTCCTTCAGAAATATTTAATTGTGCTGATAAAATCCTAACAATTTTTTTTTAAATCACAGTGTGAAAAAATGCCCTTGCCCAGTACTGCCCTACAGAAAAGGATTCGAGGCAGCTTAAGAGGCAGAATGCTACACAGCTCTCTGGAGCAGCAATTCATCGTGGGAGATGATGGGCAACACTAACTTACCAGGCAGGCACTCCAAATCCCACCACACTTCACACTACACCCTGAAATGCAGCTTGGCACCAATGCATAGGTCAGAGAGGGCAGTCCCAGTTGCCAGGGGACAGCCCTGGCAGGGCAGTTTGTCTCCCTGGCACTGGGAGGCAGAGAGCCCAATATCCCCTCCTCCATCATGAGTTGGGCTTTGACAAGGGCACAATATGGCTGGCTTAAAAACACAAAATACCAAGATTGGAAGGAGGAAGAATGACTGGGGATAAAGACTGCTGGCTGGCAACATGCATCCATTTTCTTTTCCTTCACTGTTGTGGGAATACAGGCTAAACAAAGAGCCGTTCTGCTGCTGGAGAAGGGGGAAGCTGTTCCTTGGGCCCAAAGAGGCGGAGCTAAAGTGTCTCTCTTTCCTTCAAACCAGCCCCTTGCAAGGTCTGAGTATGCCTGTGGCCATGTTCCCTGAGAAGATTTATGACTCTGAAGCAGGCATTCAGGCACCCTCACCAAAGTCACTGCACAGCATCACAACTGGAGAGGGAGCTCTTTGTCCAGAGTCCAAATGATTGGTAATTCAGGCCTGGGCAGGATGTCTCTGGAATGGTTGCTGGAATAGGAACTGTGCTGTGACTGGAAACCAAACTCTGAAGGAGGGAAGAGAAATTGAGGTTAGAAAAGAAGGAGCAAGACAGAAAGTTTTAAAGTGAGTTTGCCTACTAGAATGGACAGATGTTTGTACTGGGCTTAAGAAATGCCTGCTGTTGGTCTGTGCACAGCATTCATGATCTGGAGGAAAAGATGCCTTCTTCTTCTGAATAATCTTTTCCAGTGCTAGCCAGTCACCAAAACAGAAGAGGCGGAGAGAAGCCAAAACAACTACGGGCACATAAAATAAGACAGTTGTTCAGGGTGGCCTTAGCATTAGAGAATTATCTAGAGTAGCATTTCCGTCTAAGCAGGTATCAATATTGCTACTAATGTGTGCAGGTATTCTTAGCCATGGCTCCCTAGCCTTCCACTTCCACATGCAGTCAGCTGCATCAATCATCCAGATAAATCTCAGGCATGTAACTATCACTTTGTGAACTGGGCAACAACTAGCCAACTCAATCTTGAGTCATTACAATAGTAAGTTTCTGAGTGTGTATCCTCAGGTTGTAGTACAGGTAGTCCTTGACTTACAACAATTTAGCAACCATTCAAAGTTACAATGGCACTTAAAAAAGTGACATGATCACTTTCCACACTATTGCAGCATCTCCATGGTCATGTGATCAAAATTCAGATTCTTGGCACCTGACTCATTCATACTTGCAGTACCCTGGGGTCATGTGATCACCTTTTGCAATCTTCTGACAAGCAAAATCAATGCAGAAGCCAGATTTATTTAACAACTGTGTTACTAATTTAACAACTGTGGCAAGGAAGTAAAATGGAGCAAATCTCACTTAACAAATGTCTCATTTAGCCACAGAAATGTTGGGCTCAATTGTGACCCTAAGTTGAGGACTACCTGTATTTGTACAGAAAGCAGCAGAATTCCATTCCACAGCAGATTTTAATCCACCAGCTCTTCCACAGACCAGTGATATTCTGGAAAACCCTTGTCCTTGATGCAAAAATATCCTAGATCTAGCCATGGGTGGTACTACATTTCAGAAAACAAAGGGGGTTCCACTGAAGGGGCTGCTACAAAGTAGCAGATGATGGTGAGGAAAGGGGCCACAGTAGCACAAAGCTTCTTTTAGACCCTTCTGAATCTAGATACCAGCTGCCAAAAGTCTCCTGTAGCTTCCCCATGACTTTCCCACCACACACCAATGATCGTGCCCTGCTTACAAGGTCATGGCTTGCGGGACTGATTCTCATCTGTAGTGTGCAATGTTGCATTTGCTGTTGGCTGCATTCGGATAGCATCGCCACCTGGGGAAGAGACATAGTTTGTCACATCCATTAGCAGAAGCTTCATGAGTTTGAAGCAGAGGAACAGAAGGAAAGCACAACTCTCATCATTTCATCAACAGTAATTATTTGTCTATCTATGCCCTAGACCTGAGATTGGCTACCTTACAGGGGGAGGGGAGAGGGTCTGAACTTAATAGGATTGGGGGACTTTCAGGTTATCATTTATTGTATGGAACATTCACATTACACTTTGATACAAAAAAAAATCACAAGAGATAAAAATATGAAATATAAAATCTAAAAATATTATAAGCATTTGTCTAGATTACAGATATAGTTTTCTGCTTCATTTGTTGGCAGCCAGAAAACCAGCAAAGTCTCCATTATAGGTAGGCTTTATTTTGGCACCCTCACTATGTTGGATAGACTGTTTTTCGGCACAGCAGTCACAATTCTTCAAATTCCAAAAACAATTGAATCACACAGTTGAGGATTTGAAAGAGACCACATGGATCTAGTCCAGGGGTGTCAAACTCAAGTCATGTTATCATCACATGACATATCGTGACTTTTCCCCCCTTTGCCAAAACAGGGGTAGGAATGGCCAGCACACGACGCATCCAGGCCATGGCCCGCGAGTTTGACACCCCTGATCTAGTCCAACCCTGTTCTATGTGCAGGAAAACCAATTAAACTATCCTTGAGAGATGACTATCCAGCCTCTCCTTAAAAATCTTCAGGGATGGCAAACCCACAATGTCAAGTAGCCAGATTGTTGTACTATTGTACAGATTTTACCCCCCCCCCACCCTGGTCCAGGAAGCCCCCCCTCATATTTCTTTAAGTAAAAAAGAATATTTATCAACACATTCTGAGGAGATGTAAAAAGCATAAGCAAACCACATGAGGTTTTACATTGCATTTGTTACACCTGTCTTAATGCAGATACTTTGTGTGTTTCCTGTTCAAATCACTGAAAAATAGTGCTGACCAAGTTTGGGTCAACATTGTATGCCATTTTCAGTCATACGAAGCATAGTCTGTGTGGAATATTTCCCATTTTTCCGATTAAATCAGAAAACTAGCAGAAAATGATTATTGATTTCTTCCTGTGATTAATTGCGTAAGTTAAATAATTTCTGCTTAATAGGCCCACCCAGCCAATTATTTGATCTCCTGGAGATCAGAAACTAGCAAGAAGTCAGTCCTTGCAAGAGGTCTCTGGAAGACAGGAAATGAGGGAACAAAAGGGCACAGTTCATATGAACACGCTCTATGTATGTGAAGAGACATATAGGCTGCATCTGACATACCCCAGAAAGAGATGCATATGCCAAAACTCACTCACATTTCCCTTGGCTCTGAGGGTCAGAAAGTGCATGAAACTGAACTCCACCCTCATCCCAGCGTTTGCCTTAACAATCTCACCATTGTCTTCTGCACGGATCTGGGCCTCCAGGTCTTCAGGATTGACATACTTGTAGGACTCATCTTCTTCAGGTGGGCGGCATTTCCCACAACAGAAGCAGCAGCAGCAGCAGCAGCAGCAACATGTAAAGATGCCACAGCACGCTAGTATTGTCTGGAGAAGGGGTGCAAATGACAAAATTAGCTTCCTCTTAAGAGCAGTCAATAACAGATACTCATTGTCAGAGCAATAGCTGGCAGAAAGAAAAAAAATAGCTGGAGAAAGGGGGGAAAATCTGTCAGTTCTTCTATGAATCACCTACCTTGAACCAACACTTGGACATGAGGAAGTAATACTTCACACTTTCTTCCCCAAACTGCTCGGACACATAGAGTCCCATAGAGCCATATTCATCATAGAGACGCCGCTTGTTCTCATCACTGAGAATTACATTGGCATTATTGATCTCCTTGAACTTCTCTGCTGCTTCTGGATTATCAGGATTCTTATCTGGGTGATATTTCAAAGCCAGTTTCCTGGGGAGAAAGATGTGGGAATACATATTTAAGCCACATCAGCAACAACAGTGTTAATAGATTATGAGCCATCAAAGATCAGGGAAGTCAACAGCTCCTTCTACAGTAAGAGCTATTGACTGGGCTCCTAGTCTCTCCTTTTCTCCTACCGTGTTTCCCTGAAAATAAGACCTACCCCGAAAATAAGACCTACCCCAAAAATAAGACCTAGTGTGTTTTTGGGAGCCAAAAAAAATATAAGACAGTGTCTTATTTTGGGGAAACATGGTATGCGATTTGTTCGTGGTTTCGTACATGAATAAATGTACATTGTTCTACATGAATATGGTGTTTTTTTTCATTATATATATATATATATATATATATATATATATATATATAAAGACCTACCCGAAAATAAGACCTAGTGTGTTTTGGGAGCCAAAAAAAATATAAGACAGTGTCTTATTTTCGGGGAAACACGGTAGTAAGAGAGAGGCTTTAGAGTCAAATGGCTTAGAAAAAAAGTGTTGTGGGCAACATCAGAGTCCTCAAATACCATCACTAGACAGGGTGACTCAGTTTTAGCAACTTGATGGTCCATCTGGACCACTGCAATGTCCTCAACATGGGGCTGCTCTTGAAGAGCATTTGGAAGCTTCAAGTGGTACAGAATGCACAGAACAAGTTATTTGGTGCATTCAAGAATCTATTTTCTGTGAGCTGCATTGGTTGCCAGTGTATGTTTTTGATGCAATTCCAGGTGCTGGTTGTCATCTTTTGGAATTAGGTTATTTGAGGGACCATCTCTCCCCAATGGTTTCTAGCTAACCAATCCTTCTATGCAGGTATATTTAAGGTCCTTTTGGTTTCTTGGTGAAGAAGGCAAAGCGCTCTGTATCTCTGTTTGTGACAACCTGTTCATTGTTTTATATGCAGATTTTGGTTGCCTCCAGCTGTCAAAAGGACCAAAGCAAGGGGACTCCTGTGAAGTCAAACATCTTCGACATAAGGAAGGCTAACTTAAAACCCAATCAGAGAAAGACAGAATAGGTACCCAACCTGTATGCTTTCTTGATGTCTTCTGGGGAAGCACCCTTTTCCAAGCCCAGGATGTGATATAAGCTCTCTCCAGCCCTTGACATCTTCCTCTGTGGCCGGCCTCCTTCCGCCATCTTGTTCTAAATTAAGGAGCAACATAAAGGGCTGAGCTATAGCACAAAAAGGATGTCATCGTAGAAGAGAATAAATGCCTATAGATCAGAATGTCTGTTGCTGCACAGGGATGCAGATGACCCCTGCTCTACAATCCACTGTGAAGGAAGCAAGAATCTGGGAATGCATCTTGTGCTACGGAGAACTCTTGTTCATGTCCTTTGCTTGAGGATTATATCTTAGTCTGCTAAAAGGAGAAAAGAAACCTTATGCAATAGAACTTAATTCTGTGGCCCTTAGTAGACTGCCCTGGAATGAGGAGAACAAATGGAGGAGTTGCCAAGTAAACAGATACCTTATTCATCAGAAAGTGAAGAAAAATATGAAGCAACAAGCAATGCAGGCCAACAGGATGGAAGATAACGTTTTGCCCACCCTCTTTGGGAAATAAAGACTTTGCCTTAAGCCACTGAACCTGTGCATTTTGAATCCTATTTCATTCAGCTATAAGAAGAGAAATCTTCAACTCGTTGCCTAATCCTCAAATAAGTATTCAGCTCTTCTTGGTGCTTTGAGGCTGCTGATTCGTGGAACCAGATGACCAAACTGGTGTTTTGGTTCTAGCCTTGGTCTTTCTCCTCAGTTGAACTGGCTCAATAGAGAAAATAATGACATGGCCATCTGGGTCAACAGAAGCAGCTGGTCTGATTTATGACAATGGTTATTATTTGGGGCCAAAATGAATATTGTTTATTAACCCTGCAGGGCAGTGGCTCAAATTTTCTCCAAGTACCGTGTTGCAGCTTCACCTATTTTAAATCAGGATTTTCCTCTAAGCCCAGCCTCCCTTGTAGTACACAGCAAGGCCCTCCTGTTGTACTACTAGGCCAGCAAAGTTAAGACAGCCTAAGCAGGCTCTGCGAGATTGAATAGCTTAGTCAGATTAATCCCCCAAAGGCTGAGTCATTTCATTTGAAATGCCAATGGAATGAGACTGTCCTGCACCAGGTATAAGTTGGGTGAGTTTTCTGTAATAGCCAGCACTGAATTCTGCTAGTAGTTTTTGGCCAAGAGAACAGTAAATAAGGAGTGTCTGCTGAACAGAAGTTAAGGAAATAAGATTCTGTTATTTAATTTCCTAAGCAAGAGCTGTAGCATACAGTATATGTCTAGCAACTTTCAAGACATTTTGCTGGTTGCCTTGTTTAATCAGTATTCGTAAAGCAGCTTGTTTCCTTTAATTTGTGGGCCACAAAAATATTTATTCACAGGCATAAATCTATTTAATTAACTGAACAGAAAGGCCCTGGAGAATAAGGTATCCTTTTTTCTTCAAACCAAAGTTTGAGCCAACTTTATAAAATGTTGGTGCTCAGTTTCAAAAGCTTATGGAGAGATAAGTCAAGATCTGCAGGTTACAAGCTTTCCAATTGACTTCATTTTCCAGAGCAGCTCCAGTTTCAAAACTCAAAGAAGGAAGAAGTACACCTTTAGGTCCATCCTGTGTGTTTTCAACCTCAACAGCTTACTTTATCTTAACAACCTTACAAGAAAAGACACAGCACAACTCAAATTGCTCTCTGCCACCACAACTAGCAATGTGACAAGGCATTCCCTGTTTGGAGGCTTTAGTGTGTCCCAAACAGATACAATCAATCCTATCACTTGAGGGGTCTTAGATGACATTATCAAGATAATGTAAGATGACATTATCATCATCATCTTACTGCATGAGATCTCCACATAGGGCTATGGAGCTTCCTTCCTTCCTCCTCTTCCTCCTCCCCTTTTATTCCAGAGCAGTCAATATACAGTAAACTTTACTGCCATTTACTAAAAATCCCATAGTTTTATTTATAAAAGTATACATTACAGAAGATCACATTGGTGACAACTTGTACAAATCCCCAAAGGAGAGACTTATGTAAAAAGCTGCACTCAGTATTTAAAATGTTATTTCTCTAAAGCTGCCTAAATAAATAGGTGTCCTCAATAACAATTCAAAAGTCTTACTTTTGCATTCTGCATGCCAAAACATTTCCTGCCTTCTGATTCACATTTACTCTTCGAAAAGGCCCTGTCTATTCAGGAAATAAAATAATCTAGTTTCCGTATCTAGACTGAATTGCAAACTTAAGTTTCTAGCACTTAAACAAATTTGCTAGGTTGCACCATCCTAAACAATAGCAAGTTCCCACTAAGTGGGGATTCTACATATCACACCTTCCAAAACCATCACATTCTCAATATTCATAATTTTTTTAACCCAAAATTGACAAACAGCAACCTCTCCAAAATATATTTTCTTCCATTATTCCCTGTATAAAATTACAAATAGAAATAAGCACATCAATTATCTAAATAGTGCCCAATTTACCTAATACAATGTAGATGCTGAAAGAGATTATGTTTGATAGCTGAATTTCTTAAAGGGACAAATTAATGCAAAATAAAACATCCATCATTCTGTTATTAGCCGTCTTTAGTTTGGTAAGAAAAGGGGATGCACCAAAGCAGATAAATCTTTTTATTTCCTTTCTTGCTGGCACTACCCAAAGGAATCAGACATTCCATGATTAACCTGCTTGTTCAGGATATCCCAAATTGATTAATTATGCAGCCTTTATAATTAAACTGCGATTAGCTTCTAAATTGTAATCAATGACTGGAAAGGTTTTATCCATTACACTGATAAAAATATGCAAAGTTACCAACTCCATAGAATGCGCCCAATATTTTGGTAGCAAAATAGGCAATGGCTTGACTCATAAGAGGCTGAAAATAGATGAGCTATAAAACTGTTGTTCTTAAGGTAAATTATACAGCAATGGAAAGTCTTGGTGCCTGTTCCTCCTGGACAACCTGCTTCCCGGCTCCTTCTCCATGTCAAGAACTATTTAAATTATGCTCCAAGGCATAATTTATGGTACAGTTTTTCAAACTTATGTTCCATGGCATTTCCACTGGAGAATAAAGTTTTTTTTTTTAAAAAAAGTTTACCGAACCAAATCTTCTGTCACAGGAACTTTGCTTCTTGATCACGAGTTCTGGGTTGTTGGGTTTCTTTTTCTTCTAAAACAGGTGCCACAGACTTTAAAAAGAGCTGGAAAACCCCTCATTTACCAGACTCCATTCTTCCGCCTTTTTATCTTAAAACTTCGTTGTTTGCAGCTTCAATAGCTTTTCCCAACCGGTTCCTGTTTTTAATGCTCTGGCAGGTCGCTTTCCTCCTTGCATGGCATTTCATTTCATTTCATTTCCACAACATCTGACCCGTTAAATCCGTTCTTTTTAGCGCTAAATTATTGCGATAGAAATCAGGAAAATAAACAAAACTGTACAATCCTTTTCCCACTTTCGCTTTCGTCAGCCATAGGGTGCGAAAACCATAATCCCCCATCCTACTACAAACCTGGGTTTCCTCCTGGATCCGCCTCCTCTCTCCTCAGTCGCGTCCTTAAAAGTCTACGGTTACCTTTTACCTACAGTCCAGAAGCCGCTACCGTCACTCCTTCGTACGACGGTCGCTTAATCTCTTGGGCCTAACACTTCCTATTATTTCCGCCCGTCAACCCCGCGGATTTATTATATCAAGAGTTTGCAACTCCCTAAACTGCATGGCGCGCGTCGGACAAGGAAAAAATAATAATAAAACAGCTCCTCCCTCCCGGAGATTCAGAGAAGGCCCAGAGCGCAAAGCCGCGGGACGCTCAAGCCACGTCGCCCTCCGCCACTCTCTGCTTAACGCCCCCCCCCTCCAAGACCGGCCCTCGAGCCCACCTACCGCTGGCTCGTTTGTTCCGCTCACGGAAAGCGACCGGCCGACCGGCCTCCAGAATGCTCACTGCGCAGACGCGGAAGTGTTTGGATTAAAGAAGTGCCAAACGTGAGTTTGCGCGGCCGGGGGAATTCCGCTGGAGCTCAGGTCTGAGATGTCTGGTAAGAGACTCGTCTGATCGTCGTATATCTGAGGTCTTTTTGAGATCTTTCATATTTCCTGAAATGCGCGCGCGCGCACACACACACACACACACACACACACACACGAGACTGCTTTTGGTGGCTTGGCACTTTGTTATGAAGCATCACAGGTACTTTGATTTTGGCTGGCCGCAGTGTATGAATTCAACCAATCGTGGTTTATTCAGTCATGATTAAAACCCTGGTTTAGCATGTGTGAACAATCAAAACTAACAGCCTTCGTCTCAAAGGTGCTTTTTCTAGAGGCAACTGGATTTTCGTTTAAGACGTTTGGCTTCTCATTCTTCTCATCTTGAAGAAGCACCTTTGGGACAACCATGACCTGGATGACTGGATGTCTCCATAGTCATTTAACAGCCTTCAGATTTGATAAATTGCTATCCAAACTGGGTGAACTTTCAATTTACTCCAGAGAGCAGCTTCCCTAGATTGTAACTTTGTAGGCCTGTAATACTGTGGAATACAGGTAATCTTCAATTTATAGCAGTTCATTTAGTGACCACTCAAAGTTACAGCAGCACAGGAAAAAAAAGACTTATAATCATTTTTCACACTTACAACTGTTGCAGCATCCCCTTGGTCATGGGATCAAAATTCAGACATTTAGCAACTGGCTCATATTTATGATGGTTGCTATGTCCCAGGGTCTTCTGATCACCTTTTGCACCCTTCTGACTAGCAACGTCAATGGGGAAGCCAGGTTTACTTAAAAACGGTGTTAGTAACTTAACTGCAGTGATTCAGTTGCCAACAGTGGCAAAAAAGTCATAAATTGGAGCAAAACTCACTTTAACAAATTTTTCACTTAGCAACAGAAATGTTGGGCTCCATTGTGGTCATAAATCAAGGACTACCTGCACCAACATTTTTACTGTATGTTAAAGATCTCCTTTAAGCAAAATAGATCAGTCATAACCCAAAGGAAACAATTATTTGCAACAAACTATAATTGTAGGTATATTTACTTAGTATCAAACCATGAGGTTAAAGTTTAAACCATCTTCACTATGTTGTGGATTCAGTCTGTTGAAGGAGCACAACATTGAGAACTACTGTATGTTTATTGGAAGGATCATTGGGAAGCAGTTTTACAAGAGGGAAGATTCTGAACAATGGAATTTTTTTAGTTTTATAGATGGTGGGAAATCCCCAAGATCTGCTTGGCTGGCCACTTTGGAAAACTAGGTAGGATCCTTATCCTGTCCCTGAGGTTAGGTCTTTTATTAGATGAAGTGAGCCTTTCAGGAGGGGAACACAGCTGGGGAAGTCCATTGAGAAGGAGATGGAATGCTGAGGTCATTAGCAGCTAAGATGGCAAGTTGGGATTTTTCTACCTTGCAATTCCTTTGTAAGGGTTACTCCTGGCTGTACTGCGAGTTGGTTCTATTCTTTGGTTAGATGGGATTGCAGGGAGCTTTCATCTGGGGCAGGGTTGATCAATTTGACCCTAATGGAATTGGGCAAAGAGAGGAATCGGCTTTGACTTGTGTCATATCCATTTTATTAGTTATCACTGACTTCACAATGGCAGAAGACGAATAACTTGTTCTAATTATGGATCATTTAAAAAAATATACACCTGGAAATTATCCCATAAAATTTGGACAGTTCATCATAAGACTTGTCAGTCACTAGAATGTGATTATCAGGACATCAGATGCAACTGCCCCAAAGTGACCTAACTGCAGATCCTGAAAGGTTCCATGCTTTACTGAGCAGATACGTACTGTAGCAGCAGATCTGATGCATTGAACATTACTGGCAAAAACTGGAATTTGATGAAACACACATATAGGTATAGGCCTATGCCATAGAGGTAAGAGCAATTGAATGCCAGTACTTCTCCATTTATTGTGCTGGTAAAATGCCATCTGATCCCATTAAGATCCCCCATACCTTACTGGAAAAGAATGGCTGACCAATCTCTTCAAGATGCTTTGACATTTTTGCATGCCATTTGCTGACAAAACCACTCGTTTTACATTGGCAGAAACAAGTGGCATAACTGGGACATCTTGTAGGGTTACTTTGGCTTCTTTAGATCTTATGGACAAGATCCTTAGTAGTAGCAGCTCTGCTACTGTGGGATGGGCCTGTGCTGCTCTTGGCTTTTCAGGCAGCCAAGATGCGTGTGCTGAATTTGAGAGGTGGTACGTACCTCAGTTTGAAAGCAAATTCAAGTAGACAAATAAGTACTTCAGTGGGAAAGTAGCAACATTCTGTGTACCTTGGCGTATAGTGAAGGGCCTTGGTGGTGCGGTCTGTTAATAGCCTAGCACTTAGTTCCAGCTGCCTGTAATTATTGCAGGCTCGAATCCCACCAGGCTCAAGGTTGATTCAGCCTTCTATCCTCTCGGGGTCGGTAAACTGAGGACCCAAGATTGTTGGGGGCAATAAGCTGACTTTGTAAAAATGCTGCTTAGTAATAAGCAGGCATATACAGTGGAAGGAAGGCTATTGCTGAGCACATTGGGTTGTATCCCAAAAATTGTAAGCCGCCCTGAGTTTCCGGAGAAGGGCGGGATATAAATATGAATAAAATAAATAAATAAATACATACATAGTCATGCCAGCCACATGATCACAGAAGCATCTTTGGACAATGCTGGCTCCCTTGGCTAGGAAATGGAGATGACCACCGCCCTCGAGTCAGACACAACTGGACAAGAAAAACCTTTTACCTTTTTTACTTTAAATATCTCAGAGGAGAGAATTTACTTCTGTCTTAAGAACAACAGTGATGAATCCCTCACCCCCTTTTGCTTTGAAAGTCTGTTTTTGGGGTCATAAAGATTGCATCTGTAAATAATCCTGAAGTGGACTGTTTTGTCCTTTCCCGATTTGGATATGGAATTGAAAATATTTGTTGCTCCAATGAAGTACCCATCTGTATTTGAATAGAGGGTGTTGCCTTCCTGGCACTTCATACGACTTCCTTCTGAACCAAGAGGGTAGAGATTCAAGGTATTAGTCATCATATATAAAGTCCTACATGGCTTGGGTCCGGGGTACTTGCGAGAGCGTCTCCTGCCAGCGTTGACCTCCAATTGTCCAGTACACTCCCACAGGCAAGGCCTCCTGGGGGTGCCGTCGGCCAGACACTGTCAGTTGGCGGTGCCCCAGGGTAGGGCCTTCTCTGTGGGAGCCCCCACCCTGTGGAATCAACTCCCCTTGGAGCTCTGGCTGGCCCCTGACCTCCGTTCCTTTCGCCGCGACCTAAAGACTTGGTTGTTTCAACAGGCCAGCCTGGACTGAATGGGGTGGGGTGGGGTTTTATCGTTTTTAGTTTTAATTGGATTTTAAATTTGATTGGGCTTACTTGATTAGTTTAATTGTATTTTAATATTTGTATTCTTGTTTTTATTGTAAGCCGCCCTGAGTCCCTCGGGAGAGTGGGCGGCCTATAAGTCAAACAAACAAACAAACAAACAAACAAATAAATAAATAAATGGTGTTGCCTTCCTGGCACTTCATACGACTTCCTTCTGAACCAAGAGGGTAGGGATTGGAGACATTGTTTTGCAATGGTTTTGTTCCTACTGAACAACAGATCCTGCCAATGGCAATCTAGTAACCAAGTGCTTGTATCTTTCTCTCCTCAGTTTACCAAATCTTGAATATTGGCAGCAATGTTAGATGCCATAGAGCTGAGCAAAACTCCTGGTCACTGGATAACAGTACACCACCACCCAGACTCTAATTATAATTTGTAGCTCTTCCAACATATTTTATAATTCAATTGTATTGCAAGATTTAATTTTTATTCTGATACTATGATTCTTTCAATCTTTTTCTGAAATTAAATGAGCAAATAGGATGTAAATGACATCCCCATATTTCCCTCTCTTCACCTGAAAGACATCCAACTAAGATCCCAATTACAAAGAGATAAAGCCAAGTAGCAGTGTAAATCTTTTATTATGGCATTAAAAAAAACAAGTCAGCTGAGTACAGTACTGAAAAACAGATCAGGATAAGGGACTGCAGGTTGAGGGCCTAATGTTAGGCCAATAGCCACTTTTTGGTTTGGAAGGCAAATGTAGCTCTGGCTTTCACTGATAATACGGTAGTATTGACTTTGGGTGTAGAGCACTTGCCTCTAGCATGAGGTCCCTTATAGCAACACTATGGTCCCAAATGCTTGTGCAGTCATAAATTAGGGAGGACAAGTGCAATTTACACACAAACTGTCAAGATCACAGGATCCTGTATAAGTCAGCATCAAATTATTTTAGAGAGGAACCCCAGGTCAACGTGCAGAAGCCGGCTTGCATTGCACATCAGCCAGTGAGGAAACACATATAAAAGGATACAGTAGCTCACCAGATCAGTGAAAAATCCAATGGATTTGCAGGGATACAGTTTCTTACAGCGTCCTTGATAGGGGGACAAGATGCTGCTGAAGCTACACATTGAAGCTGAATGAAAGCAACCAGGTGACCCAAAGAGATCCTTTCACGGAGCCTCTTGAAGTCAAATCCAAGAGAAAGGTCCCTAGCCTCCCAGAACAGCGCCTCACCTCGCTCCCGCCGCTTGCGCCCATGGATGCTGCTGCCCACAATGAAACCACGTTTCATACGAATTCTTACATTCTTTATACTATTTTATAATAAAAGTATTGCGTTTCAAAAAAGAGAAAAGATGGGAAGCAGCACTACAGTGAAATAAATGCCCCAATAAATACCAATAAATATGAAGGAGACTGAATGGGAAGGTAGCAGCAGCAGCAGCAATGTTTCCATCCCAGTTGGTGTATTATATAGCAGGAAGTGCTATCAAAATTGCACCACTGCTGAGCAGTCTAGTAGAGCTTGTCGTTATGAAAAGAAAGAACCAGGGCAATAGCATTATGCCTGTAGTCAAGCCAAGAAGAGACACCCAATACTCAAGAAACAAAGCCTTGTCCAGCAGAATCAGGTCAGCAATCCATGTCGTCATTCTCATACCAGGGGATGATGCCATCTGTGCCAAAATAACGATCTCCAAAGTTCCCTAATAAAACATGAATTACATGCTTGTAATAGATGCATCTCAGGAACTTCTTTCTGGCCCATGGAAATACCAACCACACTGCAATCAAACAATAAGTGTTAATCTTGCAGTGTCCTCACCTAAGACAAAAATGACTGTTAAAGCAGCCGAACAAAATCACTTATCAGAACACGAATGCTACAGCTAGACAATGCCTGATCTGTGCCACCCAGGCTCACCAATCCGGCCAGAGCAAAACAAAGTGTCAGAAAACCACAACTGCTTACCAATGCCAGGGATGATATGGAATTCCTCATTGACTCTCTTGTCCACAGCTGTGGTGATGATACGCACACGGGGAAAAGCATAAGCAACAGAATGGACTCCCATCTCTGCCATCAGCAGAGACAGTAAGAAGATCCTATCCTCTTGTACATCGTGATCCTGTGGGATACAGCACTTGTGAGCAGTCCTTGTATGACTTCCATCCAGACTGCAGGTCAAATTATTCTTTCTCCAAACCATTTTCAATGACAGCTTTAACCATCAGTGCCTGTCATGTGTACAACCCCAACCCACATTAGCTGCATTCATCAGTCTGTCTTGGCTTACAACATCAAGAACAGAAGAATTCCAACCAACCAACCACTCATCTCAGGTAACTTGGGCCTCAACATACCAGCAGCACCCGAATAGCCATCATGGCAGCAGCTCCTGTAGACACAGTGCTATCCATCAGGATGACGTAGTCTTCGCTGATCTCTTTGGGCAGCCTGAGATAATGCAGCTGGCAAGAGGAGAAAAGAATTCAGGAGAATAATCTTGTCCATAACTCAGCTCCATCTCAAAACTATCTTAACTCCCTCCCAAAACCCCATTCCATCTTTTTCACCTCAGGTTCCCCTGTGTCATGGTTGGTTTGGATGAGAATCTTTCCCAGGCGAATATCTTTGCAGACAGCTGTAAGAGCCTGCTCCATGGTCTCACCTGCTCTCAGGATGGAGATTCCAGTGATCTATAAAAGGGGAAAACAGCTTTCTTCCAGGATCCTTGTCAATAAGCAACCACTTGAATCTAGTGCTGCAAAACATGGCTATGTATTTGTAACACAGTGACAGAGGCCTTTATTCCATGAAGAAAATCCCAGCTGCGTCTCCAGCAGCTACTAATCAAAGTAGACTTTTCTAAGCAAGACTCACCGAAAGGCCTACTCTATGAGAAGACAGACTGATCTTCACTAGTTTAATGAAAAGGAGGACTGAGGTGACATGATAGAGGTGTTCCAATATTTAAGGGGCTGCCATGAAGAAGGAGTCAACCTATTCTCCAAAGCACTTGAAGGCAGAACGAGAAGCAATTCCTTTAAACTAAGCAAGGAGAGAACCAACCCAGAACTAAGGAGAAATTTCCTGACAAAACAATTAACGAGTGGAACAACTTCCCTACAGATTTTGTAGGTGCTCCAACCCTGAAAGTTTTAAATAAGAGATTGGACAACCATTTGTCTGAAGTGATATAGGGTTTCCTCCTTGAGCAGGGGGTTGGATTAGATGACCTTCAAGGTCCCTTCCAACTCTGTTAATCTATTATTATATTTGTCTATTCACTTTTCCGTATTCTGTCCTACAAAGATACTATCCCACAGGCCCTTTTAAGGCAATTTTTTAAAAATCACTTACTCGCTGCCTGTGAAATCTCTTTCCATCATAAATTGTCCCCTGTGGTGTCTCTACAGTAACTGGCTGAAAAAAAAATCAAGACAATTGTGGTTGGAACAGAAGGAGCTGACAGGGCCAAATCAGCAACCATGCAAGGCTAGTTGATGAGGCATGCTTGAACCAAGAACACAAGAACCAACCCATATGCAGATAGGAGGTTAGATGGTTTGTGGCATCTCTGTTGCCACTTGTAAGATAAGTGGAGTGTGTTTGTGTGTGATCTTAAATGAGTGGGAGAAGCACATACCTTGAGTGGTAGAAAGGAAAGGGCATGTTCAATCAACAGCCGCATGAGACGCTTGGAATAGAATATGAATTCATCCCTACTGGTATCCTTGTTCCTGCAAAGCAAACAGAAGTAAAAGAAACATTATTTCATGCTAGGATTTCATCCCAGAAAATGTCTTTATCTAAAGCAAGCCTGTCACCATTGACTTTTGGCAGCTTTGAATTTGCCTATGAAACCCAAGCCTTTCACCTTTTCCTTAAGCAGCTCTGATGTTCCTCTGTAGCTGCTAAAACACAAACTGTTGGACTTTTCCCTCTCCAAAGGCCTCTATCCTGTCTCAGAGGCAACCATACCCCCACTGATACAAATTGCCTAGTACCTGATAATAGTGTGCATCCCCCGAACCTGCGGTGTGCTCTCCAAGACACTTAAGGTTGTTGGCAATGGTTGTCCCTGATGAGCAGAGGCCAAGGCTGCTCTGTGCAAAAATAAGAATGATGAGTCACGTGGAAGAAAAGTACCAATATATCTGCTGGCCCTACAATAACAGTTCCGCATGCAAAACAACATTCCTGCTCATAAGGTCCCTCCCCCCAATATTTGTGCACAAAGAAAGAAAATTGGATCCAAAATCTGAAAATTCAGGTTCCCCTCCCTGCTTCTAATAAGACAAATAGTGTAACCTAGGTCATGAAACCACTTATGAGCAATTATAAATTGCTCTAACTTCACCCAGCAACCACAGTACACCAGTCTGCAGTGCCCACGCATGAAAGTCAGGTGCAGCTAAGTTATCTTTCTACTACTGGATTAAAAAACAGGAGCACAGGAAATAGCAGAAAGAGCCCCCCTAGTCTTGCTCCATTCCCACCATCCCCTCAAAATGGAACTCAGTACACAAGGAGAGGAAGGTGCAGCAGGAAATAGCCAAAGGAGACCAAGTGTCCTCACATATGCCAGCGTAGCTTCCTCTGGTGCAGGTGCCCAGGCCCAGCAGGACAGAAGAGAGACAGATAGACAGAGTGCGTTAGGAGGGGCAACAAGGCAGCAGCTTCCTGCCTGAGACATGGGGCAGAGGAACAGCAGAATGCTCCCACAGTACCAAAACCGGGAGAGCAGCTGGGATCCCAGTAGCTCACTGCAAGTCGTCTTAAATGACTGAATGAACTTCCTCTTCTCCATCCCAACCTCGCTGAAAGGTATGCCATTTTGATATGCAAATTACACTTGTGGAAATGTGGCTGGAATTCAAAATGTATTAAAACTCCCTTAAATATAGCCCCATATATTATGTAATAATGTATGTATGTATGTATGTATGTATGTATGTATGTATGTATGTATGTATGTATAATAGTGTTGGCAATAAATATTTCCTTGACATGGAGGAGAAAGTGAGGCTATCAAGCAGCACCCTTCCTGAGAGCTCTACTTAGAAGTCTGATTCTAAAGAAAGACGGCAAAGATGAACTCTCAATAAAAAGAGAACAAATCTAACATGCTCTAGTGAGGTTCCAAAGAGGTCAGAGGTTTGCACATGCCCATTAAGGAATCTTCAGCCTAAGCAACTGCCCCTGTATTGATCTCCTTGCATATTTCCACCAGATAATGCCAGCAATTCTTCCCCAGCACCCAGCTGCTCTCCCACTGGCTGGCTTGATGGGTGTCAGAGAACAATACTAAGATGAAGAAGGTGGGGGAGAGAAGAGAAGAGGAGGAAGGATCTAGCTCTATTTCTTTAAGGGTGCCACCATACCTGACTGTGATTTCACGCTGGGCGGTAGGAGGAGGAGCCCACACCGGGAGGCAGTATTACAAGGCAGGGAGTAGTGGGAAGTGAAACAAAACAGAACAGCCGGTCACTGCACACAGCAACATTTGCCCCAAGGCCAAGCCTAAAATAATAAAATGGTGGCGCCATTCTTCCCCATCTCCCTATTGCTTACTAATTTGGGACAAAAACCATGTGGTAGGTAGGGCCATTGGGGGGTGGAAGAATTCTAGGGAAACCCATGAGCCACAATCTTTACTTTGTGGCTTATATAGGGGAGCAATGGCCAGGAATTGGACGCCTTTCCAGGGTATGGGGAAAGGATAAGTTCTTGGCAGGGAGTGAATAGTCTTTTGGGCTATAATAACAAAAAGCAGATACTGGGCAACAAAGAGGAGTAACCGTGTGGGAATGGGGCTTTCTGCAGCAGTGGTGTTTTCTCCCTCCCCAAGACTACTTCTCCTCACCTTTTCCAATTGGCTATGAACATGCTGAACAATCAAGTCCAGAGCCACAAAGTTCTCTCCACCTGGAAGAAAATAAAGGAAGTTTGAAAAGCCAAAAGTTCTGAAGTAGGGATATCTGCATTTTAGGTAATATTTCACCATTACCATTCATAGCTCAATGGCAGGTCTCATCTTTTTTTTAATTTCCTATATCCCATAAATCAATCAGTCCGTTTTTTTGAATGCTCCTTAAAGGTCTTTAAGGTGCAAATGGTTCCCTTGTCATAGATATTAATCTTTGTTTTTAATCTTTACTTAGTTTTCAAACCTTTCATGAGAACCATTTTGGGTGTGGTGACTAAGGTGCTGGGCTAGAAACCAGGAGACTAAATTGTAGTCATATTTAGACATGAAATAGACTCTCTTGTGTTTATCATCAAAATTCCTGGGTATCCTACAGCGAGCACATAACACAGCCCAATGTTGCACTTGAATAAATCAACAGCCTTTCCTCCTCCTCTCACCTCGAGGCACCACAATGTCTGCTGTCTGCATTGTAGGCTCAATGTACTGTTCAAAGGCTGGCTTCACAAACTTGCTGTACTGCTTGATGACACCTGCCACGTCCCGCCCACGTTCCATGATGTCCCGCTTCAACCGCCGTACAAGCCGGATATCTGAGTCTGTGTCCACAAAAACTTTCATGTCCAGGAGCTGCAGAAGTCACAAGGAAGGCAAAACTGGAGACCAAAGTCTTATCTTAGAACTTATTCAAATGCCTGCATTTTTGAAGGACTCATTTACAAGTTACTGCCCACAAAGTAGATGCATTTACCACACAAATTTAATAGGGAGCCCATCTACCCAAGTTGGTCCATGTCCTACCAATGTGTTGTTATCTTTGCCCTATTCAGTACCTGTAGAAGCTCTTTATTGGCAAATGACAGGATACCTTCAAATACAATTACATTGGCCCCATAGATTATTTTCTGCAAAGAAAGGAGAAATAATATGTCAATTAAAGCTAAGAGAGAAATCAGAACCCAGAAGAAACTCTGATCCAAGATGCTCTTCCTGCATACAGGGAAATCTCCTACTTACAAGGAACCAAGTTCAATTCCAATATGATGCCCACCCCTTCACACTAAGTTGTTTCTTGTACAATAAGACTTTACAATCTAACAAAGCCTTCAAATGTAATAGTTGTCAATGGAATAGAGATACAGCCCACAAATCACCTATGAAGGCAGAAAAACCTTTAGCAGCACTATTTTCATCCTGTGACCATCAGCTTTCAGGAAAGGGTGATAGTCATTTCTCCTAAACAAAAATGGAATGGTCCACTGTATTCCAGAAATATTTATTGAATTTATTTGCTACCTTTCTTGTAGTGAATGAAATATATGCATCCTCAGTCTACTAACTTCCTCCACCTAAAAAATAGTTATAGACCCCCTACACTAGCAAGCAGGTGAAATATGACACCTAATGAGCAGAACTATAATTCTATTTTCTGTCTTTAGTCCCCAAAGTGAAACAGATCAGGCATTCAATGAATACTATATTATCACAGCAAAAACAGCATAGCCGGCTTCAGATGGATTCTCCCTGACATTAGAAAATCCACTAATGACATCATAAAAATATTGGTACGCTCTTTTTCAGATCATATTAAATTCTATTTTGATTTTACTTAGAAAGTGCTTTAGAAAAACTTGCAATTCAAAAAGCGAGATGGAATTCATTGTATGAACTAGGACAGAAAATACAAAGTGAGACATTCTGTGAAAACCAGTGGTGGGCTGCAACCGATTTAACACCCAGTTTTTGTGAATGTATGCTTCGGGTGTGCAGCGTTAAAAAAACACCAATTTGAACCTTTACAGCTTACCTTCTAGGGCAGCCCCGGTAAGAAAAGAGCTGAGGCGCGGAAATCCACTCTGCTGCGCAAATCAGCTGAGTTGAAAAACACAGAAATACAGGACAGGCTAGGGCAGGGTGGGTGGGCAGGGCCAGCTGAAAGTCAGAACTACCGCTAAAACCGGTCTGAACCAGCAACAGCCCACCACTGGTGAAGACCATTTATAGAGTTAGTCAAATGCAGTTTTCCTTCCAAAGATCCTGCAGCATTTGAACCTCATCAGGCTCCAAAAGAAGAAAAGTCTGCCAATTCAGGCAAATGTAGTAGCTAAGATAAAGAACATCTTTTCAATTTAAACACTTTTTAATTTTCACTGATTGAAAGTTGTAACTAAATAAATGAATAGTTCTTTTTGTAAAAACAGGGCTAGAATCAGGTTGCATTATGTTTCCTGACTGTGAGAAACTCCTTTTTCCCATACCTGGAGACACTAAATGGATAAGGTAGACCAAAAGCTTTCTCACCCTCAGCAGTTTGAGGATGTGTGAAATGAATGGGGAATTCTAGGAGGTGAAGTCCGCACAGTTGAGAAACATTGAGGCAAATCAATTTAATGTCTTTATGTAGAAGGTATACAGTCATTTTAGGGAGATATTTCATTTCCACGTTAGAATAGAAAATCTACCTCAGGAATGAGGAATCTAAGGCTTCCACATGTGAACCATTCTCAGAAATTTTCATTATTGGCGATCTTTGCTAGATGCTTAGAGCTATGATTCTGCACTCTCTAGAGGAGCTTGGGTGACTTGCATCTGATCTATAACAACCCCTCCAACTGAAAGTTTCTATGTATTTGTGCAGTTTTAGCCAATTGCAGAATACCAGAGTACCTTACGGAGTTAATACAGCCTCACAGAAAAGAGTGGAGGGAAGTCTTTTAATTTCTAAAAATTGCTGTAAATAGCATGGCATCCTCCTGCACTTACATACCCACTCCTTGCTCCGGCTATGTGTGGTAAAATCATATACAGGAACTTTAACACTCTTGCCCTCTTTCAGCTTCCGTAGGACACTGATGAGCAGGTCAAAATCAAAGGCATCAGGGTGGTCAAAGTTGTATTCATTACAAGCAGCCTGCTCTTGCTTTTCTTTGTTCAGCACCTGGAAGAGCACCAGACACATCAGAAAACAGGGAAGAGAACAGACTGGATCAGTACTGCAGAGGTGGTTTCCTAGACTTCAATTTTCTCACTTCTTCCCATCTCTGCCTTTAAGAAGGGTGGAGTTGAGGGAGTTGGGCCAAGATATTTTAACCAGCCCACCTTGTAGAAGCTATCCATGGAGAGGAGCACCACCCAAGGCACATCTAGTGCTTCAATGATTTTGTTGGCCACTGTAGTCTTGCCAGATGCACTGCCACCACACAAGCCTGGGAAAGATGAAAACACCACTAACACAAGCTAACAAGAAGAGGACAATCTGGAGGAACAGCCCTAAGACATGTTCCCTCTCCTCTTATTCTTTATTGCCTAGTGTGCCTGGATTTCCAATGATCTCCCCTTCAATCTCCCTGGTGGGAAAGAAGCCAGCATGCAGATCTCACCAACAGCATTACTCAAGAGTGGCAAGCATAGATGTGGCCCACACAACACATTTACAACTAAACCCAGAAGGTGTGGTACTACCAATATGGCCAAAAACAGCAGAATGCCTGATTTTTTTTTAAAAAAAACCTCTTATTTCAGCATACTACTCTCATTCTATGCAAGAAGCTGCAACTTTTCAAGGAGGGAGGGGAAATGCGGTACAGAAAATTAGAAACCAGTAGGTATCCAAAGGCAGGGAAACTGGATTTTCAGTTGTTGGATAAATTTCAGTTGGAAGTTCCCAGTTGCTGGATAAATTTCATAAGGGATTCAAACAGACCCTCCCCCCATCTATAGGACAAAAGGAGCAGCCACCGATTCCCCTACCAATGACAAAGGCTTCTTTGAAGGGAGTGCCAGTCTCGTTGTACCAGGGCGGCCGCCCAGCCGTGTAGATGGTGCGCTTGCTGGTCCGAAGCAGCGGCGGCTCCGTTTTCGACTGGCTGGTGGTCCTTTTCCGTGGGGAAAGCGACGGCGTGAGCGGCAAGCGGCCAAGGCTGTTCAGGGCGGCTCCTCTGCTCCCGCTGAGCCGGAGGGAAACCGACACATCAGGGAAGACTATCCCGCCCCGCCCGACAAAGCAAACCACGCACGGTGCAGCTTCTGCACTTCATCCAAGCCACCGGCAATCCGCGCCATCCTGTCATGCCCAGTCTCCGGACACATCCGGGGCTCGCCTTCCAACGTGCTTAGGAAGAACTAAGCCATGCAATTTGAGGCGGAAGAAGTACGTGGCCATGACTGTGGAGAGGAAATTTTAAGCCGGGGTGTGTGTGGAACTTTCCAAGGGGAAACGGACAAGGGACGGCGGCGAACCCGCTTGGCATCCGCCTGCGATGCCCCCGGGTCGCTCTACCCGCACGGATTCCTCACCTGCTGTGCCGCGCAGCCGGAACCGCTTCCTCGACCACGCCGTCCGCGGACGCCATCTCCCACACGCTCCCGCCAGTCCTCTGCCTGCAGCCGCACAGCCTGCCGGGAGAACGCCGAGGCGTGGCGCGCGTTTTGGCACTGTCGACACCGCCCCTGCACTGCGAAACGTCAAGTTCCAGGAAGACCATAGAGAAGAAAAGACGAGAGAGAGAGAGGAGGGGGAGCGGATCTTATTGTCGGGACTTCGAGCTTTCCCCTTGGGGAAGCCATTTTCAAGATCCGTGCGGAATTTGCAGGTCGCTCGTTATGGAGGGAATTCAAACGGACCCGTTTTTCATCTGCCGACTATCTGAGTAACAGCCAGAATGTCTGGTTGCCAATGAACACATGGTGTAACTTTCCTGGGTCACCGTCTGCTTAGTCTAATTCACCGAATAAAATTTAAAAAGTGTAATGTCACAGCTAGGTGTTAAAAGGGAGGGGGAAGACATGTCACAGCTAGGTATAAAAGAGAGGGAAGTGAAGATTATCCGTAGTGACAGCCATAAGTGATGTAGTTACCAGTAAAATAAGAAATATTCACCATTCTCTCATTTTAACTGCTTTCCTGAGGCGGGATTGTGCCATCCAAATCTCCATTGGAAAAATGTTTCATATGGTAGGTGCTATTAGGGGAAAGTATAAATGTCCACTCTCTTCTGGTTTATTTGAGGCAGATAGTCCTGCAGGTACCTGGCTGCTAAGCTAGATAGAGTTATAAGTCAAAATCAGTATTTTGAATTGCATACAGCTGTGTATTGGTCACCAGAGCCTGCAGCATTGATGTTATAGTAATAATCTGAATAGCAGTGGTTTGCACCAACCAATCACCAAGCTTCTCTATTTTGAACTAACTAGCTTCTAATCATCAACTTCATACCATAATTTCCATTTCTAACAATGCAACTAAAGCTACTTCTTTGCTAGCAATTTATGGTGTCTTCATAGCATCATGCTAAGTCATAGTTAAAGTGTTATAAAGTCTACTCTCATTTTGGCACAACAAAGCACTCTTTCAAACATTGAATCACTAATGGGAGAATGTCCTAAGTTACACAACAATTAAACTAACAATTAGCAAATATGTTAGGGCACTGTTTCTCTACTTCAGCAACTTTAAGATGTGTCATCTCCCTGAATCCCTCAGCCAGCACTTCATAATGGTATAGCACAGTGTATCATTCTATCCAGTATTTATTGGATTACCTCAATCATGTTCGTTTATATTTCAATTGAGTATAAGAAAGGATACTTCTGGAAAAAATCATGTTTATTCTTTTTAAGCTTCCATATTCTTACATACGATCCATGATGAACCAGGGCAAGGCCCATCTAAGTCCAGTGGTTTGATTCTCACATTGGCCAACCAAATGACCTCTGAAATACTTGCAAGCAGCAGACTGAGATATACCCCTATTCACCAATTGTTCCCTTGCAATTAATTGGAGGCATGCTGGCCTCAGACTACAGGCAAATTGATTTTTCAGTACTGATAATAATTCCATCTATATTCCTGGGAATAGTTTCAAAACATTTTAAAGGTTGGTGAGACAACATTTTTCCTTCTTGGATACAATTCCAATTTTCTTTTAGCAAGCCTTATTTCTCTAGATGTTTAATTATCATATTATATAATTCTCATGCACTTGCCGTGAGGAGTTGGAAATTGAAAGCGCAGCTTTTTGCTTTTGTTTTATTCCTTTCTCAGAGGTTGCTTCCTGATCATTGTCTTGAATATTATGGCTGTGTTCCATCTATTGAGCTGTTAAGTGTCACAAGGTTTATTTCTATCCTCCATATTTTTTTACTAGTGAAATTAAGTAGTTAAGATTGATTGGGATCTTTATGGTGCTGTTCAAAAGACAACTGGACTTTTTTGTTTTTTTCTTTAAAAACATTCTGAACTTCAGAACGTTTGAAAGTGAAACAAACGTTTTCAAGGAAAAAAACAAGCCAATTGCCTTCTGAAAAACACCTTTGGGACAACCATGATCTGTTGGATGCTTCTCAACATTTTCATTTATTTTGGCAAAACTATATTGCTTACACATTTTTTTCCAAATTCAAGGTGCTTGCTTTGACATACAGATCTCTAAAGAGATCTGTATGTCAAAGCAAGAGATTGGTGTTTTTTTTTACTAGAAGAAGTGGCTTTTCCTACATGTTGTGAACAATAATCTTCCAAAGATTTCTTATACATGCCAATCCAGAATGAGGCTTAGCTAGAATTTATTAAGGTAATGAATTTCTTGGTAAATGCTTGTAAACCATTTGAACTTGCAACTTCCTGCTAGCCTCCCCACAGATTTTGGTTCTTGGAAAATGGCAATAAGTTGTGAGGTAATTATTGCTTAATGAACCACGATCCTCTCACTTAATTTATTTAATGGTAGCAACAGAAACTGCAGGGATTGTCATTTGTAAGCAATGCAATCACATAACACCACACTTTAGGACTGCGTTTTTTTAGCAGTGGAAATACCTGTCTCAACTGCTGTTATCCTGTAGTCCTGCCTTAGGTACAAAGCCAGCTGGGTAATCTTGGGCCTGTTACTCTGTCTCAGGCCTAGGAAGGAGGCGGTGACAAACCACTTTTGAAATCTTGCAACAAAACTGCAGTGACTAGTACAGGCAGTCACCAGGAGTCAGCACTGACTTGAAAGCACAGGCAGCATCTGGTATCTAACCCATTTTTCTGCCTAGTTTTATGTTTTGGATATATTGAAAGAAGTTATTATTCCTCTAAGGTGGAAGCTGATTAGGTAGAAATCTCTAATTTTCACACCAATGACAACCATTTTTTAAACAAGGGACAGTGTCAGCTCTGAAGTTGGCTGTACTGAGGCCATTTTTATTTTTCTGCTTCAGGGCTGACACATACTGGAGCTGAGAGATAGGGAGGGGGGAATAGAGAGAGCTGAGGTGCTGTAGCCAAAACAAAATGCTTTCCCTTGGGAACCAAGAACATCCCTGCAGATATCCAGGAGGAGGAGACTGAGATCATCTAGCAACTGGACTGTATGCTGATTGGACCATATGGGGGTTTGGGGAAAGTGACAAACTTTCACTTTTAATTAGGTGAAAACCGTGGGAACTTTTAGAGTCGGTTTTCACCAGACTGTGCCAATATGGTATTTCCAATAAAGCTATTCCTTGAGGACTTCACCTGCCTCAGAGTTTTGCTTGATAGGGGATTATTACTTGGAACCTTGACAGCACTGGAACAAGTCTTCAAGGTTGTTAAACTAGTAGCCGCATGTTTATTGACTCAGAAAAATAGAAATGGGGATGAGATCCAGAGAAGAATATATAATTTCAAGGATAAAAGAGGTTTTTGCAGAAGGAACTGGATTTGGGGGGATGAATCCATTTGCATTTACACTGATACAAACCCAGAATGGAGTGAAAGTAAAAGTGATTTGATCATCAGCAACATAGAGAGGTGGATCTGTGGGTCTGTGATTGAATAGTGGCTTGCCTGTCTAGTAAAATGTTTGGGGACACTGTGTTATGAAAAGGTTAAAACCAAGTAAAGATACAATGCAAATACAATTATTAGGTTTTGTATTGGTCTGAAGCTAGTCACTAAATATTATTTTTTGAGGACCAAACAAGGTTAATAAACACTGATTGGCAACATTTTTGAATACTGTATTAAGCAGTTCTGGACAAAAATCTTTACCATATCATACAGCGGACATTCAAATTGTTTTTTCTAGCAACCAAGTGCTATTGTTATTTATTTATTTATTTATTTATTTATTTATTTATTTATTTATTTATTTATTAAATTTATATCCCGCCTCACTTCCCCCAACAGGGAACTCGAGGTGGCGTACAACAAGATAAAAACATTTTCCTATACAATATAAAAACAAAAACTCATTCATACCAATTCAGCCATACACGGGGGAAGAACAGGGTCTCAATTCCATAATGGTATTCTATTATGTATTTACCTATGCTTAACAGCTATATATAAAGTACCAGCAAAAAAATACAACAGATCATGTCACTCTCAGATACAATGCTTGGGGGGGGAATTTGATATTTGATGCTAGGGAATGGGGAACGCTATTCTAAAGTTCACTTTGGCTGTCACTGTATAATGAACTTAAAAAGGAAAACAGTGTTTCATCTGAGCAAGGTCATGGGAATGGAACAAATCAGTGGGGTCTTCTTTGAGGTCAGTGTGCTTTTTATATTTCATTCAAGAGAAAACTATACTGGCATAAATTGCCATGCCCCCAGAATCTTTACTGCACCTCAGCACCTAGCCAAGTAGTGTTTCTGGACTCACACAATTTAATTTCACAGTAGCGATTGATGAATTAACTGCTGTCCTGTGCCTTTCAATCCAGCATTGATTGCCAAATGGAAAACCAGTCATTAATTGCTCCCTTCAATGTATGATAGGGTAACATTGAAGGTTCAACTATTTTTTTAAAGTATCTAGCTTTAAGAAATTAGTTACTGTCTATTGCTTCTGATAGGACTCTGGGATTTCACAGATTACTGTATTTTATTTTATTTTATTAGTTTTCTCCAATTCAAGGTATACTATACATATTTAATGTATTGTAATATATTTTGAGATGGGTGGCCATATAAATTAGATAAATAATAAAATGCTCCCATCTCTTATTTTACTCACAACAATCTTCTGAGATGGGTTAGGCTGAGAAAGCATGACTCACCCAAAATCACCCAGCTGACTGCTGCCAATGATAGATTCCTGCTGGTTTAATTCATATGATAGTCCAGTCAGAAAAATAGAAGATTCATATTTATTTATTTATTTATATTTATTTATATTTGAATATTTGAGGCTGTTAAATGCCTGCTCCCAGCTGTGTAGGCTCGGGCTCAAGGCTGACTCAGGGCCCAAGATACTGAAACACAACAATAAAAACTGAAAAAAATATAAACTTAATCAGAGATTACAAGCCCAAATATTAAAACAATACAATAATAAACAAATTAAAAGATCCATCCCACCCCCAAAGAGGGGTTCTGAATGCCACCCTGCCACCCCAAAAGCCTGCCTGATTGTAAAGTATAGGAGCCCAGAACAGGAAGCTCTCAGTGTTTTCTGGATCTAGAATAGAATAGAATAGAATAGAATAGAATAGAATAGAATCTTTATTGGCCAAGTGTGGTTGGACACCCAAGGAATTTCTCTTGGTGCAAATACTCTCAGTATATATACAAAATAAAAGATACATTCATCAAGAATCATAAGGTACAACACTTAATGATAGTCATAGGGTACAGTAAGCAATCAAATCATACTAGGAAACAGTCAATATAAATTGTAAGGATACAAGCGACAAAGTTACAGTCATACAGTCAGAAGTGGGAGGGGATGGGTGATAAGGAGTGATGAGAAGATTAACAGTAATAGTAGTGCAGACTTTGTAAATAGTTGAACAGTGTTGAAGGAATTATTTGTTTAGCAGAGTGATGGCTTTCAGGAAAAAACTGTTCTTGTGTCTAGTAGTTCTAGTGTGCAGTGCTCTATAGCATCATTCTGAGGGAAGGAGTTGAAACAGTTTATGTCTGGGATGTGAGGGGTCTGTAAATATTTTCACAGCCCTCTTTTTGACTCGTGCAGTATACAGGTCCTCAATGGAAGGCAGGTTGGTAGTAATTGTTTTTTCTGCAGTCCTAATTATCCTCTGAAGTCTGTGTCTGTCCTGTTGGGTTGCAGAACCAAACCAGACAGTTATAGAGGTGCAGATGATAGACTCAGTAATTTCCCTGTAGAACTATATCAGCAGCTCCTTGGGCAGTTTGAGTTTGCTGAGTTGGCGCAGAAAGAACATTCTTTGTTGTGCTTTTTTGATGATGTTTTTGGTGTCCATTTTAGGTCATGTGATATAGTAGAACCTAGAAATTTGAAGGTCTCTACTATTGATACTGTGTTGTCTAGTATTGTAAGAGGTGGTAGTGTGGGAGGGTTCCTTCTAAAGTCTACCACCATTTCTACGGTTTTGAGTGTGTTCAGTTCCAGATTGTTCCAGTTACACCATGAGGCAAGTTGTACAACCTTCTGTCTGTATGCGGATTCATCATTGTCTCGAATGAGACCAATCACTGTTGTGTCATCAGCAAACTTCAGTATTTTAACAGATGGATCATTTGAGATGCAGTCATTGGAATATAGGGAGAAGAGAAATGGAGAAAGCACACAGCCTTGTGGGGGCCCTGTGCTAATTGTACAGGTATCAGATGTGATTCTGCCTAGCTTCACCTGCTGCTTCCTGTCTGTTAGGAAGCTTATGATCCACTTACAAGTGTGTTCAGGTACCGCTAGTTGGTTTAATTTACTTAGAAGAATGTCTGGAATGATGGTATTGAATGCTGAACTGAAGTCTACAAAGAGGACCCTTGCGTAGGTATTTGGAGATTCAAGGTGTTCTAGGATGTAATGCAGAGCCATATTAACAGCATTATTTGTTGATCTATTTGCTTGGTATGCAAACTGCATGGGATCTAACAGTGGATCCATGATGGTTTTCAGGTGGGACAGCACAAGCCTTTCAAAGATTTTCATAACTACAGATGTTAGAGCAACTGGTCTGTAGTCATTCAGTTCCTTGATGGAGGGCTTCTTTGGCACTGGGATGATAGTAGAGCATTTGAAGCAGGAAGGAACATAGCACATCTCTAGTGATCTATTGAAGATTTGGGTGAAGATGGGGGCCAGTTGGTCAGCACAGACTTAAGCAAGAAGGAGTTATCTTGTCTGGCCCTGGTGCTTTTCCTGGCTTTTCTCTGTGAAATAGATCTTGCACTTCTTTTTCTGTGATCACCAGAGGTTGTGAACCCAATGAGTTGGGGCCAGTTGTAGGAGGCTTGGCTGTTGTTGGTGTGTTTGAGATGGGGGTTGTGGAGATAGGTGGCTGTAGTTTCCTTTCAAACCTGCAGTAAAACACATTCAGGTCATCTGCTGGTTGTTGATTTCCTTCTGCCTGGGAAGGAGGTTTGCTGTAGCCAGTGATGTTTTTAAGAGTTTTCCACATGTTTGCTGGTTCATTTGTTGAGAACTGATTCCTTAACTTTTCAGAGTAGCTTCCTTTTGCTGTTCTGATCTCTCTTGTTAATATGTTTCTGGCCTGATTGATTTTGGTCAGGAAAATAGCCCTCTCATCCATCCACTCACATTTTGCATCTCTGTATATGCCTCAAACACTCTTCACACTTTACTTTCTCCAGCTTTCATATATTACACACAGATACCAAAGAGTTGAATTCCTTGATGACAGATGTATCTGGGAGTTTGCTATTGTAGTGTAAAGAGAACAAGGCTAGATCTCCAGGCTGTCCTACCCAAAGCTAAAACAAGCATAGAACTATAGTGTTCACCAACTGGACAGGTTGAAGGCATTTCTGCCAGAGTCTTCTTGGCCACTTATATTTGAGGGATTGTCCCTTTCCAATTACTGTACATATGCCTATCCCATTAGGTCTAGCAGAAAAAGTAAGTTGCAGGCCCCATCTGTTAAAGAGTTACATCTGATGGACCTGGAGATGGGGCTTCTCTGCCATGGCACCTACACTTCAAAACATCGTTCTCCCCATCTACTATGGGCTACTACCATTCTTAGTAATCTTCCAGAAGTCCCTCAAAATGTTGGGTCAAGAGGACTGGCAGTCTCAAGGAAGTGGTGTTGATTTTTTAAAAGGTTGTTCTTTCTTTGGTATGATTTTATTGTCTGCTACCCAGAATCACATTTGTGAGATAAGCAGCCATATAAATATCAGATAAATGCATAAATAAGAGCTGAACACATTTCAGATAACAGATAATCAGAGTTGGAAGGGACCTTATAGGTCATCTAGTCCAACCCCCCACCCAAGCGGGAGACCCTACACCATTTCTAACAAATGGCAGTCCAGTCTCTTCTATGGCTTCAATATCCTCAAGTTCATCCCTGAAACATCCTAAATGCTTTGCATGGAACGTTTTGTGTTGGGAGAAGAAGGGAAAACTGGACTGAGTGGAAAAACTAAATGCAACTCTTGACTGACTCTGCAGCTGGCTAAGAATGAGAAGGAGGCAACATCGCAAGGATGGGTCCCTCAGAAATGTTTAGTAAAGTATCTTTGTGCCAGAGCAGACAGGACATAATAAGACCAATAAGTTAACTGTGAAGTTTTTAATTTAATATATAACAGAATAATAGAGTTGGAAGGGACTGTGGAGGTCTTCTAGTCTAGCCCCCTGTTCAAACAGGAAACACTATACATTTTTGGACAAATAGTCCAATCTTAAAAACCTCCCATGTTGGAGCACCAACAACTTCTGGAGGCAAGTCACTCTAATTAATAGTTCTAACTGTCAGGAAATTTCCCCTTACTTCTAGGTTGGTTCTCTTTCCTCAATTCGTTTCCATCCATTGCTTTTTGTCTTGCCTTCTGGTGCTATGGAGAATAAGTTGACCCCATATCAGGCTACCCATGGCAGCCTCTACGATATTGGAAGTGTTATCATGTCACCCCTAGTCCTTCTCATTAAACTAGACATACCCAATTCCTGCAACCATTCTTCATATATTTTAGCCTTCAGTCCCCTATATATATAGTGCTCACCCATCCTGGCATTTGTTTATTTTAAATACATATTTGTTAAATTTTATTTTAAATATATAAAACCCCATGAGTTATCTATCTGGTATCTGGCACGTTTTATCCCTGCAGAAGGGAGAATAACTTTAATCTAAATCTGTCAATATATCTTTCTGTAGAATTAAGTATTGACTCAGTTGTATTGCCTGGGTAGATCTGTCACTATTGTCCAAAGTTTGGAAACTGTTCCCAGCTGGATGCCTTCTGCTGTCCTGTGTTGGCCTTTCCCAAATGAATTATTACCCACAGCCAGTTTGTATATTAAAAAGCATTTTGGAAGCCTTCCTCCAGTAAGATTAGGCAGGCAGCCATGAACGAGTGTAAACTATAATTTTGATGTGAAATAGCATTCTCCTTTGCTTTGCTTTTTGCTTTACAGTATTCTGATTATTGTTTGGAACAAGGCAGAGCAATTCTATCATCCATTAAAGGAGCAAGCATCATGTAATAAGGAGGAGCTTGCATCAAGATAAACTGATTTGGCAGTTCGACACTCCTTTAATATCTCATGTAACCAGTGTAATGGATGTAAGTTTTGCCCTTCATTCTTTGCTCATTTTATTATATTAAATTCTTCCTTCCTGATTTCAGTGTTCACACACAAATCAGGGGAATATTTAAAGTGGATAATTTCAAAGGATTTTTTAAAAATACAATACATTTTGTTTTAATATTTTCACATTTATGTGAAGGCAGGAATCTTAAAAATGTAAAAAAAAATAAACTCATGACATAAAAATTTGGCACAAAGAATATAATTGCCAGGTGGCCTTGTGTCACTAATACTCTAAATGGAAAAGAGTTTCAAAGAAAAAGATGCCAAGGAGGTTTCAGTAACTGGATAAAATTGTCATTATCTCTTTGAGGAAGCTCATAGTCTAAGAATAATTTTATCATATAACCAGAGTACATATCAATTTATTTTGCAATGTAAACATTAGGTATTTTATTAAAATGTTGCATAAAGTATAACTACAAGTATATTACTGATAATTTTTTAAAAGATTGGATTTCTAGGTAAATGTAAACTAGTACTAATATCAATATATAAAATAACTATAGAAACCACAACAGATTCTCCAAGGAGCTGCTCTCCATTAGATATAAAAATATCCAAAAGTATTCAAAAACTAAAAGAGGTACATTTCCCTGCTAAAAGTATTCCCAGGCTGAACAACAGTTTTGAATTAATTTGATATCCCTAACAAATGTTAGGACAAAAAAATTAAAATTACATCTGAAATTATGTCATAGGCTTCAACAATATTTTAATATGTATATATTTATATTATTGGAAAAGCATGGAAATTTCTCATGGTATCTCAGTGGAAAAAGATTATCTGAAACTCACTTGCAAGGAACAAGATCTGTATCTAGTAACATTTATGGAAAAGAGGAATTAAACTAAAATTGTTTAAATAGATTGGAGTTTATTTAACTAAAGGTACGGGTTTTGTCATCGCTTTGAAAGAAGTTGGGTTAAATTATTATTTTACAGATGGAATATAATTGTTTATGCATGTGGGGTTTTATTCGTTAACAAAAAATGGTGTTATAGATAAAAACCCTACGTTCTTCGGTCGCAAGAAAAAAAGATTCGCTTTAAAAGGGAAGGGATTCAGGACCCTTTGGAGAAATATCTTTTGGCTCTTTTCCTCTTTTGAAAAGCATTATTATCTGATGGCGAGGGACGTCGGATTTCACCAGGTAGGGAGGAGGACAAAGGCTGCTGAAGCCGAGCCCCGGCGGTTGTAATCCAGAGCCGGGCTTCCCGTCTACTTCGGCCTCGCCGGCTCAGGGAGTCACAATGGCTTTCGTGCCAGACAATGCGCTCATTCTCCGAGACGCTTCTGCAACCCAGTCGCCCGTGACCGCAGCAGAAGTGGCCCGGATCGTTCGCGCCACGGACTCTTGGAAATGCCTCCCCGACCTGGCCAGCCGGGTCTCCACGTGCTCGGGCTTTCTCGCTTGCGGCTGTCCTATTAGTCCCCAGCGGGCTTTGGCTCTCTCCAGTGTGAAGCCTCTTTTGGACGGGCGACCTAAAAAAGCACCTTATTGCACGAATCTTCCTGAAATGCAGTCGGACTGAGAGTTGTAGAGCCCGAGCGGAATCGGCCGAAAGCCTTGGGTTTGGGCACCGCTGCCCGGAGTTATCCCAAGGTTTCTGCCTGCCAAGCTGGGTCAACCTTCACCGGCTGGTCCTGTTTGAGTCCCATCCTTGAAGGAGGGTCGGCCTCACGTCCTCTTTGGAGGTGTTTTTTTTTAGAGAAATGCGGGACGGGTTTGATTTAAAAATCTCTTTAGAAAAAAGTCTTTCCTGCGTGGTATCATGAGGTGAGGTGGCATAATGCGACCTTCCTGGTTATTGTATCAGTTCAATCTCTGGATTTGCTCAAGGCCCTGAACCACTAAAAAACATTACACACACTAGATTCGCATCACACACTAAGTACCGACGATGACGATGATGATAAGTAATTTAAAAAAACTAAGCGGCTTAGGCCAATTAAATTCAGCATATTCTGCCAATAAGGCTGCTAAATTTTTCCTGGACTGGGTTAAGCCTGCTGCGGGAATACAGCCATCCAGGAGACATCAGCTGTCTCACCTAAGGAGGCCTCCGGTCAGTGGGAGATTTCTTGGTCCATTAATTCGACCAACTAACGGAGCAAGCAATGCCTTCCGAGAAAGAGCTAGCGCCTTCTCCCACAGTAACGATGCAAGGACTTGGGGGAGGCTTAACCGAAGCACAACAGCCCCCAGGCCCTCCCCACCGCCACAGCCCCACTGCTGCTTCCGTCAATGGCTTCGATGGCGGTACCACACTGCTGCCTCCACATCAGCAAACCCTTCTCTATCGCGCCCGTCTGGTCCTCGCCTGAGTCCGACCTTTTCAGAAGCGGCTCGTCAAACCATCTCGGCCGCAAGGGCCAGCAAACCGCTCAGCAACTTCCCACCAAGACCGGCCGCTCAATTTGCGGCAGGAAGCCTTTTACTCACCTCGGATGCTCGGCTCTTCTTCCAGCGCTTGCCGTTCCTGATCCGCCGCGCAGCGCTCTAAGTCCTGGAAGACGGGGCCGACTTCGTGGCTCCGAGCGGAATGACACTCCCTCATGATCCGTGCCCTTGCTCGCAGTTGTGACCACAGAGCAACTTTTCACCTGCCAGCACCCCCAGTGCCAAAATGCTCCCTCACCTCAGCCTTCCTCCAGAGAGCAAACGGAGCCTTGCTCAACCACCGCCTGTCCTTCTCGTGTCCCACTGTAACCGACCCAGCTGACTGGAGGGGTTCTGAATCGACTAAGCTGGAAATACGGAGAGGACCCAAGAGAGCCCATGGGGAAGGGAAGGGAAGGAAGCCCAGCCTGGCAGCTCTGTCCGGGAGGGGAAAGGCTACTGCCCCAGCCGCCTGGTGCAGAAAACCGCAGAGATCCTGGAGTACTGTAAATAAGCAAAGACGTTACAGAAATAAAAGCAGATTTAAGCCTTGGAAATAAAAATAAGTTCCACCCTAATTCACTGGAGTATCAGAGGTAGGAAGGGTAAACACAGCCAAGCTTTCATGATTCTGTTACTCTAGTTTACTCTATAGTTCTAGTCAAACTTGTGCAGACGGTTTCCTGTCTTGGTCCACCTCGCAGGGCTGACACCCGGAATGCTTAGAGGCAAGAGAGTTGAATCTTCCTGTGCCATAGGGCACCTCCGGCGAATTCTTCTTTGGCTTAGAGAAAATTCTCGCTTTGTGAAGTTGAAGAAATCCCGATCCCCTTGTTTTATTTCTTATTTATACAAAACATGATCTGCCTCTCACTCCCAGAGCGATCGTCGGTTTCCAACTCGTCCTAGCTCTTCCCTTGGCTTTTCCTTCGACAGCGACCTATGATGGGTCTCGTTGTGGTTGCAATGAAAGTGAGAAGACACGTATGTTAATAGCTAATCCTGCCAGCCGGCGCTTCACATCATCTCCGATATATTTAGGGAAGACGGCGGCCGCGGCAGCGACTTTTCCCATCCCATCGCCATCATCCCATCCACCGCCGAGGAAAGGCTTCGATGTTGGTTTGCATCTCGAGGGCTGCATCCACGTAGGGATCGGGATACGGCTTTAAAGGCTCTCTGTGCGGTCACGGATGTCCTTCGACTGAATCGAACAGGAGCGCTTTCCCAGGGAAGCCTTTTCGCAGCCGGGCTGGACTCCCCTCGTATTCTGCGGAGGAGTCGGCACGGTATTGCTCGGCTTTGCTCCACAAACCATGGAAGGTCGGCTTAGAGGATAGTCCGAGCGCTTCCCAGGAGCAGGAAGGTTCCGAGTGGTGCTAACCCGGGTCGGAAACTTCCTCCGCTCCCCAGTTCGCTAGTTCTGGCAGGCTCAGTGGGAATCACCTGCGCTAGATGGGAACGGCAGATCCGGAGGGGGGGAGGGCGAGCAGAGGACTGCCTGCAGGGGGAGGAGTTTGCGGGCGTTGGGCGGAGCCAGCCCCAGCCCTCCTTTCCACCCACCTGTGTCTGCTGTAGTCCGGACCTCTCGACGGCGAAAACAACGGCAGCAGAAGCCCAAGCGAGAAGAGCTTTTGTTGGGGGCCGTCAAGTTTAGGCCGCCGCAGCCAACCTTCCTGGTGATGGAGCCCCCTCCCTTAGCCAGTGGGGACCCCTCCGAGACCGCCCGCCTGGTGGGCAGCCAAAGCAGCCGCAGCTCCAGTAGTCTTCGCCTGAAGAGGTGAGGCAGCCCCGCAGAGCAGCCCTTTTCCTTCTGCCACCGATTCTCCTGCCCGCTATTCCCCCATCTACCCCTGCCGAGTCCTGCCCTGCCAGAGAGCCCTGGGCTCCGTCCGGGCCCATCAGAGCCAAGCGGAAGGAAAAGCCCTTGATCTTTAGGCCAGGCCCGGAGTTCTCTGAAGGACGTTCGTTTTCATTCTTGTTCGGGGGGAAGCTTCGCTCCCTCAGGAGGATCGTGATTTCCAGCAAGCGGCCAGTTATCGAAGGTTCCTCCTGTCCCCTAACTCTCCATGCCTGCATCACCCTCACTCTGAGCCCCCTCCTCTCGTCCATCCTCTACGGTTGGTCCCCTCCGCTTTTCCTCGACGGCTAACGGCAACTTTGCTCGCCCAGAGCTTTTTCCTCTCTTCCCACGGCAGCTGACACCCCCCCCCCAGCCTCCGCTTGCTCTCTTTCCTCTCCTTCATCCCTGCAGCCCTCCGAAGCCAGGACGTGCTTTTTTATTCCTGCTGTTCAACCCCCGCCCCCCTCCTCCCTTGACGACTTCCTACTTGTGGGATGCAGGGGAAGGGAGCACCATTTCATTACAGGTGGAAGAAGAAGTGGTCCAGGCAGTGAGAACGGAAGAGATCAAGGGAAGAGGGCTTTGGAGATGAAGGCTGCTTTGGGTGGATTTTTGGTCTGCAGCCTGCCTTTTCTCTGTTTCCTAGTGTACCTCAGGGGGCAAAATGAATCTGCTCCTAGTGTGGGCAGCTCCGAGGGGCCTTTTCTTGCAGTTGATGCAGTAATGCCCCTCGTTCTTCCTGCCCTGCACCAAAAGCAGTTGATCATTGCTCAGTGGAGCTGGCAGTGGGGTGGGAGGAAGGAATGGATTCTCCCTGCCCTTCTGCTGCCTCTGCCCTCACCTCAGTGGACAAGACCCCTTTTCAAACATCTCACCTAAGATTTTGGCAGGCAGGGCTCTAGAATGGAGCTGCTGACTGAGCTGGGGTGGGGGGAGGAAAGAAGGAATCCTGTTTGTATGCTGCTCTGTACAGAGGAACTACTGACTAGTTGGACCTGCTGAAATGACCCATTTTCTGAATCACATAATACTAGAAGCATAAAGGGGCTGTATTTGCATAATACACTAAGACTGCACAAAACAAAAACAAAAGCAACATTAACATCAAGTTTAAAATAACCAAGCTCCATACGTTGCCCAAATGTAGCCATTCTCTTTTAATTCAATCTGCTTCTCCTACTGTAAACATAGTCCTTCAGTTTTAATACATTGGGAATCGAAGGCCACCTGGAAGGGCTTCCAAGGGTAAATTTGTGGAGGAGGTTAGTGAGTTATCCCTTACTTGTTATCCCTTATTTTGCTGTTCTGGTTGCTTCTTTGACAGGCAGGGTGGCTGCTTAGCTTTCTACCCATCTGCCTCCATATTTCTGTTGGATGCCAGGCACAGCTGAGCAGTGGGCTGGTAAAGTCTGCTCTTTGGGACTGTCACTGTTTCCCTTCTGCCTTCTTTCCTTGCTTGCATTTGAGGAGGGGGCAGGCACTTGAACCCAGCAACAACCTTCATCCTTTCTTCAGAGGCCTAGTCAGAGAAACAAGCTCTGAAGGTCATTAGAATCAATTGTCCTGGAAGGACAGGACCATCTCTTCCATTTCCTCCATGAATCTCATTTGGATGCAGAAAAATTGGCTGTGCTCAGGCTGAGGAGGCAAATTGTGTAGACATGGACATTTTCTGTTTCCAGGGTGTTCTGAGGAAAACTCTATGGATTTCTAAATCCTTGAATAGCTAATGCCATTTTTGTGATTTCCTGCCTCAAATTAGGGGCAAGTTGAATTGTTGGTTTTCAGTAATGACTACACCGAGACACAAAAAAGAAAGCTCTATAATGCATTAAAATAATGGTTTATACACTGAACTACTAGCTATCCAACCCCTTTAGCTGAGACAACCACAGTGATTCTATGATATAAAATTCATTATTTCCCCATTGTTATAAGCTACACAGAACGTATGAATTACAGTATTGGCTTTCTAATGGAAAGATCTAGGATTTCTTGAAAAAATAACATCAACTTTCTGCCTTTTCCCTCTACTAAAAACCCAGACTGGATGTGCTCCCTTCCCACTGGGGGAACATGTTGAATAATCTCTATCCCTTTTAGATGTCTTCTTGAGCCACTGACATAATTGCATCAGAATGTGACCAATTTGCAAGGCACAGCCTTTAATTAGATGCTGAAAAGTTGTGCTTCACAGCTCAACTTTTGCATAGGCCTTTTGAATAATCAGAGAATCTAGGCACATGCTAGCATTGGAAATGGTGGGGAGAGGTTTGAAAAAAGGTTTTTAAAAAAAACAGCAATATCTACAAGTGTAGTTCCCCTTGATTATCACCTCAAATAATATTTTTCTCCCCTCCCCATACACAATCATATGAATTTTTCACAGGGCATGTTTAACCTAATCAGGCAACTTCAAGGACTACATTTAATTACCATATTTCTAACTTTGGTTAATTTGTTGTTAAAACTCCCTGGGCATTGTGAACTCACCTGACTGAGTTCAGTTATGGGGCTGTCCCCCAAAATAAGTAATTCAGGAACAGGTTAATTGATGCATTTCTTTATTTAAATTTATTATGTTCAGGTAGTTATGAGGAAGAGCTAAATAACTATGGACTTGGAAGTAACTTGAATCACACCTCTCAAACTGTTCTGGTGCTTTGAACTGAATGGATACCTTAGGCACTACTACTACTACTTTCTGGCACAACCAACAATGGAATTAATCTATTTACACACAGTAAAGTGAACCCTAAATCAACCTATCCTACAAGGCAGGACTTAAAAATAAATGAACACTGTCAGCACAAAACTAACCAAAACTAATCCTATTAAACTCTATCCCATTTAGTTTAGTATACTAATACAGCTGATGCCAGGCCTTTAGGTGGCCTTAGAGAAACAGGACGGCCTCGCTAGTTCGCCGCCACTTATTCATTGTTTGGAGCGTCGAGCAGCGTTGAGCAGAGAACCAGAACAGGGGAGTTCTTCTTTTAAGTTCGACTTGGTATGGACCGAAATCGGCGACGGGGCTTTTGAGGTCTCCGAGCCAGGTTTTAAGTTCTGCCCGTCTGATTGTTCAGATTCGATGCAAAAGGAATGAGCGGGGAGCGGGGCCTATCCTTTAGGCGCTGCTGCTTTGCCGACTACTGCGGTTCCTCCGACCGGCCGGCTGTGGAATAAATAGCGTCGGGAGCTGGAGTGCAGAGGCCGGGCATTGCAGGAAAGCTCTCTAGAAGAAAAGGCGAGGCCGCGGTGGGAGACGAGGTGGGGGCTCTCTTGCGCAGGAGGACCGAGCGCAACTGGCCTAACCCACCACTGAGATATTTCAGAGCATTTGTGAGAGTGACGATAGGATTTGAAACTGGATTTCCAGCTCCCTTCATTAGACCGCTCTGCCCGCAAAGGCAGGGCAGGCCCTGGGCCCTCCTGGGCCCATGAAAACTTCCGAGCCTGCCTTGCGAAGCGTGAGGGAAGGAAATGGTCCGTCTTGCTCCAGGGTTACTCGGGGAGGAGGCCCCTTCCGAAGTATAATTTTCTGAAATAATCAGAGGAAATGGGATCAATTGTAAAAAACCCAATTAAGATCGAAAGACAAGATTCATTTCAGTATTTCTCCACAGATTCCCTGCTATTGGACCGTGACCAGGAGGGGCAAAAGGGATGAAGGAAAAGAGACACTGTTGAAGGGCAAGAAAGCCCACAGCAAACAATACCAGGACGACAGATTTGGTCTTCCTTACTGATCTGTATCCAGGCTCCCTTTAAAGTATATGCGTTCACCATGTGCCTCCTGGATTAGTTAGCCCTGAAGTTTTCTTAGGAACATTTTCTGAAGTGGTTTGCCATTGTCTGCTGATCAGCTCAGTCACCTATTTGGCTTTGTGCCCAAGTCCTGGAATTCATGATCTCCCAGTTTCTAGTTTGATTCCTTAACCTCTGCAAACTGGTTCTCTCCCTCTAAAATCCTAGGGAAATAAATCCTAGCAGATATTATGCCCGAGTCTGATTTTTTTGAGTTGTTGAACAAGGGAGGAAATGCTCCTTTAATTTGTTCCAGCTAAAGATTACTTAAGTCTGTCTCACTGAGGAGAGAAGAAAGCAAAGTTATGGGGACAGGGCAAAAAGAAAGAGGAGGAAAAAATTGCATATTAAGCATATTTTCATCCTCCTCAATGCAAGTAAAGGAGTTGGAGCTAATCCAAAGTCTACCCTGAGAGTCAACAAGAAGAAAGTGGGGTGTGTGGTTGGGGAGGGGAAGTGCCCAAATTAACTGAATCAGGTTCCCCTACACCTGATTCATGGCCATAGAAAATCCTGGACAGAAGACAGTCTCTATGTGACATGATGTGAATATACTGTTGGAGCTAATCCAAAACCTATCTGAGCTACATATCTTCCAATTCTTGATTTCTATGTGAATGCCAACACACTTGAAATGTAGTGAATATTCTGAGCACACAGCCATTGTGGGATCCCTCAGATGTTTGTTTATTTATTTACTTATTTTTATTACATTTATATGCCGCACTTCTCCAAAGACTCAGGGCGGCTTACAATTTTTGGGATACAACCCAGTGTGCTCAGCAATAGCCTTCATTCCATTGTATATGTCTGCTTATTACTAAGTGGCATTTTTACAAAGTCAGCTTATTGCCCCCAACAATCTTGGGTCCTCAAGATGTTACCCTTGAGGAGTAGAGGAGTATATGAGTTGCAGTTCCTTACTCAGGTTGCCTAGAAGTTCCTGTGGTATGAAAGTGATTAGATAGTCACAGAGGAATGTAAAATGTGTGGTTTCTGCTAAGGATTAGCTTGAATCCTTTTACTTTCTCTTGATTGCCCAGGTGTTGAAGCATGTCCAGCTGTGAGTTTTGCTGGAGGCTTGCTTGCATTTGCTCCTGAGTCAAACAAACTGTCTTTAGAACAGCCCTTGCCATGTGCAGCTGCCATGGCAAAACCTCATGAGGTGTATTGGGGATTTTCAGCTCTTGTTGGGTCAGAGAATTGAGTTGGCTTAAAATTGGTAGAAGATGCTCAGTGCTTACTGAGCCATCCCTTGCTATTAATTATCCATCTGGATGACTGAAATGTATTATTAGCATCTGCCTTCTCTGGGTGAGTGCTTATGAAAGACAGTGCCAAGTTCCAAATAAATATAGGGTGGCGAATATCAGAGCCGAGTTACACTTGCTTCTGCAGGGATCAGCCAAAATCATTCCATGTTATCCAGCATTCTGCCTCCTGCAGTGGTCAGGCTAATATCTCTGAGAGACTCACAAATAGGGCAGGAAGATGGGGCTGCGGGAGCTCACATGGTAAGACTCTGGGCCTGCCTACCACTGAGGTCAGCAGCTTCGATTAGCAGTTTGATTCCCATGAGCAAATAAAATTGCGGAGAGACAAGAAAGGAGCCTCCCCCATTTGCCTATTGGCAGTCAGGCGTCCCACAAGTTAAACAGCGGCCAAAAAATTCCTTTCACAGAGACATCCAGCCACCTCAGTGATCCCTGGCTAACATGTGCCATACGTTAAATACAAAATAAACGGCAGGAAGTCAAGAACCCAGGAAGTCAAGTCGTTTCTAGTGTGTATCCATCTTCTTCCTAATTGGTTCAGTTTGCTAGGTACCTTAACTAGGGCAGTTCAAGATCTAATAAAGTTTGTAGAATATTATATCTTATAAACTTGTATATGTATCTGTAGATGGAGGGAAGAAAGAGGGTAGTAATGTTATTCAAACCCTTCCCCTTAGCTAGTTTATTATTTCATGTATTATTATGCAATCTCATAAAATAAGTTAATTCTATCAACAGGTTAACCTATGCAGCCAATATGTATTGCTCATTCGTTTGTGGTTCTTATCGGTAGTTTTAATTGGTATAGCTATTTCTCCATAAAACCAAAATGTGAGCATATATCTTTATTGTTCTCACCAGAATCCAGCAGGCTGCACTTTCATGATTTCTGCTCAAGCCTTCATCAGATTTGCTTTGCTATTTTTTCATTTTTGCTGGATATTGGATTAACACCACTGCAATACTAGAGGGGGCGGGATTGATGTGGACTTCTGGCATCAGTGCTCCTTGGTGCTCTCTGAGCTTGTTTTCTTTCAGATGTTTCATGTCAATCCTTTTTTTCCCCCCCAACACTTTATTGGGTTTTCCATTTATAGATAATACCATTACTAATTGAACAATACTGTGACAATACATATACATTTATACATCCTATCCAATCTTTCAATACACACTACTTCCACACCCTCATAACTATTATATACATTATTTACATTTTCTATTCTTATGTCTATTGTCAATCCAGATATGCCATGTTTCCCATATTGCATTGTATTCCATGTCAGCTTTCCCTTTTAGTTCCATAGTTAATTTATCAATTTCCACACACTCAAAGATATTTTTTAATTATTAAACCTTTGGGAGGTATGGTGTTTTTCTTCCAGTACTGTGCGTAGGAAATTCTGGCTGCTGATATTATGTGTAATATAAGATATTTTATCTTTCTATTATAGTTTCTTTTAATTATTCCTAAGAGGAATAGTTCCGGAACGAAATCAATTTTGTTTTTAGTTAACTCCTCTAACCACATGTAAATCACTTTCCAATATTTCTTCGCTTCGGGGCATGACCACCAAGAATGAAAGAAGGTACCTTGTTGATGTCCACACTTCCAGCAATTTGGTTTTAGATTTGGGTAGATCTTAGCCAATCGTGAAGGCGCCATATACCAACGATAGAACATTTTGTGTTGGTTTTCCTTGTAAGCCACCAATTTTGTTATTTCATGTCAATCCTGAGCTACAAATATTCTCCTTTATTAATACTTCTGGCATCTGGCCCAGATGGAGGGCTCTTCTGATGGCCCAATATTTTTTCAGTTTGTTTGCAGGTTCCCAAGATGTCTTTCACAACCTGCCCTCAGAAAATGGCGGTGCAAATATATCCATGGTGGGTCTCAAGATGGAGCCGGGTGTGGTTCCCCATTGTCATCTTATGCCATGTTCCATCACTCAAAGTCAACAGAAACATCAGGCTCAGCGGAAACTCAGCATTGCCTGTCTAGTCTGCTTTCTCTTCATGGTTGGAGAAGTTATAGGTCAGTTTTGTCAAAAGATATAATAGATCTGTCTGTCCTATTTATTAATTTATTAATCATCTGCATTTATCTAAACACATTGAACCTAGTTGTTGAATTAGCTCCTTTTATGGCTTCATCCAACTCATTAAACCATTGAGTAAAAGGCTTCTGTCTGTATAACACATGAAGTGATATACAATAAAACATGATTATCTTATCAACCAATTTAGCAAGTTGTGCACATACTTATGCTAGGTTTTAATTGACCTGTCTGCATCTATGCTTTTAAAATCCCCAGGAGTCTGTCTGTTTGCCTTCTAGGTGGATACCTGGCACATAGTCTGGCCATCATGACAGATGCAGCCCACCTGTTGACAGATATGGGCAGTATGGGTGTCAGCCTCTTTTCACTCTGGGTCTCTACTCGCCCAGCCACCAAAACCATGAGCTTTGGCTGGCACCGCTCAGGTACGTTCTTTCAATAGCTGACCAATGAAAACATTCCTATAGTATCTCATCTCCTATCATTTAAACAGGATAGAACCCTTCTCTGACATTAGCAGTGAAAGCTAGAGAACAGTCTAGAGAATAATTTGTTTAGCCAGCAATCAGTCATGGAGAGATGGTTGCATTAATAAGCAGCTACACGTGGCTTTTAGCACATGTCCTGAGAATTAAGGTTACAGTTTTGCCTGAAGAGATTAGGACATTAGAATAACTGAATTGGCCTTTTCTAGGAAAGTCTGAATGGAATGTACATTTCTCAAAAACTCTAAAAGATTTGTTCATGAAAAAGTCCTTAGACAACAGATATTTATCCCTGGTTTCATCTGAGGGCTATTCACACCAACCTCTGCCTGTTTTCCATTGACAAAATGAATGAATGTTGAAAGATAATCCTTCTTATCTTGTGGAATAAGATTTTCCTCTGATCAGAGTCTTTTTTAAGATTGGTATTGGTTTGGGACAGAATGTTTGCTGTATTCCTTCCTTCTCATGATAGTCTGTGCTAGGGTATCTCCATCTTGTCTATTGAAGTTAATAGTCCAGCATATATTTACATTTATTTGTTTTACTTCCTTGAACAATAATGAAACATACTTTTGTGAGTACTGCCCTCCCTTGTCTAGGGACTGGGATTGTTGTCCCCTTTTTAAAAAAAATACTTGTCCATACAGTGTCTCAATATATGCAACTGTGGTACTCACTTCTCTGTGAATGCTTTTTCCCCTATTGTCCACTCTGCATTTCTCCGTTTTTGACAAAATAATTATACCAATTAAAAGAAAAACCAGCATTTGAACATATGGTGAGACATTTTCAAAAGAAACATATATGTTTGTGTGAAAGACTAGAAGGAATTAATTTATCCCTTTTGAACCATTACAAAGCAGTGTGAGGGCAAAATGCTTAGAAAAAATCAGGGTAGAGCTATGTGCAATTTACAGTTATTTTCAATTGTATAAATTACTTATTGAGAACCAGTTTGGTTAAGATATCAGGTTAGAAACAGGAGACTGTGAGTTCTAATCTTGCCTCTGGAACAAAATGTCAATGGATATTCTCATTCTGGTCATGGTTGTTCCAAAGGTGCCTTTCCCCCCCAAATGACAACTGGACTTCCTTGTTTTTTCTTTGAAAACTTTCGCTTCTCATCCAACAAGCTTCTTTAGTTCTGAAGGCACAAAGGCTCACACCTTGGACCAATCACTTTCTTTTAGTCCTAGGAAGGAGGTAATTGCAAACCATTTCTGAAAAACCTTGCTACGAAAACTGCAGGGTCTTGTCCAGGTAATTTCCAGGAATCAGTCATGATTGAACAGAAGAAGCAAAAAGGATTACCTATAAGCTGCTTGAGAGACTTGTTATCCTGAAATGTAGAATTTAAAATAAATAAACTTAAGTTGAAGAAAAGTGATTTCTATTTTATCTTGCATCAACTTTATAGGCTGATGAAAATGGATGGGCTCAATTTCACCCAATTAGATTTATAGCAAATGTTATTTCTCCACTATTCCCCACTCTTTTGTCAGTACAAAACAATGACATCATAAACTTGGCTTCCTCACCAATCCTTTTTCTATTTCTATTTCTATTATCTCTATTTCTATTTATCAAATTTAAAAGCCACCCATCTCACAGAGTGATTCTATTATGGCAATAGAGTCAATACTAAAATATGTTGCCCAATCGTGGGAGTGTGTCCATTACAGGATCTCAGAATTATTTTCTCCTCAGGTTTTTATTGTTGTTTCTTTTTGGCACATCATCTAATAACCCATGTGGCATGGATATGGTAGATCTGGTGTCACTGTGCCCTATTGCAGTTTGGGACTCTGTAGTGGCTTCTCTAAAATTACTAAAAACTACTTCTTTGAGTTGTTTCAAGTACATAGTTGTATCAGTGATAGTATCTAGATAACTTATTTTCTCATGGTATTTTTTCTTATTGCCTTTGATTTTTCCAACTATCAGGATTTTCTCCACTGTGAGAAAGGTCTTTTCACATTGTGTTACCTATTTCAACATTAGCTTTCTTATTAATCTGTGTCCAGCGTTCTGTCTGATTTTACTTCCTGTGGTATTGAATGATGTATTCTTGTTACTCAAAGTATTTCCAATCAATTTTTACAGCTTTCATAGCCATATCATTGGAGAGCCATGGGCTTGATAATGCAGACTTGTTATCTCTTCACATTAATATTTTGCCTAAACTTGTCTTTCTCCTAAGGAGATTATATCTCTTAATTTCATGGCTATAGTCACCTGAACATAATAAAAATGCCCAAATGATTATCTTTTAGGAGCTCCCTTGCCTTTTTTGCTATCTATCAGTTATTATCAACGTAAACTCAAGTACTCCTGCTTCTTCTGAATTGTACATTTGGCAGTTCTCGTTCCATATATTGTTGAAACTCAGATTTCAAATCTTGAGCATTAGCTAATAAATGCAATTGTTCACTAAATACAACTGATTAGGGAATGTAAGGTTAAAGAGGAAAATCACAACATAAGGCTGCTTAAATCTTCAGTTACTGGTAGTAATGAAATGAGTGGTCATTTTTATACTTGTGATTATATTGGTAACATCACCCATCGATTGTAGAAAATTTTTTAAATTACATTTATATGCCACACTTCTCCAAAGACTCAGGGCGGCTTACAATTTTTGGGATACAACCCAGTGTGCTCAGCAATAGCCTTCATTCCATTGTGTATGCCTGCTTATTACTAAGCAGCATTTTTACAAAGTCAGCTTATTGCCCCCAACAATCTTGGGTCCTCAATTTACCTACCCCGAGAGGATGGAAGGCTGAGTCAACCTTGAGCCTGGTGGGATTCGAGCCTACAGCAGTTGTAGGCAGCTGGAACTTAAGTGCAGGCAATTAACAGCCTGAGCCACCAAGGCCCTTAAATGATATAAAGCCTACCTCACTGTTATTTTGACATTGTGACTAGGTGACACTAACATATGCAAATGATCTAAGGAGAGCATGGCAATTGCCAGGGCGCTACAAAACATTTCTACATGCAAGTAGGGAAAGGGCCAGTATGAAAATTTAAACTAGCCTGTAGATTCTCCCCAATTTTTCTCCAAATACTTTTGAACAGAGCCAAGATGAGATCTAAGTTTTGCCCATTCGGTGTGAAATTAATGTCAGTCTAATGCCAGTCAGCATTACTATTCCCGGAGCAGTTTGCAAAAAGATCAGGAAGAAAATTGTCAAGATAGCCAGGGAACCTGAAAAGCAGCTTTCTTTTTTCTCACAGAAACACTGGGTGCCTTGGCTTCTGTCCTCTCTATCTGGATCGTTACAGGAGTGCTGGTCTACTTAGCTTCAGCCCGCATAATTAGCAACGACTATGAGATTGAAGCTTCTGTGATGCTGGGCACTTCAGCCTGTGCAGTGGGAGTGAACATCATGTAAGGATTACTAGGATGGGGAAATATTTGAATATTAACTCTGTGAGGAGATAATTTTGATTATCAGGTAGAGTGACTATGTGGGATCGATTAAGCAAGCTAACTTCTATTGCAAGCTGTCAGCCATATACTTCCACTGATTGCATGTCGAAGGGGTCTATTATGAGCAGACAGGTCCTGTTTGTGGCCATAAGAAATTTGTTCTACTTCTCTTTATGATGCCACTCACTGTATTTGAGGGGGTTTTGTTGATATTTCCAGAATTATTTGGTTGGTTTGATTGAAAAGAAACTTCAGGTGGTCTTTTGATCTGATTTTGCTAGAATCCACTTCCCTTCACTGGTCATCTTTACAAAATGACTTTTCCCAAAGCTGTTGCTTCAAGATGCTGGAGATTATGCTGATCCTATCAGGCAGGATTCTACCTAGGCTGTCTGGCTTCCTGCAGAGCAATTCTAAAATATTAGCTAAACAACTATATATCCAAATAAAATATATGCATATTTGAAAGATTTCCTATTTTGCTTGGTTGCTCTAAAAGCACTGATTACAAGGTGCCCTTAAGGATCTATACTATAGCTGCTACATTTTGACTATGATTATTTTGTAATTAAATGATATCACCACTATGAATATAATATATATGCTAGTGCAGTTTTCTGAACCGATTGGTAAAGAAATAGGAACTCTAGGTAGAAGAGGGTTTGCTGTGATGGATGGGATTTTTAGAATTGTTTCGTGATGAATAGAGACAAAGATGACCTTAGTTACCACTCTTGAAATTCTCCACAGCATGGCCTACCTTCTGAATCAGTCAGGCTCTGCACATAGTCATGGATTCAGCACAAGAGGCTATGAACAGATTGAGGACAGCCCTCATGGCCCCTCCATTCCCACCCATGACAACACCAGTGTCCGAGCAGCTTTTGTACATGTGGTGGGGGACCTACTTCAAAGCATTGGGGTCTTTGTGGCTGCCACTGTCATCTATTTCAAGGTATGAAGGACCAGGGTATGATAATTAATACAATATGCCATTTCTCTTGTTCTCTAAATGAAGACCTCCCTTATGAGCATCTCCGTCCATTACTTCTACTTTCCCCCCAACCTGAGACAGTAGTTGTGCAGAAAAGTAGATGTGGAATCCCAGCACAACTAAAGTCACCAAGGAGATAAATAGTGTGAATAAGCAACTGATGGGAGAAATAGCTCTTCCTCACACATTGCAAAAGAACCTATGATTGGGCCAGATATCTTTGCCCTAATGGTGAATCTGATTGGGAGATCAGGCTCAGGGAAACAGAGATACAAGTATCTGATACATTTTTCTTCCAAAACTTACCTCCATTTCATTTGCTGTACATACAAATGTTCAGTGGAAGAGATATCAAGTTCCTATCCAGACTACTTGGGAGAAGATGGACCCAGAAACCCCTAGTAATTATACTCATTGACATATAATGGCAATACCTTCTGTGTGTAGAATTTTAAGGGTACTCCCACAAAACGTGCGTCCATGATTGGCTGACTAGTAACAGAATACCAAATTGCATAATTGCAAATTGCAGAACTCTAAAAGAAAACAAACTTACCAATGAATTTAATGATGGATGCGTGTTTAAAGAGAGCAAAATATTTTTTAAATAGAATTAAAATAACCATGAAACAAAATTTCACTGTAGCATGGAGAACCCGGTTACCTTCAGAGAAATTGTATGCACTAAGTTTAGGTCTACTGTATTCAATCTGGGCTACCAGTCCATCAGAATGGCAGCTATTTAATGGTCATATGAATTTTTATAGCTCAGATATAACAATGTTAACAAAGATCAAAATATATAAACATTCTACTGAGAACCTTGGCTGTAAAAAAAATAAGGGGATTGTGTGACTGCTTGTCCTTTTCCTTTGCAAAACCAACCCAGGGTGTGAGAATTGGGAGATAAGTACCAGGATGCTTCATACTATCTTCCATTCCCTCTCCTTTTTTGCAGCCCCAATGTAAGATTGCTGACCCAGTGAGTACTTTCCTCTTCTCAGTCTTCGTGCTGGGCTCCACTTTAACCATCCTTCGTGATGTCTTTCGAGTACTGATGGAAGGTAAGTTGTCTTTCACAGCTGCAAGGGGGCTACATTACAGGGGGATAGACATTGTTAAAATAATTCTAGAACAGCGGTCACCAACTGGTGGGCAGTGGCCCACTGGTGGGCCGCGAGAAAATTTTGGTGGGCCGCAGAGAAATCTCACCCCCCCAAGCAATTAATCTGGACTGCGCTGAAACACAAGGCTGTGCTGCCCACATGGCCTGCGGGAACCCTCCCTGCCCACTCATTCCTTACCCGGCAAATTTGCCTGCTAAATTGCTATTTTTCTTTTTCTGACCATCAGCTGTTCTGCTGTGCCAGGAGATTTAGATTAGCTAGGAAGCAGGAAATCCTTGGATTTCTTGCTTTCTAGCTAGTCTTTAGATCTTCGGATCTGCTTTTAAGCACAGCCGAACCTCCCTTAGGACTGAAGGTTCTATTATTCAGTGCAGACTCACGGCAAGCAAATTTGAGAGACTGAGCTAGCCGATGGCAGATAGATTACTGAATGATTCTGTGACCAACTCAATCTGCCTGCCTGCTTTCCCTGATTTTGGGTAAAAGTTGCTCTTTTTTAAATAAAAAATTCAATATTTACATACATGGTGTGTTGTGAGTTAATTTTGTGAGTTTGCTTGCAAGCAAATTTTATGTGACAGACTGAGCTAGCCAATGGCAGATAGATACATCTCTGAATGAATCTGTGATTCTATGAGCAACTCAATCTGCCTGCCTGCTTTGCCTGATTTTGGGTAAAAAGTTGCTCTTTTTTTAATAAAAAATTCAATATTTATATAAATATTTATAATATTTACATACAAGCCATGCCCAGCCAGTCACATGACCATCAAGTCACACCCACAAATTAGGCCATGCCCACAGAACCAGTTAGTGGTCCCTGGGATTTAAAATTATGAGTTTGATGGTCCAAAAGGTTCTAGAATGATTCTTGCAGGTAATCAATTTTATAATAGGAAATTATTAATAATTAACAATGGTTTCTGTACAATTAACAGTGTAAGTGGATAGTAAAATGCATTGAAAGCTATGGGCAATGATGGCAAGAGCGAAGGAATTTTCCTTAAGTACATTGAGGAAGAAAATAATGACATATCTTTAGTTATGTATGTCAAAAGGTGAAGAAATGAGAAACCACCAGAGGGTCTGTTAATAAGTTGGCCTTTAGATATCTTGCCTCAAGTGGCAAATGTTTAGAAATAAACTATTAAGACTTTTGGAATAAGAAAATAAGGCAGAGTCTTGTGTTGATCAAAGTAATAAGATGAAGAAATTATCTTGATGATGATGGTGATCAACTACCTACAATTAGTTACCATACAATAAGTGGGATAATTTCCAGTGGGATCTATAACAAAACAGTGCATCTTGGTTGCACGCAGTCCAGTGGACATGCTCCACTTTAGAGCTCTTGGCAATTAGAATAGAATAGAATTCTTTATTGGCCAAGTGTGATTGGACACACAAGGAATTTGTCTTGGTGCATATTAGTCATACCTACTACAAGATATTATAGGCGGAAAAAAATCGAACTGGCAGTCTATTCCTGATTCCTGTTTTTTTAATTTTCCACCTGGCATTTGACATTCTATGGTACCAAAGGATATTCAGTCCTTGCTGTGCTGTTCTTTAATTGGTTTATCCATTTAAATATCTATGGAGATTCTCAGTCATGCAGGTCATAGTTGTCTCAAAGGTGCTTTTTCAAAAGGCAACTGGACTGTTTTTTCATTGAGGAAGAACAAAACGTTTGTTTCTCATCCAAGAAACTTCATCAGTTGTGATAGTGGAGGGGGCGGGGCGGAGAATGGAAAGATAGGGACTGACAGTTGAGACTGTCCATTTAAATAAAAAGTCCTTTATCCTTCTGCAAACCTTGAAGTTTCTCAAGGGCTCCTCTTATCTTGCATTTGTCCTGATTGGCTCAAATCCTGTTTACACTTGTCACTCATGTTTACACTTAGATGGCATTGATTTGATTGATTGGTTAGGTGCCATCAAGTCAGTGTCGACTCTTAGCAACCACATAGATGGGTTTTCTCCATAATGATCTGTCCCTAGCCTGACTTTTCAGGTTTTCCAGTGGTACACCCATTTCCACTATAACTGAATCCATCCGGATTGCAATGGCATGATTACAGCTAAAAATTCTGAAAGCATTATGCAATTTCCTGGAAATGGCCAAGAGCCCATATCAAGGTAAGGGAGGCTCACATATGGCTTGGGTTTCAAGGAGACACTAAGAGTCTATTAGCCGTGGCTCTTTTCAAACTGCAGTAACAAACCAAGAATTGTATAATGGCTTTTAGATTAGTAACAGCATCAATGTCCCTCTGTTCAGGAACAATGTTTTTAAAACAAAAAGATCATCACAGATGATGATGCCCTACTTGAATGCTTTCCCAACATATACTTATGATTACAATATGCAAGCTGTTTATGGGATTTCTGTTAAAATGTGTATAAGCCACAACTCTTTTAAATATGGGCAATAGCATACCTTAGGCTTGTTATGCTGTTCAAACCTATGCAGCCATCACTGGTTTGTGGAAACTAGAATTTGAAACAAAGATTTGTAATTTCCACAATTCAACAATGCTGGATGCTCAGAGTCTCAGGTAACTACTGGTATTTGTCTTTGATAAAAGAGTCACATAGAATCAAGTGTGTGTTAGATAATACCATTCACACATTCATTAATCATTGAGGTTTAATCATTCACACACTCATTAATCATCCATTGAAGTATGTGTTTATGTGACTTGTTGGACTTATTCAACAAATTTTAACTAAAGGCTCTGTGCAACTTGTTTATATAGAAAATAGTTCTGCTCTCCATTGGAGAGGGGGCAGAACTGGAAAGTGATTTTTCTGATCAAAAATAAAATGATGTACCGGTGTACTAGTCCTCTCAAATTTAAGTACAAAAATAAATGGAGCTGTTTTCTCAAGACTGGTCTTGGAAAAATGTCTCTGTGCTAAGCTGCATAGTTGATGTGACAGTGCTTTCATTAGCTTGGAGGGAAAATGAGTAGATACCTCTCTTCTCCTGCATCTTGTGGCTTCCTCCCAGGATCTCTATGTAAAGTGGCTGCTTTATGGTAGGTTTGAATTATATAAGAGGCAGTCACTTTGCACAATTGAAGCAGGGACCAGAGGCTTCTAAATGGGGATTTAATTGGATCCAGTTAAATGTGTGCCATTTCTTTCTGTCCTTCAGGGACACCACGAGGTGTGGAGTTCCAAGCAGTTAAGGAAACCCTGCTCTCTGTCAAAGGTGTGAAGCAGGTCCATAATCTGCATCTTTGGGCTTTAACACTCAGCCATCATGTTGTGGCTGTACACGTAGCTGTTGGTGAGTACTTTTTTCTTCTATTCTGAGCAGCTGTAGACCATGCAGGAAATCTGCAGTCTGTCACGGGCTTCCAGACTTGGTTTATAAGAAGCATACAGGCTTAAGAATAGATGGATTGTGGCAGAATCACATTTCTGGTCTCTGGAAAGACTAGAGTGAAAGAAACACACAGATTTTTTTTTAAAAAATGGCATGACCAAGCCTGGACAGAGCCTTTAAGAGTTTATTTTCTCCTAGTGTGGGTGGTTGCGGTAGCGTTATTGCTACTATTGTCATCACCTCCAGGAAAACCAAATATCTGAATATTTTAGAGGTTCTTTTTCAAGTTTTGAAACAATCTTAAATCTTGTTTGCAGATGTGTAAGGTCCCCATTTCATCTTTAAATCTTTCAATGCCCCCTTCCCAGGTGGTTCCTGGCCTTATAAAATGGAACCCTTTACTGTTATGTCTTATCCCAAGCCTTGAGCTTTTTCAGAAAATTGTCTTTTGTAGACTTACTTGGAGATGCAGAGGATTGAACTCGGGATGCGAAATAGGATCTCTGCTATTCTGGCTTGGGAACTACAAATAGTAGCTTTTATTTCCCCTACAGGGGAATGCACGAGATAAGCCTGAGCCACTTTACAACTGACCCTACTTTGACTTTTGCTTCTAGAATTCGATGCTGACATGGAGGTTGTGCTGCAAGAAGCCACGGCTCTGCTACAAAGCAAGTTTGGCTTCTTCTCATGCACCATTCAGGTGGAGCACTACCTGGATGACATGGCAACCTGCCACCAATGCCTGGACCCACAGGACTAAGGGGAAAGTGCTACCATGTCTACTTTTCTCTTCAACTGCCAGTCCCAGGTGGTGCCTGGAAATCCAGGGCCAGAAGCAGGGACCAGCCTCTTTTGCCATTCACAGCAAAAGCCTCCTCTCAATGCATGTTTAACCAGCGTATGCAGGAAATGGCAAAGCACCAGGGATAATTGTCTGCCCAGCCAAGGAAGTCTCCACAGAAGAGTTGCTGGTGGCTGAACATCGTTCCAGGCTCAGGCTTGCCTCTTCATATTGCATTCCAGTCATGTGGGACCACAACTGCTTCCCACATTCATTTGCTAATTGTATTGGTGTACAAATCCAACAGCAATGGAGATCTGGTGGTAAGGGCTTTAAACATCTTTGCTCTGAGATGGAAAGCAGTCATTTTTTTCAATCTGGGTAGCTTGGTGCTTGTCCAGGGCTTTTATTGTGACCATCTCCATGTTTGCATGTGTTGCAGGAGTAACAAAAACTTTTCAAAATGAATGTGAATGATGAAAGCATGGGTGGAGCAACATTATTCCACTCCACCTCCTATTGTGACTAATCCCGCAAAAATAAAGCAAGCCCTATTTTGCCTGCAGAAAAAATGAGCAACGAAATTAGCCTCAAAAATGTCTTCTGTCCCAATGATCTCACCACCTCATCCCAGCTGAAGTTATCTTTATTCCTTTTCCTGGAGAAAAGTTGGTATTTGCATAGCTTTTCTGTCTAAACCAAGCTTTAAAAAGTCAGCTCTCATGTGAGTCAATCTCAACTCCTGGTGACTCCATGGATCCATCTGTGTCATTTTCTTAGCCACAAAATAGAAATGTCTTTTTGTCTTCTTTCAGGATGGGTTTTTTTTCATGTTCTCTACTATGGTAGTCCCTGGAGGTTTCTCGTCTAAATAATGACCAGACCTGACCTCAAAACTTATGCACATATAGAAACTACATGCTATGACAGCCAGGATGCTGTATTTGCTTACAGATTATGGTTACCCAAATCTCACTTGGAGGAGCAAAAGTGAAGATTCTCAAAACTATTCTATTGGATTCTTTTACTGATCTGAACAAGAAAAATAGGAATTAAGTGCAGACTGATGATGTTGTATATATAAATACCAAATGAAAGGATGCCTGAAGAACCATTTGACTTGGAAGACTATAGTTACTATCCATTTTTAAGATTCAGGGAAAATTGGGGGATGGAAAAAAATATTACGGTCATTGCAGCTGCTCTTCAACAGGCAGGCAGATCTCAGCAGCAAGGGTAGAGATAGTTCAGTGAAATCATCTAACTCCCAGCTCCATCTAGCATGACAAAGGTAGCTGGTTAGTTGAGAATGTTTACTTTAGTCCCCATGGCAATTTGTTTTTTTCTGCAAAGTAGCTCAAGGTACCCATGTGCTCTCCAGGCAACCACCACTGATGCTGGTGGTTAAAGTAATTAAAGAAGCTGCTCCTCACAGCCACTGTTCCAGAGGCCAAGTAAAGGGGCCAAAAATCTTAGTGACTAATAAAAGGTTTCTGCTACTGCTATCTAACTTGTTTCCACACTACCACCATATGCTCAGCCCAAGTCATTTTTGCATTCACAATTTGAGTATTATGTGTATGCCTGTGTAGTGTATGTATGTTTTTACTGTATAGTGTTTTTTACAGTGTGTCCAGATGGTATTTTAACTATTTTAATTCAATGCTGAAAATATTTGCGATTCCAATAAAGTAACCTGCTCAACCATACCAGACTAGTTTACTGCGGCTTGGAGAAAGCATGTCAGTTGTAGAGATATAGAACAAATTGTTCTAGAGTGCAAGCAGGGGGTTGAAGGAAAGGGGATGGTCAGGCAAACCCTAAAGAGCTTTAGTTTTGTCTCAGAGGTCTTAAAATAGCTTGTGTGAATGTATTCTATTGCTGACTCGTCTCTTTATGCAACTAGAATTAACAGCTTGTTTGATACTAGAACTATGACAGGCAAGATGGTAAAGCAGGGTGAGAAGATACGTATCATGCGAGTTGGCAAAGATGAGATTTTCCAGAATTTAGTGGTGGTAGGGGGTAAGAGATCAATTTTATTAAATACTCAAGAGTTCAAATAGCCTTTTTACTCAGTTTTCCACAAGAGTGAAAATTATGGGAGACCACTAAAAGTTGCAGCATAGTTGGAGTCTCTATACGGTTTATGGCTACCTACTTAGTTGTTTGAAAGAAGTCCTTGGTGTTGACAGCTGATGGAGGAATGTGAGTTGCATTTGTCATGGAAGACAGATTAGGACATGGATTGACTCTTGTCCAAGATCTCTTTAGAAACAATATACTACAAACGTGCAATTTACCACAATAAAGGCAATGGTACAAATTTACTCTTTTAAACTAAAACAGATTCCTAAGAGAGTAACTAAAATGCACTATTCTTAACTCATTTTGAAGACAAAGATGCACATAGGCTTATCAATCGCACTGATGATGTTACCTAGTTAGGTAATGAAACATCTGGAAGCAAACAGCCAAGCCCAGAGAGCACCAAGGACTCCTTAGCTTATTTCCTTATTTATCACCACAGGGAGGAAGGGGGCATGTGAAGCCCTTTCCAAAGAAAGAAAGCGCTTTTACAAATCAAAACACATTTTAATAATGGTTAAGACAACAAAATGGCTCAATGTGAGCAAAATTATTGTCACCAACAAGACTGGGAGAAGCAGGATGAGCAATGGGGCAATAAAGTCTTGTTGGTGCTTTAATCGGAGGAGATCTAGGTTTCAGGAGAATCTCCAGATCTATGCAGGAAGCATATGGGATATTATTCCACCAGGCTAGCTAGAGGGAGATCAAATCCCTTTCTGAACTTTGTGCCATGCAGGAGAATCTTGAGAGACAGCTCAAAGAGAGAAGTATCACCACATGGTAGAGATACAGCTGGATGGACTATTCCTCATCACTGCCTTTTCTCTTCTGGTACTGCTAAAAGCTCCAGTATATTCCATTCATCTGGCCAAACCCTGCCTTTATCATTCTCTTCAGCTTATCCGTTTCAATATGGCCACCTTCCTCGTGTTTCATGTTTTGTTGTGTTCTGTATATTCTGATAATTCCAGGATTCTCACAAAAGGCCTTCAATTTGTCAGCTGTGGTTGCTGATGCTCCAAATTGAGCTGCCCCAGGTGATATTCAGCTGACTGCACTGTGCACCACAGAAGAGATGGTTGTGGGGCAGTCAATCTGTCTCTCTGAATCAAACATGGAGCTGAAATGGGCCTGACAGTCAAGAAGAAGCTTGTGGCTGCGGGGGAAAACCAATGCCCGAACACAGTGAAGTCGCACAAGGCCAGACTGACCGCCAGACGCTATCCAACTATGGCTGTCAAGGTTTGGGCTGAAGCGCACCTGCCAAGAGAAGGAACAGAAGGGTGAAGAAGACATTAACCATTAACCCACCCATCTCCATTCAGATATAAACTCACAAATCCACGAAGCTCCAGAGAGGATGGGGGAGCCACAGTTTGACACAAAGAGATACTGTAAAGTAGCATTTGTCTTTCCTCTCAAGTTGTACAGCCTTTTTTCCTTTTATGTTTACCTTATGTACAGTCTCTAGCTGCATCCGGCCCAGGACAGCTCCTTCTTTTACATCTTTTGGCATGCGTTTTAGGGGCTTCTGCCTAAAGAGGCTCTTGAAAGATGTCTAGGAAGGGCAAGGAAAATAAGAATTAAAAGCAGGCCTGGGTAGATCAAGAAAATGAAGTGCTTCATCCATTAAGGCTTTTTGATTACAGTTGTCAAAGTGATTTATTGACTTGGAATGGAGCCTTATCACTCTGAAACACACCACAGAATGGGTGGGCCTGATAGCAGCAGTGGTACATGGAAATTGGAAGTGGGAACCCTGCATCTTGATGTTAATACAAGGAGAGTAGAATAATTATAACCACAGTTTTTGCTGCCTTCGTTAGCATTCAGTATATTCAGTGCCAGATCCACATCAATAATTATCTCTGGTCTGATAGATAAAGGGTCCTGACTGGAATATTTATGAAGCTGAAATGGGCCCTTCTGTCCCCATGCTGTAACTGTTGTTGTCCTTGAACCAGAATTCTGGTATTTCCAAGCCCTCACCAAATCAGAATCCTGGAAGAGAATGACATTCTGGGCCACTGATTCATTGCACGTTTTGCCCACTGCCTGTGGCTTCTCACAGGCTGCTGCCTCTGTCGCAATCTTGTTAAGTGGGTCATTTGGCTGTAAAACTGCTTTGCAGATGAGCTGAAGACACAAAGAGAAATAGAGTTAAGGATAAGAAGACAATGGCCTCAGACAAGAAATGTTGCATTCCAGTCAATGGTTTAACACAGAGGACAAGCGCAATGACAATTAAGAAGCAGCGATACAAAGCCTAAACCTAGATATTGAGCAGCTGAAGGAATTGTTCTGACCCAAACTTTCAGAGACCTTAAACCTCTTTGCTATTGTGACTGAAGTTCTCATTGTCATTAAATCCAGGGAAGGGTTTCTTTTAGGTCATTCATATGCATTCATTAGTTTTCTCAAGTCTCAAAGGCCATACAAATCTAATGTTTGTGATTTGGAGCACAGAACTGAACTTCTTCACATCCCCAAATTATGTCCTTAATTTTATCAGGAAACTAAATACCCACACTATTAATACCAATCAAGACATTTCTGTTTTTCTTTCTCCTTTTCAAAATTAATAAGAGAATATGCTTCCATCCAAACAACATGCTTCTCCTGGAAGACATTCTTCACTTTGCACAACTGGCTACAGTTAATGCATCAATAAGCTTCCCTTTCCTCCACTCAGATCCAACCTGGATCTAGAGAGTTGACAGAGGGGTCCATTCTTGTTTTCTACCCTGTTTGGTTGGACATAAAGCTTGTGGGCCTGCCATAGCCTTCCCATTACTCAGTGGCAGCAAAACCTACAAATCGACGGTCTGATGGCCGCTTGACATTTTGTGGGTTGACTGAGAGATCAGGCATCACTGCAGCCACCAATTCCCCTGTGATATCACCAGCAGCCACTGTGTTCAGCCAATCAGATCCAGAGATACTCTGCAAAAAGGATAGAATCATGAGCCTCATTTCCACCTTTCAATGACCCCAGGATAGGTCATATGCTATCCCCTCCTCCTTTACTTGGGAATGCATAACTTACCCATACAGTGCCTTTCCGAGGGAGCACAAAATAGGCTCGAAAGTCACGATAGCCAGCATCCAAATAGTGGATCCCACCAAGTCCATACCTGCAATATAAAAATGTAAGAAAAATGCATGACACCTGGATATATTTTCAAGTTAATGTAGAACAAACTCTGACATTTGCAATAAGGAGGAGCATCAATGTTTGCATAGACAATAATGCAGCATGTTAGGAAACAATATTACCATTTGATCTGCAATATAAGATTCCTGAATGAGAAATACGATTGGAAGTGGAAAAACTGTGTTTGTCCAGTTCTCTGGATTTGCTGCTTCCTCTATTGCTGCTTAAACTTTTCTTGTAAGAAGAAATGAATCCTGGTCAGTTGAGAGATCTAAATATCTGGAATCTTAATTTCAGACATAAATCTGAAAACCCACCACAATCTCATACTAAATCCTGGTTACCTGTCCACTGCTCAGAATCTTTCCTGCCCCAATTAATGAATTTATTTATTTATTAGATTTATATCCCGCCTCTCTTCCCCCATCAGGGGAACTCGAGGTGGCGAATGATGCTTCATGTGTAATTCAGCGAAGACCTTGACATTTAAGATGTGTCCCAAAATAGTTTATAGAATCAGGTGAATTGCTGCTGTCAAAGGTAAATCTATTCTGCATTATTTAGCAAATGGCCCAAGGCCCTCATAGTTCAAAGTTATAAGCCCAAATCAAATTGGGGGTATGTAAAAATATCAAAGAGTTACAAGCTAGAATGTGACATTAGTGGATGTTGGTTGGAGGATTTTTTTCAAGTTATCTCTTCTGGGGAAATCACATATTGTGGGAACAGAGCAGCTATTTGCCATATCAGAGAAGATCTGACAGTCAGTAAATTGTTGTATTTCCTAAGAATGTGTCAGATTCTACAGTAAACGTGCTAAACATCTGCAGGTACCAAGAAATCAAGGCCAATGTCATATAAATCAGTTCCAAAATGAAGCATTTAATTTTCTTCTAAGTGAAATATAGAGTGGGATGTTATTATTCAAACAGTCAAGAGGAAAAGAACTGCAGGAAGTTAGGATGAGAAAGACTCAGGGGTCTGATCCAGAGAAAGCCAGGGTGGTTTAATAGGACAGGTCACCTGGAGAATCCAGCAATGACTGATCTTTTGGTAATCAATATGCCAAAGGATAATATGCCAGCAGAACGACATTTTAAATTGTTCTGCAAATGGATCAAAGGGTAATTTAGAATTGAAAATGGTAATGAATTAAATAAGCCATGTCTTTTTATTGAATCTTGATTTGATTTAAAGTAATAAGAGAAGTGGGACACAATGATGATTTGGTTAATGCAGATTTTAAAAGATTTGCTTGCATATCTTTGTAAATACTTCAGGAACTGATTCATAATTGTATCTACTTTTTCTCTATCCTCAAGGAACCCAAACTGTGTTAAGTCCATCTTTCTTATACTTTGCAGAAGCAAACTCACATCAGCTTTGGTAACAAAACAAATTAGAATTGGTATACTTAACAGTTAGTCCATTATTTTAAGAATAACAGAGTACACACACTCACGAGGCATAGCAGCTATCTTGTGCAACTGTGATCCCACTGTAGGGTAGCAGCCAGGCAATCTCTGTGCTCAAGTAACGCTTGATACTGTTGATAGGTTCATGCAGTCGACGCAAGTCCCAAAATTTGATTTTACGATCATTGCCTGTAGTCACCATGAAATTGCTAGGAATAAAACAGGCAGGCCAGAGCTCACTGGCAGAACATATCTGACACAGAAGTCCCAGATCCCTGGCAGAAATATCAGTCAAACTACCCCAAGTAAATGCCTTGGCCCAAGACTGTGACCCAACAACAAACAGCATGTACAACGGGATAGTTGTCTGGACCAATCTGCATCCATAAATTTTGTGGGGAAGGAGAAAGAAAAAAGCATGCCCAGGATGGTCAGAAAGGAGCCAGAAACTGAGAGACTAGTTCTCATCAGTCAGTGATATTTCACATCCTTCCCACCTGTTTGCTTTGCACCACTGGATGTTGCTCACAGCATGGTCATGGGCCAGGAAGCAACGGAACGGATATAGTTTGAGGGAGCCATCAGGCTGGCGTACTCTTTGTAAGAGAGACTTGGTGAGCAGATTCCAGAGAGCCACTGTACCTGAGGAGATGGGATTACAGTCATTATGCTAGATTTGTGAATCAATATAATTCTTCCCCAACTTCTCTAGGTTTATTCCATTCCAAGGATTTTTTTTGTTTCCTCTTACCATCATAGAAACCTGCAGCCAAATGCTCATGAGGCTTGGTTGGCATCCAGGCCAAGCTGAAACACTGCCCACATTCAGAGGAATTCCCAGCCTGAACGGAGCCTACCTGCAAAGTGGCCACATACTGGACCTTTAGAGAACAAGATAAGGCTAATATTAAGAAAAGACAATAATGGAAGAACCCAAGCCATGGTAAATCACTTCCTCTAAATGCATAAGGTTCCATAACTAATTTCACAATCTCATTTTCAATGTTACAAGTAATGGAGAAAAGAGCCTATTTGGTTTACCTGAGGCCTTTACAGAACCACTATCGATCAGAATAAATAAAGTTGCTAGATATCAAAGAGCAGAAAGTGGGCTATAGCAGTTTCTTACATTAACTTCTTGGGTGGGATGGGGGAATGAACATGAGCTATTTTCAGAGCACCTTTTTTGAAAATATTTTTTACAAATTATCTAATGAGAAAGGATTTAGATCTGGGAAGCTTTTAAAATTGCCATGACAAGTGGGAATCTGAAAGATCCATCTTGGAACTCAATATATATCCTGCTTTTAAATGATTTTTTTTCAAGGAAATAATAGAAGATACCTTGCAGATGAGATGCCGAGGGGAAGGTCCACCTAGAAGAGAGGACAATCAAATAGTAGCAGAAATACCTATACCTCATTCTGCATTTTCTCTTTGAATATAATTGGACAGAGAAAGATATTCAGGGGGAAAGATGGGGGAGAAGGGAAAAGTTAACCAATGCTTTGGCATGAAAAAAGAGATTCAGCTTTGCTACGCTGTAACCACTTGGCTTTAGTGAAGTATAGCGATGGAGTCCTGAGTCTTTCTTTCCTAACTGACCAAGTTGGGACAGCAGACAGCGCTACTCATAACTCAAGTTACAGAAAACTTACACACAATCATGGAACCATTATTCCTCCTAAATTCTGTCTAGCAAAGTTAAAAGTATAATAGTTAAAAGTATAAAAGTATAATAGTTAAGACAATTTAGGTTCTTGTTTTTTTAATTGGAAGATATACTAGTTTTGTTACTGAAGGCCCAGCTTCACACTAACTGAAGATATTTTTCAATGAGGATAATTTGCTTAGAATACAGTAAAAGTAATGAGACTGCTATTAAAATGTTTTGGAGAACCATGGTGCAGAATGCCACAATGTTATTACATTATGGAACACAAAGAATCATATTACACTTATTATCTGATAATTGTTCCTATTATCTATTTGACTTCAAGTCTACTTCAAAACAATACTTGGCCCAGAATTTTGATAGAATACTGTTCTGATGTAGTCATGCATAGATTTTGAGGAAGGGGAGGAATGCCCACAGCATGGTTGACACGCAGCTTCTGAGATGGCTGTACCCAAGCAAGAGCTTTGTGTTGTTGGTGCCCTCACTATAAGACAAGCATCTTCCAGAGTTCAAATAAAAGCTATTGGATGTGTTTTGCCACAGATGGAGCTGTTCATATAGAGTTCTATAGATTTTTTTAAAAATAACTGCTGTTCTGAATCTCTACTTTAATTCTGTAAAATCAGTTTTGTGTTTAAATGAAGAATAGTAAACAATAAATTAGTAATAATTTATTACTAAGTTACTACTAAGCAATAAATGGGTATATCAGCCAGTTGTTCATCTTTAGAATTGTTTTTACTAATCACAGGGACAAATGGAAAAATAGGTTTGTACAATACAATGACTGTATCTTTCAACATAATCTGATACAAAGGAATGGAAGGAAAGGAGTAGAGTCCCAAGTCTACTCCTCTCTTGGGACTGATTTTCCACTATCATCTTTGAAAAGGTCAGTGCTGCACACCCAGTCCCCATGATCATCAATCATTCTTGCAGACAGATGTAATTACAAGCACCATTAATTTATATGGTTGACTAAGCACACAGCTTGCACACCCTGCACCAGGCCCCAAAATGCATGTATCGGTCGTGGAGTAGTCTTTGTTACCCACATCGCTCCCTGCACTGCATGTGAGAACAAAAATGACTATACATCTTCTCAGGGACAAAAAAAGCTAAATTAGGACATTTTTTCAACACAGCTGTAAAGATTCTTTCAACCAAAAGGTCTGATTTTTAGAAAGAACAAGATCATAATTGGAAAGCCACAACTTTGACTTAGCGTGTTGAGACAATGTGAAGTGGGAAAGATATATTTATTATTATCAGATAGTGTTGCACTTCAGATAAAGATGCTGCAAATCTCCTCATGATCATTTGAAGAACAGCATTTAGCTTTTCTTAAATGGTTTTAGCTCTGTATTTCCCTGGACTAAATTTGAATGAGTTCTCTAGGCAAAGAGTGCTAGTAATATGAAAATAAGACTTTACGGGTAGCACATGGCTATTTCCTAAGGCACCATAGAGAATAATCTCTCTCACAATTGATGGTAGGACAATGCGTCTCGTAATAATTAATATTAACTCTTCTTCCAATCATTTAACTTGGATAGAACACCTGGTCTTTCTAACAGTATCCCTCCTTTCCCGTTTGGGTGAGACATCCTGAACAGACAACATCCAACAATGCAGGTACCTGCCTGTCTTCTTCCTATTTTTACAGCTATTCCTACCTGTTACCTGTGTTCTTCGGTAGGCATTCAAGTCTTCCACATGGGGAAGGCTGTACAGCAACACTTTGCCACTAGAAAAAGCTACAGCCAGTAGTCCCAACCGACTCATGTGAGGGAGCTGCATGGGATATAAACCAAAGTGAAAGGTAATTATACTTCATGTCCCATTTTGGAAACTTCCATTTCCACCACGCACAAATATGGAAGAACTGAATTGAACAGTCATTTAAGTGCAAGCTTCCACTTTAAAGCACCTGTGACAGGCTGAAGTACACCCAGCAAAGCAGATTTCAATGATTCCCTCATTAATAGATTCTATCATTAGGTTTTATGTAACATTTAACCAAAAGCTTCTTTCATATAATAGAAGACTACCTGTATCCTCAGGCTTAGACAATAGAGAACATGTCATACCCTTCTTCTGAGTGACATTCCTTCAACTTCTTGGGTGAAGAATATAGACTGTTACATTTCACTGTAATTTTCAGCTTGATTCTTTAATTTATCAAGATCTTTTTGAATTTTGCTTTTGCTTTCTGTGAAATTACCTGATGTTTATTGTATCTCACCCTGTTTTGTATCATCTGTGAATTTGATAATAACTTTGACATAAAGATAATGCTTAATAAATATGTTGAAGATAAAACCCTATCATATGATATCCTAACCCTGCATATACACTAAGTATCTAAAGTCCAGGCAAACATTTGGCCCAGACAACCTCTTGGCTCCAATTCTCACCTTGCGCTGAGTAATAGGGAGTTCCCAAGCTCCACTGGGACAAAATTTCATGTCCCAAATACAACCATGATCAGTGGCAATTGCATATGCAAGTCCTGGCTTGGTAACAGACCTGGAAAAAAGAATGCAGGAAAAAAAATCAAAGCCTTTGGGTCCTGCCATTCCCCCATGTCATAGTAAATGCATAATTCTTTTGCATATTCCCCAGTGCAGAAGATACAAGGACCTTTGAAGATTAGGCTGAAAGGATAATTAAGAGATTCTTCTGCACCTTGGCTACTCCTGGTTTATTATGTGTGTCTTGCTCCTTCTTGTACTATCTCATAAAACAAATATAACATATCTGAGAGGCAGCAAATTGGCTCTATGGGAAGCAATGTATCTAACACAGCTGTTCTCTGCCCTTAAAAACCCTAGTTCAGGAAACTCCCTAATGATGTGCTCCAATTTAATTACTAGGGATGTTGGAATTTGAGTTAATTCAGCCACAATTCCTACTGCACTGCTTAATCCTCAGCTACAATGCAGGATGTAGTATCTCCATAGGAATGAAACAAAATAATGTTTTTACAACAGACACAAAGTTTGCTTACAACTCACCCTTTGTCTTCCTGGATAGGTCCGAGCTCCCAGAGCTGAAGCAGAGCTGGTCCTGTATGGATTTGTGACAAAGAATGCTGAACATTCATGCTGGGGTTGCAGTAGATAGCCACATACTGAGATGCCACAGAGCCTTCAGGGGTTGGGCACCACTCCAAAGCCCAGACAGGACCCCCAACAAAGAAAGTCATGTCTAAGCGGTCGTTATGAGGTTGTAAGGCATTAAACCTACCAGGTAGGAAAAGAAAGGAAGCATTGCATAACAGCTGACCTTGCATGCAGCATCTAACATTTAACAGTTTCCTGGATACTTTGGAAGGAAAAAAGGGTATCACTGTGGCTTAGACCATATAGAGATGGTAACACTCTTCAGTGAGATGGAACAAAGAATTGTTATAATTGATGTACAGCAAGCATGGGAAATCTCAGGTACCCCCATCCATCTCATGGGGCTTCAAAGTAAGGTTCCTCCCCCTTAACTGCCCCCATCAGTCATTTTCCCAGAGATTCCCTAAATGTAATATTTCCCATGAGCTTCCCCTTGTGGACACTAGTTGCATAAGCACACACCTGTTAATCCGGTAGAAGACACTGCTGCTTTCTTGCAAACCTTCTCTCTTGATAGAGAAGAGTGGGGACTTGGTCTCAGCAGGAAGGAATTTATCTGCTTCACTTTGGAAGATGGAAGAAAACAGAATGGGAGTTCATCTGATGTTCGCTTTGTTATAAGAAATCATTGGCATTTTTTAAAATTCATATTTATATGCCGCCCTTCTCCGGAGACTCAGGGAGGCTTACAATTTTTTTGAAGCACAACCCAATGCGCTCAGCAATAGCCTTCATTCCATTGTATATGCGTGCTTATTACTAGGGCTTTTTTGCCCCCCCCAAGCGGCATTTTTACAAAGTCAGCTTATTGCCCCCAACAATTTTGGGTCCTCAATTTACCTACCCTGGGGGGATGGAAGGCTGAGTCAACCTTGAGCCTGGTGGGATTCGAGCCTGCACTAATTGCAGGCAGCTGGAACTAAGTGCTAGGCGTTTAACAGCCTGCACCACCAAGGCTCATTTAAATGCCTGAAAACAGACTAGGGTACAAAGATTTCTTCTGTGCAGGGGGATACACAGAATCTTTCAGGTGGCAATATTCTTGATCTTGCCATGCTGTCTTACGTGCTACGCTGCATTGATGTAGAGAAAATGACCACCAATGGCTCTTTCTTAAAAGTATAAGGAATTACCAGGACTACAGATCAGAATGGAAATGTAGATGACAGGAAAGTCAAACTAAACATTCCAGAAGACACTAACAAAATGTTTCTGTATTATACCTAAGAATCTAAATGGACATATGAATTATATCACCAGGAGTAGAGTCAACTTAAAGGAGACTTTATCATTTATTGGCTCACGTGCCCTTTAATTGTCTATTTGGTTCTCGGTATGTCACATTTTATTCTTTTGCCAGAAGGCCATTCACCTCTCTGAGAGAAAAATCCACTTCTGGGCAGAGGGAATCCACTCTGGAAACTCCCAATGGGAATGGTGCTGCTCACGTCTAAGGGACAAAGGAAGTACAGCTGCATCAGAGAAATGCAATTTATATAAAAGGAATCAGTGTAACAATAGAACAGTACAGCAACCAACTTGTCTGTAGTTTGATGCAATATGTAGTGGTCATAGCAAAATGAGAAAGCACATTCAATAAATACGGGATACATTTGAGTCTTTTGAACTTGCATCAATCTGAATGCTCAAAAATAGGAGTACTTTGGAAGATGCTGCAACAAACAACTTACTGCTTAGATTTTCTTCTGAATTTCTCCAATTAGGCAAACAAGATATAAACCTTGGATTAAAAGGGGAAGGGTTTTTTTTTGCTAAGCTTCAGTGAAGAAAGGATTTGGCACATGTCATTTCCTAGATTTCCCCTTTCCAAGCTTATTTTGCCATAGCTACGTGAACACAATTCTGCAACATTCATTCAGCATTGTCTAATCTTTGCCCAACTATCTAGGAAAGTGCCAAGAAGTTGCATCCTTTCTTGAAGGAGCACAGATCTCAAGAATCCAGTCCCTCCCAAGTATTTCAAGCTTCCCTAAACAAAGCCAACATAGTCAAAACTAGTATTTTTTCTCTCTTGTACACATATATTTTGTCATAAAAGTCTTGACTCTTGCAAATCAGGAACTTAACTGTCGTATTTCTCTTTCTGATATTTTAAAAACATTTTGTCAAAATTAAAAGGAATTTAATTTTGGTCCTTATGACCGACCCTGATTGGATCCTAAAAGGAATTAGCTTTTTTTTTCTTGGCTCTCTCTCTTCAAGGTCCTTCATTATCTTCATATCCATTTAAATAAAGGATACACTTTAGACCCTTTGTTCCATTTTATCACAGGCTAAATTCACCTTCAAAGAGATTTTTAAATAACTACCACCCATGGTCAAACTTGGCTCAACATTTCTGTTTCCTCAAAGAAGTAGCATCTCTTCACTCACTTAGGCAAAATATTTTTTTATGAACTAAGGTGGTTCTGCTTCTAGTCATAAGAAGCCAGCCAGACTTGAACATCCGGAGGCCTCATTATCACTGCCCAATCCACACTCATTTAGACTTAAACTACAAGGTCTGATGATTGCTGGAGAGCCCATTCTTTAAAATGGTGACAGTAGGCACTCAAAAGCAGTCACGTGTACATCAGCCAGCCAGAACTAGCTGAAGCACTGAACTTTCAGGAAACAAAACAATGCAGCAGAAACCTGCCTTTCCTCCCTCCAGCCTCATCCCTGTTCCTCAATTCTCCCAATCGCTGAGGGAAATCTAATACTCACAAGCGGTGAGTGATGGAGAGAGACTTCCATATAGGGCCCATCATGGAATTGTGCAAGCCATTGGAACCAAATTCTCGGCGCTGAGCTTTGGACCTCTATGGGAAAAAAGGAAGTCAAAAATAGAGGCCCCAAAGCCCACCCTCCCAAATTCTGGCAACAAGAATCTCTGCCAACTGATTCCAAAAGACCAGGGCTCTTTCTTCAGGTGGTGTTCCCTCCAACATACCACCAGGTGAAGTATTCAATCCCCCCAGAAATACAACGAAGCCATCTCAGGTTTGGGTTACCACTGGTTTGCATGAGCTGGACTCCCTCTCAGACTTCATAGCCTCATTCATCACTAGGTCATAATGCTCTTCTTCTTCCTCCTCCTGCAGAAAACTTGCTTCTGAGGGGACAAAGTCCACATCTTCCTCATTTTCCAACTTCTGTTGTTTTGGCTTGCGGCCTCGTCGTTTCCTACTGGGCTCCTCAGTTTTAGGGGTATCCTTTGTGGTTTCATTGCAAGGAGGAGCCTGGTATGCAGATGTCAATTCTTCAGCCAGTTCCTGTAGATACAGAAGGGCTCTTGGAAAGAGGAAGGGAGGAAAACGTAAGTTCATAAACTGAGCTGTGGTTAAGAATCAGCTCCATTTTAATGCCTTAAGGACAGGAACACATATCTCATTTCCAAATCTCCAAAAGAATAGTGGTGGGTAGGTCAGAATCATAGGCCTCAAGCTCCTTGGCATAACAAATTCACTTATTCTGTACCTCTTACAAGTACCCAAAAGAGGAAAAGTTCTTCATAGACAGTTGACAGTTTTATTGCTGAATCTGACAAACATTATCAAATAGAGATGGTGAAGGAATGCTGATTGGTCTCTTTGTTTTATACATTATGATTCAATAATCATCTGATTAACATTTTTTATACTAATTATAATTAGTATAATTTGTTATAATGATATGTTCCAGCAGGGCTTTTTGTTTTTTAAAGAAAAGCAAGCTACATATTTCCACCCTAAAATAACTGTATAACACATATGCTTTACCCAGCAGAATTCAGTGACAAGTTCCTTCTCTCACTTACGCTTTAGCTGCACGGCGCTTTGGTCGTCCACCAGGCATGGTCTCAAGAGAATCAAGGCTCTCGTTGCCAGATCGAGACTTCTGCTGGCAAAGGGACTCGGATGACTGACTGTCCAGTCCTTGAGCTAGCCTCAGTAACAGGAGCTCTTCTTTGGACTTGCGCCCTCGCTTCTTTGGCACTTTAACAGGAAGAGAAGAGCCATTTTCAGATGGCCCAGGGCCTTCGCTTGGTCCTTTGGGATCTTTGGGAATGGAATCTTTGCGGACAGAGACTTTCTTTCGGGGTTTCCGCCGACGGGAATGCTTCTTTATGGCTGGGATAGCTGATGGCACCTCTGTCAAAAGAGTGGAAACTGGAACTGGGGAAGGACATGGTTCATCTGCTTGGAAAGAAAGAAAAAATATTGTCTTAGATGTCCTCCTATGCTGAAGATACAATGGGCCATCTTGAAACACAACTTAATTGCTATCATCCACTATTTTGTATGCAGGAAGACCCACTGCAAAGTCCTGCAACTGCTTCCAAATCATCCTGCACCCCAACAAGCTCCTTGGCTATATTCCATACTTCAACATTTTTGCCCCTGCAGATAGTCTCCAAATCACCTTAAGAACCTGGTGAGCTCAGCTCCACAGACCCTTTCTTTCATCCTAATGGGCCAAAACCCTTTTTGAAGAAATTGTAGATATCCAAGCTTTCTTCAATTTTTGCAGACTAGATTTCTCTTTAGATTTCTTCTAGCTTTGAGGTATGTACACCATTGGAGAATGAAATGTGGCACACTCATTTCCGTTCAGTGAAGTGGAAATCAAGGCTGTAATGTCCTCAATGTCATTGGCTGGTGCTATGGCTTCCCTGTTCCCCGTCAACCCTTACTTTTAGATCTAATGAGGTTCCCAATACCAAGAAGCGGTTTCTTTACTGATGCAGAAAGAAAACAGAAAGGAAAAAAATTGAATTGTTTTATTTTGCATTTCTCTACAATAAAGTCATATTACACTTGCCAAGACAATGCAGCCAAAAATGAATCTGAAAACATACCAAGAGTTTCCACATGACCAATCTCTCCTTCTTGTCCCCTCAGCTGCTTAGGAAGCAGTTCTTCTTCCATGTCCTCTTGATGTCTTTTCTTGCAGCATGAGCTCTGCTGCTCTGGCCATTCTTCTTGAAGACAGATTTCCACACCAGGGGCAACTGCTGGTTCTGTGTTACTTAAACCTATATCAGCTGAAGCCAATCCTTCCACTACTGATTTATTCTGCCCATCCCAGTGAGGTTTTCTCAAGGAAGATGCTGTGCACAGAGTCTGACTGATACTTCCATCCTGTTGGTCAATGGCTTCCCTCACTATTCCCATTTCACAGCTTGGTGTGAGACAAGGTTCCATGAAGACACCACAGCTCCTCAGACAGGTGCCACTCTTTTCATCTTGCACATCACTTGGCCTGCAAAAATAGGATGAGAAAAGCAAAGAACAAAACAGACAAGGGAAATCTGTGTTACTCATGTGAACATAAAAAAAATTGTAGCACCACTAAAACCAGTATCAAAAATAGCTAAAAATATCATCTGAATAAAAATATCATCTGAATAAACATCTCAATTAGTAAGAACATCATAAGGCAAAATAATATACAAATTGACAATGATTCAATTCATGAAAAAAGCCCATATAAATAAATATATTTTTGGTAGTTTGTACAAGGACAAAAAAAATGGAAGTACCCTGGCTTTCAAACCCTATGAATAGAAACTAAGACAGCCACACTGTAGAAGGAAATTGTGGTTGCAACAACAAATAGAGTTTTATTATTTTAAAATACCATATAGTTATGGTTATGAGTTCATAAAGATGTATGTATATTATACAATGTGTCAGACTGTGGGGTTTTAGAAAATAAGATTCAAGATTATTGTTCTGGCTAAAAGCAACATAACATAAGCACTGCATATTTTGTAGCTATATTTGTACAATTATATACTTTTAAAAGACTCAAAGTCAATAGTCACATACATATTATTTAAAACCAATAAAATAATGAAACAGAAGAACACTTTTAAACCATTGATTTAAATGAGAGAAGTTCAGTGTAATCAAATAAAAGTAAATGAAAACAGTCAATTATTTGTTTTAAAACACACAGAAAATGTATCAGTTACATTTTTTCCTGTAAGGAGCTGGACAAAGGTGAACCTGTCACCAAAAAGATATACTGCATGCATTCAAGAACAAGCAACATTTAGTTGGGGGTCATATCTGCAAAATCTAAATCATTTTTTCCTTCCAGGTCCAGAGTGCTGTATTGCCTTATTAGCTACAATTAAACATTAATTAATAGAAGATGAAGGGATTAAAATATTTGATAAATGGACTGAAAATAATAGAATAAAATGGACAAATGCAATGTTCTTCACCAATTAACAGAATACAAATGTAGAACAATGGATTGCCCAGCATGCTTGTGAAAAGTACTTTTAATTGTAGATGACCAAAAAATACCAATGAATCCACAATGTAGCAGGGAGGCAAAGTAAACATAACTTCTGACTGGATCAACAGAAATAGATTTCCCAAATTCAGTATCTAATAGTTCCACAATATTCTCCATTAACAAAACTCCAATTTGAATATTTTGCCTACTTGTTGGTGTTATACTTTAAAAACATTTAGGCTAACTCCAATAATTTCAGAAAAGGGCAAAAAGAAAACTGAGGAAGAAAACTTGAAGAATTAGATATTTTAACCATGAAAAACAAGAGGGAATACCACTTTTCTACAAATGTGGCATAGAAGGTAGTAAATATTTATTTATATTCTCCCAGAAAGCAGGACATAGAATAACAGATTTAAGTTGTAAGAAGGCAGATTCTCCTTGGATGGGAAGGGAGAGAGAGTTCCTAACAATAAAAGTAGGTTGATAGTGGAACTAATGACTAAAAGTGAGTTTTGTTTAGTTGAACCTACTGAAGCATAAGATAACTTGCCTTTATCATAGGTGCTTTAATTTAGATTCTTGTGCTAAGCAACGGGCTGGAGTTGATTATTTAAATCAGTCCTTTCAAATCAATGAAAACCAGGGTGCTGGAAGAAAAATGTAATGTACACTGTTTTCAAATACAGGTATATGATATCATATTATGTCCATAATGAAAGACAGCACTACTTGCCAAATGCTTTTAGAGCAAAGTTCAAATGTTGCTTTCTACAGCTTGAAAGAATTGTGAATCTATCTCCTTATTAAGAACAGAAGTATCATAAATATGTCCATGCTTTTAGGGGCTCTTTATCAGATTTACTTGGTCTTCTCTTGAATTACTCTAGTCTAAAGCTATGGAATGCATCTCTCTAGGAATTACACTTGCTGTCAGTTTTTGTTTTCGGGTAAGCAGCTAAGACTTTTCAGCAGGTTTTTCAATGAGTACTGCTAATAATTTTAATAGTTTGGATCAATGTATTGTTATAAATTTTTAACAGCTTGAATAACATGGGTAAAAAAATGAGCTGAAATAAGTGTAATATTATTTTATTGGAGTCTTTGCTTACTCCAGGACAATACAATCCAGTAATGTAATTAAAATATATTTAACATACGTAATTCTCTTCATAATTCAGTTATGAACTGCATAGGCGAACTGCAATTGCCATCCTGACGGCAGCAGCTAAGAGTCTACTTCTGGGAAGCAAAGAGGAGTGAAGTTGGTAAGAGCTGCTCGTATGTTATTGATCGATCAGGGTTTTTTATTTTATACATTTTAAAATAGACACTGTGGATGTTTTAGTTATTCTATATATCATGTAAATATTCAAGATACTTGACCGTAGTAAGACAGAAATGTAAACAAAGTGATTTGCAGGGCTTTTGTTAATAGTTTGAAGCTATCCTATTTCTGAATGCTGCTGCTAAAAATCCATGGTTTTGCCATTAAAAGAGGCTATTTAAAAAAACGATTTGATTTCTTTTCATTTGGCTTGAAAAACTAATGTTAAGCCACGTTTCAACAGTATATTAAATTGCTGAACATTCTACAATTCTGCTAGCTTCAAAATCTCTGAGCAATTTGCTTAGTCCCCGTGGTTGCAATGTTTTAATGATTGTTTTATAAAACCTTTCAATCATGATAATCTACAAGGCTTTAAAGTGAATAAAACGGAGGGAGAGTTGCCATCAGCTCGTAATGGAAGAGGAAAAAGCACGAATTTAAAACATCAAAGGGCGGAGAAGCGTCCATTGCACAGCCGAGACTCGACCCAGATCTTTCCTCCACCCAAAGGCGCTGGCGAGGAGGATATTTTTTTTTCTCCAGAGGCGGAAATTGAGGTTTCACATTAGAGGCGGGGAGCGGGGGGTGGGGACTCCAGGGAAGAATGTCTTTTGGACTGTCTTTGTTCCCTTGTTTCACGCCCTTACGGCGGTTTCACGCCCCTACGGGGGTGACACCAAAGGACCGCATCGTGGGCAGCCACCCCTCCCCGCAGTGACGAGCGAAAAGGCTCCTCAATGGTGGCCTGCCAGATGCAGGCGGGCTCAGCCTCACCTTGTCCTCCCCGCATGGAAACCGGTGTCTGGCCGGAGCAGCAAAGATGGCGGACGTTACAAGGATAATAGCGATGACCCGAAGCTCTGGCGTCACTTCCGGTACCTGGTCTTCCCTCAGCTCTGGTGACGAAAACATTCAGTCTCCGCCCCCTGCCTGAAGTCAAGAGAACATTATTTTGCGCCGCGATGTATTTTGGGAAATGCCGCTGTCGGAGTATCGGACGGCGCTAGGGCCCAGAAGAGGTTACAGTACAGTAATCATTCGTGGGACGTTGCGGTCTCCTTTCAGTGATGGGTGTCATTTCGCCAAGATTGTCTGTCGGCAGATGCTGCTTTGTTTTGCTCTCCGCCTCTTTTCCTGTTGGCTTAGGTCGGTTTTTCCAAGCATGTTGGCCTTTAAACTTTCAAGATTTGTGGTTGTCGGACATTGAAAACCTGAATGAAGCAAATTATCTTGACAAAAATGGCATTGATCACTCCCTTAGATTACCTCTGTGATGATTTAAACCAGTGTGTTTCAAGCTTAGCAACTTTTAAGATGTTTAAAAATGTTTAAGATGGCTTAGAGTAGACTAAGATCAAATAGACAACAATCTAGGGATACCACATTTTAGCACTGGCAAAATAAAAAAAGGCTAGTGAAGAACACAAAAAAGAACTTGTCATATGACAACAATGGGTGCTAATGCAATTAAAATTACTTACTGTGTAAATAGGGAGAAAATATCCAAGAAAACAAATTGCGCAGGGCTCAAAATCGTGTAACAATCAAAAGCTCAAAGAAAAAAAAAAGAGGGTATGAAATTCCTAAAATTGGAAGATGAGCCAAATCATAGGTGGTGCCAGAATATGATTTTCCAGAGGGCCCAAAATGTCTGGAACCTATGATGGTGTGGACTTCCAGAATTCCCCAGCCAGAATTCCAGAAGATAAAAGTCCACACATCTTAAAGTTTCCAAGTTTGAAAAACGCTGGGCTAAATGGACTGCATCCTGCTCCCCCCTCCCATTAAAATTCTCAGCATCAGTCCTTAATGTTCTAGAGTGTTTGTGAGTGTTGAGCATAAGGGATATATGGTACTTCTTTGTTCCATCTAAGTTACCTTAAAAATCTCTTTTAATTACATATGCTCATTTTATGATATCCGATGAGGATTACCCCTACACCTTCCCTTGGAAGATATTAGAAGGGTGGAAATTCTGGAACCTTTTCTGTGACTCTTCTGATTCTTCAAAATAATTTGATACCCAATCTCCAAATATTTCTCTCTCTCCCACCCACTCCCATACCTTTTGAAAACACAAAGGATGTATTTTTGTTGAATGTAATTTTTACAATTAGCATCAGCTTTTTAACTGTTTTATTCTGTTGTATGCAGCTTTTGATTTTTAATGGTATACTTAGAGAGTATTGAATATGGTGGATACAAGTTGTGCAATAAGTAATATTTAGAGGTCAGAATGCTAGGCCATGTTAGGTAGGTTACTGGCTTCCTATATTCATAATTGTTGGCAATTTTCATGAGTGACTGAATTCTTTCTGCACAATTAGTGCTTCACCTGAAGCAGTAGGATATCCCAGGGTCATGTTCCCCACATTAGGGATAGCAATGGGGGCAATAAATAGAAATAAATAAAACTTCTTGATACCTTGCTCTAAAGCTGCTTTCACCCTTCTAATAATAACAGCAATATTTTGGGAATTCTGGAAATTTTAATCCCCAAACATCTGGAAACAAAAGTCTAAGAAATCTTTTAAATATGATTCACTTTATGGTAGGTACCTCTCGGGTGGTTAGAATGAGGCACCGAGTAACATTCTGTGTATGATAGGGTCTAATAGTTTATCTAAGAGGGAGAGAATCAGAGGTATATTACGCAGGCAGGTTACTGTTGCTATGAGATCAGTTTTCCAACTGTCCTCACATTGGTTTGGTTTGCACATTGCATTAAGCCATAATTGATTTTAAACTTAGTTTGTTAAGTTGGCTTGCTCATAGATATTAAAGTATAAAATCAGGGTTAGCAAATTTTACTAGTTACATTCACACACATTTTAAGCTGAAACCAAACACGTAATATTTTGGCTTACTACTGTATAGGAACCAACTGACATCAACTCAGCTATTTCAGAACTGCCTCATGTAAGAAAACACAAATCAGTAGAAGGGGATTTGGAACAGATCTATACATTTGTCAAGAAATGTATAGAAAACAAGGCATTTCACAAGGCTCTAGTTACTAGAAAAAAGATTCTGGATCTCAGGTCTACTTGAACATAGAACACAGTCAATGATAAAGAGATATACTGTATCTACATGTTCAAATACACTCATGATTACTACTAGAATAAATTCCACTCATGATTACTACTAGAATAAATTCCAGAATGGATCCCTAGCTCTAAAACTGAGTATTAGAATAAACAGAAAAGGATTGATAAATTCTATAATAAACATGACTCCATTTCTAGCAGCAACAGATTGACAACAAAGATGCCCCAAATAAACCAGAGAACAACTGAACATAAATTACTTAAGTCCTGGACAAGAATTCGGTTGGAGTTGGGAGTCCTGTTTCACTCAGGTATTCACACAATTACATATATACACAGAGGCATGGAACAGAGATAACACAGATTTATTCACTCTTCCAACATTACTGCTCTACATTCTTGACACGGAGAACAACAGGAACAGAGGTGCAAGGGATCATCCCCAACTCTGTAATGACTACATCCACCAACTCTAGAGGGGTCACATCATAGACTAAATTGAGAAGGCGCAATGATTTGCTTTCCTGCCAGTTGGATAATGGACGACTCTTTCCTTTTGATCCAATCAGGTCATCTGGATCATCTGCAAATATAGGAATAGGGACCAGTTAGAAAAGCATTGGTTCTTTCTCAAAGCAGCATAGGCCAAGATTTTTCCCTCATGTTGGACAAGTCCTAAGGCTATTGTTTCCTGTATTTTCCTTATGTACATTCTGATGCTTACTTTGCTTACAGTGTTTGTGCTTTTGTAACTTTTTGCACTGAGAAGCAGCGGGTGCAATTTCAGCATTGCAATATCTGTCAAGTTTCCTCTACATATTTCAAAGCTCAATCGTGGGCTAGTCACTCTCCCAAGCCAATCTAGCTCATAAAGTTGATCTGAGATAAGCATGTGCTTCAATTCTCAGAACTGAAGAATGAATGTGACATGAAACAAAATGGAAAATGGTAGCCTGACTTTTCTGGGCAAGCTTTTTCCATTAAAGGGATGATTTTTGGTTCTCTTACTTGTATTATCCAAATGTTGAGATCAACAAAAGTCTACCAACTACCTCCAGGAATCTATATGAAAAATGGCCAACATTCTACAAAATAGTCAAATCTGCCTTCTCCGGAGAACTCAATATTTAAAAAAATAAAAATGGCAAATCTTTATTTTTGGCATTTGCAACGTTGTGCAATAAAGTTTGTCGTCTAAAAAGTTAGCTGAAGCTTGACACTAGACATACCAAGTTCATTGGAGACAAAGGAATCGGTCTGAACCCGATCACAGAACTTGTAGGTCTCACAGCAGACTAGTACAGACACATTATAGGCCTTGGAAAGCAGTGCAATTTGTGAGGTCCCCATACGTGACATCACTGATCCATTGGCTAATAGTGCATGAGCTCCTAACAGCACTTTGGAAACCTGCAGAGAGAGGGGGAGAGGGAGGGAGGGAGGGAGGGAGCTATTCATTTATTTTATAACCATCTGTAGCCTTTATTTACCAAAAATATCCACATACTTCTTGTCACTATCCCCTTTCAAATCCAATTAAGAACTCCCAGGGTATCCCCAGCTTATTTAAGACACATGTTGGTAACATGGAAACATGGAGGAAAGGATGATGAATGTGGCAGCATATAAATTTAATAAATAATAATCAGAACCTGCTGGTCTGATACAATCTCTCTTCAGCCTCCAGATTCTGCCCCTACCCAACAGAATTGCCCTTTCAGTTCTTCTACCAACAGTGCCCTACCCACATCACATTTCAAAGCTCCTACCTCAGGTAACACATAGGAGATAGCATTGATCAGCACATAACTGCAGCGGACTCCCTGTTTCACCAGGCGGCACAGTGTCTCCCGGCCTTCTAACCGTGGCTGACTGTCTACTACCACCACTCGGAAGGCACGATGATTGGCATGAGCCTCACAGAGTATGCGGCTCACCAAGGACGAGCTACCAAGAAAACATGAGCAGAAATAAACAGATGAGGAACTTAACTCAGACATTTCACTTGGCCAACTTTCGGAAATCCAGAATGCCTTTTCTCTCAGACTTGGAAATCTCTGTCTCATCTCCCCTTACTTTAACTCAAACATAAGGTGATTGTCAGGGCTCCAGCAAATCCACCCCCATTCAAATCATAAGTCTCTAGCCACATATCTCAGAGTAAACAAATTGATTTATTAGGATTGGCCATGTCAGTGTTAGCTGGGTGCAGCTGACAATAAAATACATCATTCATTTCCCCGTTGACCCTGGTCTTTCCCCCACCTCCTGGATGTATATTCTCCAATGGGACACATCCATAGCCAAGAGTCATCAATCATGCTCTCCAGTAATATTCTTGTGCGCTGACAGCTTTGGGCTGCCCAGCAATTTTCTGAAGCATTTCAGGAATGCACTACTTTCCCCCACTCCCTTTCTGCTGGCAACTAAAAAGACCAAAGAAGTATTTTTTTAGTTGACAGTGATATTATCCCCTCTAGGTAGGTCAAATCAGGAAAGCTGAAACTGCTTTTGTTCAGACTAGCTATAACAACACAATTTTCCAAATCTGATTGTGCTGTACCTCCACCCCACTCCACCCCTTTTATAGTTCTGTGAGTTGGCAGATGTCTACCTGAACTACATCTGAATGTTATCTCATTTTGGACTTTAAAATGCTTTAGCTTCTTTTGCCCAGGTAACAATTTCTGCATATCTCCACCAAAGTCATTTAATGCTTTACAGATAAAGTTTTCTGAACTGCCCTGATTGATGTGAGCACAGCATAAGATCTAGGTAAGTTTATGAATTCCACAAAAGCTTCCCAGGAGGCAACCTATCATCTTCTGGCATTGCCACCCTGGCTACAATCACCCATTTTTATCATAACAGTACTATTGCTTTATCTTGTCAGCCTGCCAGACCCCTTTCTCTCTTCATTTCCACCAACATTTCACATCCAGGACACCAGCTTAGATTCTGAAAAGCATCATTCAGATAAGAACCATTTTGGTTTTTTCACCCACTCCAAGCACAATTCCATACCATCCATAAACAAGGATGACGTCGCCATCGTTGATCTTCTCGAAGGCAAATTTGGAAATGGCTTCAGCTGCCAGAAAAATCTTCTCCAGCTCATATTTGTCAATTGTCTCCTGAAGTTGCTCCTTGGCCTATTCCCAAAAAAACAGTTGGTCATGTGTGGTCAGTCCCCTCCCTGCATACTGTACTCAGCTGGATTCATTTCTTGTAGTTGATGTAATGGATAAACTGCCTATAACTGTTTGATATGGGCCTGTTATTTTTTGTTACTTTATTATTTTGAAATTGTCAGTAGATAAAATGAATCTCTTCCATAATATCTAAGCTGGATCACTTGCTTATCCATGGGAGAAAAAAGCTCTGGTTTTCCACCCTGTGCTATTGAGTATGGCAACATCTCTTTGAAAAATGAAAAAAATAAGCTTGAACAATAAATTGACAAGATGAAGGACTAGCAATTTGTGCCAACCTGAACTTATAATGACATTCCCAGGAAAGAGAGCAAAGTGGAAGAAAAAAGCCATCACCCTGCACACCATGGATTGCATGCTACATTCAGGAATTTCAACCAGCATCCAAGTTTGTAAGTTTGAACTCACCTTCTCTTCTCGTATGTTCCCTGGTAGTGAGGAGATCTCCTTCTTAAGGAATTTGATGGCATTGCCCATGCTGGCAGAGAGGGGCCTGCACTGGGTCAGGAAGCTGCAGAAGAAAGGCACACTCAGCTCAGCATCAAAGCACCTTTCCACCTCCAGATGTCCAAAGGGGGAACTCTCTTGTTCTCAATCACCTGATGTACGGCTTCAGCTTGTTTACAAGGTCCCGTGAAAGTTCTTCGTTAGCTGGAGTGGTATAGTCTCTAATCACCTGAAGGATAGGATAAAAGAGAAGTTGCAAATTTGCAAAGCAAAAAACCCAACATCAACAGGAGAGGAGTCCTACAGCAGGATCAAGTCAAGGTGAGTTTATCTAAGTCTGACAACTTGTTTCCCATGTTAGCCAAACAGTGGCTACTGTGGGAGCCTGTCTGAAAACAATGGAGACAATTGCTATTCTCTACAGTATTATTTGTGCTCCCCAGCAAAACAGGTTCTGTTAGAGCTGAGAAGCTGCATATAGCAATAGCACTTAGACTTATATACTGCTTTATAGTGCTTTACAGCACTCTCTAAGCAGTTTACAGAGTCAGCCTATTGCCCCCAACAATCTGGGTCTTCATTTTACCCACCTCGGAAGGATGGAAGGCTGAGTCAACCTTGAGCCTGGTGAGATTTGAACTGCCAAATTGCAGGCAATGGGCAGGCAGCAGAAGTAGCCTGCAGTACTGCTCTCTAACCATTGTGCCACCACAGCTCATATAGTCTGATGCTCATAGAGCCATTGACCTCTTCCTTCTCTAAGAATTTATTACATTATTTTAAACTAGCGAAGTCTATAACTATTCCATCTGCAGAATGGCTGGTATATTTATTTCCTTCTGAGAATGTATTTACCTACTTAAAATTTTAGACCAGGGTCCCCAACCCCTGGGCCGTGGCCCACTACCAGGCCTTGAGCTGACTGGAACTGAGCTACTGTGGCTGTGGCAGGCGAGTGTGCGCATCCTCACTTGCATGAGCAGTAGACAAATTGTGATATATGTTTTCAATTGTGAGCCATCCAAAGTCATTTGCTGAGATGGGCAGCAGTGGAAATGAGATAAATAAATGTTAAAAAAATGCAGAAGGTGGCTGATACATTACTTTGATAATTGTTGTCAGGAAGACAACATGAGTGTGTCAGTGCCATCATGTGACCATACAGTGACCATACTGCACCTTTGTATGGTTTGCCAATTGCACAGTGGCAGATAGAAAAGCATTCCAGAGGGTTAACGTCATTGCCCAGAAGATCATTGGTTGCCCTCTCCCCTCTTTGGAAGAGCTTTATAGCTCCCGCTGCCTTAAGAAAGTTCAAAACATTCTCAAAGATCCATCTCATCCTGGGAACCCTTTTTTTGGAACTATTACCATCTGGCAGACGGTACAGGATAATAAAAACAAGGACAAATAGGCTGAAAAACAGCTTCTATCCCAGGGCAGTAGCTCTGTTGAATTCTACTGTATAGTGTGGTGTTGGTGCGGTGTTGGGGGTTTTCAGTTCAATGTGTGGAGTGTGAAGGATGTGTGTTTGTGTTTATTTTCATGGTCATGATGTGAACTGAACATGGTGTTTGATTTCGTTGTACAAGGTGCAATGACAATAAAGTAAACTAAACTAAACTAAAACAATCAAGAGGAATGGATCTTGACTCAAGAGAGACTATCTTACAGTCCACCACATTAGGTAAACTAAGGAAGGGAAAGGCGCTTCATACATGTTTATCATAACTATTTGCCGTTTTGTGTACCAGTTCTTCCAATGGGAAGAGATCCAAACTGGTCTAAACAACACTTCTAACTCCCTTCTTCAGCAGTACCTGTTTGAAAACTTTTAAGAGTGCAATACACCGAGCATTGGAGCCATTGATGATACCCTGAGAGTACTGGAGGCCAAGACGCACCACTGCAGGGTGGATGGTGGAGACCGGGATGCTGCAGGTGAAAAGATTCTGGGTTATTACATATTATTTCAACACTCCCCAATAAAACCGACACTTTTTGCACATTGTCCATCATACCAAACCCAACTACAAGTTACTTTCAAGAAAGAAAAAAATTACTCTTGTTCATCTTTTTCTCCCATCTTTTTGAAATACCATAATGCTATAGATTCTGAAATAGCTGAAGAGCACTTTCAAAGGGAGAAAAGGGGAAGATAAACTTTAACCAAAGCACTTTGCCTTAAAATTTTGTACTAGGATAGAATCTAAGCACAGAAACTTCCCAAGGCAGGGCAGCAAGAACAGAGCTCCAATCTAACCAGGTCAATTTCATTGAGTGAAGAACATGGTTCTTGGTTTTGTGACCTCTATTCTTCCTTCTTTTCTCTAGGAACAGCCTAGAAAATGTCCTTACAACATTATTTATGAATATTTCAAAATGCTGTGATAAAACCCCTTTAGGTTCAGTGCTTTTCTCTTGGTTCACAGGCACTCACCTCATCTGTTGTGTCAGCAACTCTTTGCGACTATATTGATGCAAATGGGAGAAGAGACTAACTTTGGCACCATAATCTGGTCTCATAGGGACCTGTAGACATGGGAGGGGAAACAGTCTAAGCATGGAAGGCTATCAATCAACCATATATCACCACCACCTGTGGTGAGTTGCCTCTTAATAGGAATCTTTCACAATTTTCCTGCCCCATAGGTACTTTAATTTGTGCAGTGCTTTTTAAGTTATTATGTCTCTTTGAATTAAGACCATTTTAATCAAGACCAGTTAACAAAATGAAGCATTCTGACAGGAACCCAGATCATTGCACCCAATATACTATTTCTTAAAAACTGTAATGGTTAAACCGAAGATCAGGAATTTCATAAAGAAGCTAAAATCTTGCAAAAAGCAAGGTGAGAGAAAAGTGAGGAGCTGCCTCAATAGGTTTGGACTTCAGCAATTCTCGACATGGCAAACCCTGTTTTATAGTTTCTTAGCCATTTCTAGGTGAGCTGGAGAAAATGTAAACATTTTCATAACTCCACAGACAGTACAAACTTGTGCACAAAAGAGGAGGGTTACAGTATATGCTAATGTAAAAATAACAAGACAATTCAGGAATTTCTTTGGGCAAAAAGGCCCTATCTCAGTTCTATTGTGGCAGATAAATCAAGGTTGGCTACTATTTCTCTAAGAAGCCAAGCAAAAAGTCACATTTGAATGGGTGGCCATATACATTTATTTATTTTATTTATTTTATTGGACTTATATGCCACCCCATCTCCGAAGACGTGGGGCGGCTCACAATTAAAACATACAGATACAATAAATAATTAAGAAAGAATTAAACAACTATAAAGTCCAATAAGACTGGTTTAAAATACTTTAAAACTATCCCATACCCCCCATGAGGTAGTCACAGCCCGGCTTGGTCAAATAGCCAGGTCTTCAAATCATGGCAGAAAGTGCGGAGGTCAGGGGCCAGACAGAGGTCTAGAGGCAGTTGATTCCATAGGTCAGGGACCGCCACAGAATAGGCTTGCCGCCGGGGGACCGCCAGCCGACATTGACTTGCTGACGGGACCCCGATGAGCCCCTGCCTATGTGCCCGTACAGGGCGGTTGGCACTTGATATTGGCAGGAGACGCTCCCTTAAATATTGTGGACCCATGTTGTGTAGGACTTTGAATGTTAAAGCCAAAACCTTGAATCTCACCTGAAGTGCAACCAGCAACCAATGCAGGTCGCGCAGGAGGGGGGTAATATGGGAGAATCGGGTAAATCCCATCACCACCCACGCGGCCGCATTCTGCACCAGCTGCAATCTCCGGATGGTATACAAGGGCAGTCCTAAATAGAGGGCATTGCAGTAGTCGAGTCGTGAAGTAACAAGGGCATGAGTGACTGTACGCAGGGCATCTCGGTCCAGAACGGGCGAAGCTGGCGAACCAGCCGGACCTGGGCAAAGGCCCCCCTGGCGACGGCCCCCACCTGCTCCTCCAACTGGAGCCGTGCGTCCAGGAGGACCCCCAGGTTCAGCCCTATCCACAGGGGGCAACACCACTCCCCCTATGGTCAATGATGGACACTCTTGACTGGACCGAGATGCCGGTATGTACAGCCACTCAGTCTTAGCCGGGTTGAGCCAAAGCATGTTTCCGTCCATCCAGATCCGCACCGCATCCAGACAGCGAGTCATCACGGAGAGGGCATCACTGATCTGGTTTGGGGTGGAGATGTATAACTGGGTATCGTCAGCATACTGGTGAATGATTTGATCGAACTAAATCAATCAAGAAATATGCCTGTAAAGGTATCTTTTGTCATCTTCATTATCCTCATTTATTGAACTTAAATGTCTCCCAAGTCCCAGAGATTCTTCACATTTTTTCATTATTGCCTCTTCCACTTAAGCACAAAGTGTTTGGTTTAGTGTTAAATCTTAAAAAATAGATTGTAAACAACCCAGGGATGAACCGGGGGGAGATATTCAAGTTGGCTTTTCTTTGAGGATGTTAGATAGGATTTGTGTGGCCGCTTTAACTTAGTTCTCAGCACTAAGAAGGCAGTTGAGCATAATGATCTCAACAGCACTTCCATTCTCAGTCTTGAAGCAGACTAAAGAAACACAATTGCTACCTGCACATAGTATGTGATGTCCAAACTAATAATAGCATATAATATATAATACTTATTTATTACTATATAACATAATATGCAGTTATAACATACAGTAATGTGAGTGAATGTTTCACACAACAGACACACTGAATCACAAGCTGATTGAATCTATGGTGCTGAATGAAGCCAAGCTATGACTCTACAGGTAATCCTCAATTTAAGACTAATTGATCCCAGAATTACAGTTGTTAAGTCATTGGGGTTGTAAATTGATGCATCAGGTGACCGGACCAGGTTTTTGGGAGGCAATAGTTAGGTAAACATCAGAATCATTAAGTGAATCAATTTTACTGAATTGGTGGTTTTTGAAGGAAACGGGAAATAAAATATCAGAAACCAGCAAAAATGTTGCAAATTGGAGTCATGTGACTATGAGATGCTGCAAATGGTTGTAAAAGCTGGTTGCCAAGCTCTCAAAATGTCATCGCATGACTTCAGCAGGATGTGGCCATTGTAACTTCAAAAACTGCCAGTAAAAGTACCTTTGAATGGTCATTGTCATAAGTCGAGACCTACTTATATAACTTATTTACCTTCACCTCTCCCAGCCACTATTCCTCATGAGGACTGGAGTCCTACCTGCTGACGCTCCAACTTTTTGGCTAGTTTTTTTTGGGCAGCTGGATCATCCACCTGCACATGTTCCGGGAGCCTCTTGACCGCTGGGGAGAGAAGGGGTCAAAGCTCAGAAGATGAAACTTTCTAGCTGGGTGACCAGCCACATTTCCTTCAGGACAGAGCCTCACCTGGCTGGGCTTCAGTGGGTCCTACCCGAGGCTTGGGAGGCACGGCTGTTTGACTCGGATCAGCCTTCCGAGCTTGCTTCGACGCCCGGTCGGCCTCCTGCTTGGCCCGCCGCTCAGCTCGCAGCTCAGCCTTACTTTTGCCGGGCCCGGTCCGCTCTCCTCCACAGGCTTTGTCAGGAGGACCCGGCGTGGTAGGTTCCGGCCCTAAACCCAAAGGAGGAGGAGGAGGAAGAGGGAGAAGATGACAGGGTAAGCAGAGGCCAGCACTGGTTTTATACCCCAGCCGTCCATTCCGCCCGGGAGCTCCGGCGACGCGTCTCCCTCTGCAGCTCAGACTGCGAAAAAAAGGGAGACCCCCCCAACCCTCCTTCTTCGCCCCTCTGGCACCTGGCGGAGGCAGCTGCCCTGCAGGCGTGGGACCGGGGTGGGCGAGCCCATCGGGGGGCGGCTTGGGCTGCTTCTCCGCTTCGCGGCGCTTTTTCTTCTGCTGCTTCTTCTCTTTCCGGAGCTGCAACTTGTCCTCCGCGGTGGGCGCCTGCACGGAAGATAAAGGGGAGAGAAACACGAGGGGGGAAGGAGAGAGCTGCCGTCTTCCCATAACCTGCCACACCAGTCAGGTGCTCCTCCGATCCCACCATGCGCCCCTTTTCCCCAAGTACCTGGCTGCGCTCCGGGGCCTCGCAGCTCCCCGGCTCCGCCATAGCCACTCCACTGGCTCCGCCCTGACCTCAGCTGGTAGCGACAGCGCCCCCTGCTGCTAAGAGCGGGATTGGCAGGGAACATCTCGCCTTCCTTCCACTGTCCTGGGCACCCAAGTGGCTTAGCTGTGGTCTCGCGGAGGACGGGGAGAAGTTGATTGGGCATGGGACCGAACAGAGCCACGCCTTCTTTTGTCCAGCGGGCTATAGTGTGGAGGCGGGGTACAAATACTCGGGAGCGCGGCGCGGGTGGTAGCTCCGACCCATGGGTGTCCACGAACCGAAAGGTTTGTGCAGGCAATTCTGCTCCTGCGATGCGGAGCATAATTGCTGATGGGCAGGCATGTCTGCCTCGTTCCACAGCACACACCACGCAAATGCTCGGGCTAATATAAGGGTCTTGGTCTTCAAACTTGGCAAGTTTAAGACTTGTGGACTTCAACTCCCAGAATTCCTGAGCTAACATGACTGGAGGAGGAATTCTGGGAGTTGAAGTCCACAAGTCTTAAAGCTGTCACGTTTGAAGACCGCTGGGCTAATACATGGCTGTGTTCGGATTTGTGCAGTACCAAACGAAGCCTGTTTTGTTGCTCCCCACCAAAGACAGCCGCCGCATTTCTACGATTTGCTAAAGGAGCCACTGCGCCGACGCCGTTAGCATCTTCGGTGCGTGGTGCAACTTACTCGCACCGATCACCCGGGCTCTCAGGCCCGAGCTGATAGATGGAGAGACCTGTCGGTCCCTTCAACCTTGCTTATTGCAGCTCGCAGGTGCCAGTAGCGGCTACCCCGATTACCACGTATATAGGCATTAAAAAAAAGGGGTGGGGAAGCAGATGGGGGCTGCAAAACTCCGGACGACCATTGTTTGGCCGGGTTTTTGCAGGCCGGTAGCCCTATTCAGTCCGTCCGTCCCTAATGGAGGCGTTGTTCTTTCCGCTGCTAACCCACCTAGGTGAGGAGAGAAAGGGGCAGGGGGCGACCCAGATACCCTGTCCGGCCGCGGGGTAAAGCAGGTTCCGAGACTTCTTATTGGCCAATATTGCCCTCGGGTTGTGCTTGTATCCTTTAACTCAGGGATCTCCAAAGTCGGCCACTTTAAGGCTTGTGGACTTCAACTCCCAGAATTACCCAGCCAGTTGGCTGGGGAATTCTGGGAGTTGAAGTCCACAAGTCTTAAAGTGGCCGAGTTTGGAGACCCCTGGTTCAACTTCTACGGACCACGACCTGCCTTTGGGGGCATGGGGGGGCGGCTCAGCTCCCTTATTCCAAATTTGGGGGGGTTTCCGAACGGTCGAGGTAAAAAGAGAACCTGGGCAAGACTGAGGCATTTTCGCTTTCAATATTCCCTTCTCTGACCAGCACTTGGTCTTTCCTGGGTCAGACCATCCACAGGTAGGACCGGGGGATGACCGGCAACCAAAAAAAAAAAGTGAGGGGAGAGATGAGTTTTCTCCGGTCCTCCTCCTTCCGTTACGCCCACAGTGGTGCCTCCCTCCCTTTCTCCGCCCGCAAGATGGCGGATACGTCGGAGTCCAGTTCCGGCCCGAGTCGAAGGTAGCGGCGACGACAGCAGCTGCAGACGGAGGTGGAAGCGGCCATGCATTTCTCCATCCCCGAGACCGAGACCCGCGCCGGGGATGGCGGCAACGCTGCGGCCTACGTGGCGAGTGTCAAGCCCCTGGAGGCGGGGCGCAGAGTTCCCAGGGCTCCCTCCCCCCCTTCGGATTAAACCCTAACATCTGGAAAGGGCATCGAACTGGGATTTACACCCTGGGCGACTCTCTCGGGTGCCTTTTGGCTGCTTCTTTACAGCAACTGTAGGCGCCTTCGGGCTCTTCAGGAGAACCCGGAGTGGGCGGAGGGGGTGGGAAGGGCGCCCGGTTGGAATGAGCGGTTTCGCTTCTCCGCAAAAACTCCGTTCAGTCTGCCTCTCCCCTCCGCGCTGAGTCTTGAAGCCAGATACAGCAGGCGCCAGGATGGGCCCCGGGGAAATTGTAGCCGCCAGCTGTGAGGCAGTCACGACCCAGATCTCGGTCTCCTCTCTTTCCAACTCAAATTCAAATCTATATGACTTAGCACTCCCTAAGGAGGACGCAATGGCCACAAGAAGGAGAAAAACAAGGGGGAAGTATAGAAGAGACATTCCGGCACTGAAGAGCACTTTTTCAGTTAGAGAGTCTCTCCTTGAATTATTTTGGGGTTTTTTCCTGGTTAAAAAGGCTTTGGGCGTTTCAGAACAATTCATCTTTTGTTTCTGTTAAAAAGGCTTTGGGTGATTCAGAGAAAGAATAATAAACACTGTTTTTAAGAAGATTGCTATTGACAGACTTTTGGCATGCAAGATTCCTTGCATAACCAGGAATTATGGCTTCTATAGCTACTCCTGGGTACTAAGTCCAGGAGCAAACCCAGATACCCCTTCACTGTAGGTGCAATTCATCTTTTGTTTCTGCTCTATACAGAAAGGTTACTTTGAATAAAGTGCAAATCTATAGAGCTTAATAAATGGGCTTATACATCTTATCTTACCAATACTCATGTATTTAATTTAGGCTTGCAGGTACTTGCTTAGTACCATGTCATCAAATCTTGATTACATTTAGTTTTTAAATGTTATTTAAAGGCATATTTATTTCAGGCTTCGATGTTCCTCCTGTTTCATGCAGATTTTTTTTTGCGTTGGATGGTGGGTAACCTAAGAGACTTTTTATTTCAGCACCTGCAACCTCTTCTTATTTTAGGCAGTTACCTCCCCTTGTAGAAATAACAGGTAGTGTTCATGCCTTATAACTTATTCTTAAGGCCCAGAAAAGGATTAGTGAATACTTAGTTTAGAAGACCTGTTCCCTCCTTGAATCTTCATGCAGCTATGGAATTAGTACTTTGTGATTCATACCAGATAGTACCATTTCCCCATTGTATCTCTGGGAATGGGATAGCTTAAGGGATTTCTCATAAACAGATTCCCTAATGATGCCTTTTCCTTCTGTCCCCAACAGGCTTACAGCATTCATGTGAATGGTGTTCTGCATTGCCAGGTGCGATACAGCCAGCTGCTTGGTTTGCATGAACAGGTGAGGCATGTAAGAAATTGCCAGAATTGCTCCTTTGTGGAAAGATAGCAGTATTTCACTAAAAGCCTTGCTCCTAGAGTAATGTTTTATTAATTCAATTAATTTATGTAACTAAGAAAGGCAGTTTGGTCTAGTGGTTAAGGACCAGGCTAGAAACCAGGAGATTGTTAGTTGTAGTCAGGGGTGGGATTTAACTGGTGTTACTACTGGTTCGGTGACTACGTTTTACACACTGCACGCATGTGTAAAATACTTTAAGCTGTGCTACTTGGACAGTTGAAAAGCACTGCACGTGGGTGTGCAACATTTGAAAAGCCTCTTTTTTCCTGCTTTTTCAACCTCAGCTGTGCTGCACAAAGCAGCTGAGGTTGAAAAAGCAGGAAATAAAGGACAGGTAAGAGCCCAGGCAGGTGGGTGGGTCAAACAGCAGCAAACACAGAACCAGTTCGTTGTCTGCTGCTCTTCAGAGCTACCGGTTCTATAGAGCCGGGCAGAACCGGTAGCATCCCACCCCTGGTTGTAGTCCCATTGTAGGCAAGAAAGCCAGCTGGGTGGGGTGACCTTGGGTCCTTCTCTCTGTCAACCCACAACATCAGGCTTGGGTGACAGTCTGGTTGGTCAGTTCCTGTCCTAGCCAATGGTATAGCCACATGTTGATTTGAAAAAGAGGAAAAACCTATACTTGCAGAAAAATACTAGGGAGAAAAAAATGGGTGTATTTATCTTATTACCAAAATTCTGGTAGTAGCAAAATGGGATTTTGCTGCCTGAAGATGATCTCTGCTTTTCTTTCTGCAGCTAAGGAAGGAATATGGAGCTAATGTGGTACCAGCTTTTCCTCCCAAAAGATCTTCACCCTCACCCCAGTGGAAGTGGAGCAGCGGCGGGAACAACTAGAAAAATATATGCAAGCAGGTAAGTTTTGTTGGGTAAATCAAGGAAAAATAGTATGCATGCACTTGCAAGTAGGTATTCTCTATGTACAGGGAGTGAGCTTTGGCTGAAAGCAAAAAAGCTGATGGTGCCTTCTGTTTATTTATTTAAAATATTTATATAGCCACCCAGCCTGTACCAAACTCTTGAGTGCTCACAACCAAAAAATAAAACACTTATTTACAATAAAAATATTAAAACCATAAGTATTAAAAAGCTGGTATTATTTCTGTTATTAATCCATAGTTTCTGTTATTAATCCATAGTACGGCAGGACCCCTTGCTAGGAGGTAGTGAGATCTTCAATAGCTTTCTGCGAAAAGCCCAGCAGGTAAGGAGATGGGTAAATGCAGAGTGCAAAATATATGCCAGGTGCAGAAAATGATTGGAGTCCTGTGTATTTCCAGGAAACCCAGCAGATCCCAACTGAAGAGGTACAACTAGATGTGCTCTTATCCAATGGGCAGAAGGTGAAAGTCACAATTCTTACCTCAGATCAAACAGAGGATGTTCTGGAGGTGAGGCTTTCCCAGAAACAAGAATGGCTCATGTTGAGAAAGAAATGGAGGAGAGATTATATGCTAGTACTTTCTCTCCTTTCCTTACAGTTAAGACTCAGTGTGTGACAGATTACTTTATTCCAATGGCCTGTACCAAGTTCCAAGAACTAATGGCCTGTACCAAGAAGCCTTCTTATAGTGGCAATATTTAATGTAGCCTTTCCCTACGTTGCTGTTAAGAGGAAAGAGTTCAGCGTTTGACTTATCTTTCCATTGTTTGTAGGCTGTGGCCTTGAAGTTGGACTTGCCGGACGATTTGATTGGCTACTTTCATCTCTTCCTTGTGCGGGAAGCCAAGGATGGAGCATTTTCCTGTGAGTTAACTTCTTGCTGTGCTTGCTATAATGGCAGAGAAAAACCAGTCTGCCTGCCAGGAAAGGCGGGCAGGCATGTGTTTCTGCCTGTGTGTCTAGGGATAAGTTTGAGATACGCTGCATGATTTGCTCTGAACTGTCATCTTTTACAGTCATCCGGAAATTGCAGGAATTTGAGCTTCCTTATGTATCAGTCACCAGCCTCCACAACCCTGAATACAAGATTCTGCTGCGCAAGAGGTAAGAAATGTGCAAAGGGTAGAAGTCAATATAATCAATCCCAGCCAAATAATAGTTGAGTGAAGACCCATTCATGGGTTGCCTCTGTCATCTTTCCTCTTCCTCCACCCTAGCTACTGGGACCCTGCCTTTGATGATGATGTCATGGAGCAGCGGGTAGGACTAAATCTGCTATATGCCCAGGTCAGGCACTAAGGTTGAGTGACAGGGAGAATGATGGGTGGTGGGATAGCAAGCAGCAACATTTCCTTCTTCTCCTCCATTTCTGTTTCTCATAGACAGTTGCAGATATTGAACGGGGCTGGATCCTTGCCAATAAGGAACAGCACCGTCAGCTTAAATCTTTACAGGAAAAGGTCTCTAAAAAAGAGGTAGGTTTTCATTTTCCTTTACCTATGCAGCGTGAGTCAATCTACATTACCTTGTTTCACTCCCAGCTAGCTGCAATGAAATTTATACATCCAAAAATCACGAGCTTCCCTGTGAATGTTCTCTCTTTTGTTATAGTTCATCCGCTTGGCACAAACCCTCAAGTATTATGGCTATCTCAAATTTGACCCTTGTATTACGGATTTCCCTGAGAAAGGCTGTCATGTCATTGTTGGAGCAGGCAATAGTGAACTGAATTTCCAGGTCAAGCTGCCCAATGACCAGATCAAGGAAGGGAGTTTCAAAGTGACACGAATGCGTTGTTGGCGAGTTACTTCCTCGGTGAGCTAACACATGAATCAGATCGTGTCTTTGCCTTGTGGAGGATGGCCTGTTCTGCTTTGAGGGAGGAGTACTTTCTCTGTGTCTCCCTTCTGTCTGGGAATTTCTTAAGAGGCTGGAGAAGTAGCTCTGACACTTACAGGCAAACCAAGTGTTTTCTAGCCTCAATATTCCCCTCCTGCTGCTTCACTAATAAGCAATCATTAGACTGCTCTTTTTTAGGTCCCTGTGCACAACGGGACATCAGGCACAAGTTCTGGCAAGTCAGAGGTGAAATTGGAACTAGCTTTTGAGTACCTGATGAGCAAGGACAGACTGCAGTGGGTCACCATTACCAGTCCACAGGTAGGAAGTATGTGCATGGGGGGGGATTATATCCTGGATGAATCCTTACATTTTGAACTTTGAAACTAGTAAACTGCACGGGTATCTGATCCACCCCACTCAATGCAGATTCCTTTACTGATCAAATCTATTCTCCTTACAAATAATGCACTTCGAATATCACAAATGGAAACAAGCTCAATTTTATTCTTATTTGCTTCCCAATCATAACTCCAGTATCAAATTTGTTTTTTCCTATCCTAAGTTTACAAAATCAAGGCTCCGTCAGTTGGGATAATACTGCACAGAAGAACATTTCTCTCTCATATCTTAGGCTATAATGTTGAGCATCTGCTTGCAGTCCATGGTGGATGAACTGATGGTGAAGAAATCTGGAGGAAGCATACGTAAGGTGAGTCTCAGGCTTCTTATCCCTTTGGTGGAGATGGCTAGGTCAAATCTGTTGGGATGGGTGCCTCCAAGCATCTCGATACTCTCTTCTTTCATAGATGTTCCGCAGACGAACCATTGGAGCCTTACAGCGTTCAGACAGTCAGCAAGCAGTGAAATCACCTCCTCTTTTGGTAGGTAGATCCTGTCATCTCTGCTTCCTACTTTTCCCTTCAATTGGTTTTTCTCCTTTAACATACCTGTGTGTTTTGCTAGGATTCCCCTGATGGTAGTAGGGACCCTATTACAAAAGTCTCGGTGAGTAATTATTCCTCTTATCCGTATGGAAAAATATGATCTACCATGGCATGGCTCTTGCTAATTTGCAGCTCTTCTCTCCCTTATCCAGAGCAAATTGGGCTCTGTCAGCTTACGGGCCATCAGCCATTCCAGCTCTTCAAATGACATTGGGGCGAATGATTTCCATGGCAACTATGCCTTTGAGGGCATTGGCGATGAGGACCTTTAAATGCCCTGCTTTGCCCAAAAGATCTTTGTGGAATGTATGACCTGCTTGCGGGTTGATCTTGATGTGCCTCAGCCCCCAGCTGGCTGTGTGTCCTTTGCCAGAGTCTCTGTGTGCAGAGGCAATTTGCAGAGCTGACTAGTAAGCTTCAGCTTCATACATGCCAAACTAGGGTAGAGTGGACATTTGCACAAAGAGCAAACACAACTCTAATGCTCACAGTAGACTTTTAACTATAACCGCTAGACTTGTAATCTTGTTTATCTACCTGCTGTTTACATTTGAACATTAACACATGTTTGTGACAATGATTAAATAAATCATGATTGGAAATAAATCCTGTGAGCCCTTCTCTCTACTGCATCCAATTTCCTGCTTCAACATCTTGGCACTAAAGCCGCAAAAATGATAAGGTAACGGTTATGGACACAGTGGAGGCCACATTACTGAGACCATATTATCTGTTTTCCTCTCCTGCTGGAAATAAGATGGCGAAAAGAGGGCATACAGTATGCCTGCTGTAAACATGCTCACACAGGCCAGTTTAGCAGAAGCAGAACTGCACTGTGATCAGGTTTGCCAGTTAGTCTCCAGCTGTTCTTGCCAGCCAAAATAAAGCCAGATAAGAAAACAGTTTAATGCATTAATACACCATATAAATTACACAGATTCAAGCAGCAACCACAATTAAAGGACTAGAGAGGGGAGGCACAAAAAAGACAAAAGAGGACAAAGGAGTTCCTCTCTGCAGGTTTCAGCTGTCCCACAGAGCCAGAGTTTCAAAGAACGGTCTGCCGAGCAGATGCCTTTTTCTTCCTATGGACAGAAGCACTGGATAGGGCAAGGCCCTGAGGTGCTTTTCAGCAAAGGAAATAACACTTTCTTAAAAAGTGAGGTGGTACTGCTGCTCCTGCAAGTACATACAGCTCCTTCTCCTGCACATCCCAGTCAATCTTTTACATAGGCTTGACAGCAGGCAACTATAGAGTCAGAAGCTCAAGGAGTCTTTCAGCATCATTAGGTCAGGCTACTGTCTGGACCAGGCCCTCCTTCCTCTGCCAGGCCCTGCCCATGCACCTTCTGGTGACGCTTGTAATTGTCCCAGTGGCCAGTAGTGTAGGGGCAGATGCGGCACTGAAAGGGCTTTTCACCTGTATGCCGCAGCATGTGGCGCTTGAGGTTCATGCTCTGGTTGCATGAATATGGGCAGAGACGGCAGCGGAAGGGCTTGTCCCCCGAATGGATGCGTCCATGGCGCTTGAGGTTGGCAAGATTGCCACAGGCATATGGGCATAGGGGGCACTTGTAGGGCTTCTCACCAGTGTGCACCCGCTGGTGCCGCTTGAGGTTGTCCAGATGGGCTGAGGCATATGGACAGAGCGCACAGGCAAAGGGCTTCTCTCCGCTGTGTGTCTTCATATGACGGGCCAGATGGTTAGGATAGGTGGTAATAAAAGGGCATAACTGGCAGGAGAAGCCTTTTGGTGAGGCTGGTTCAGCCCCCAGCACTGCCAGGCTGCAACGCCCACATACTGGCTCACCCAAGCCTTCGTCAGCTTGTAGCACCAATCCACATGCCCTGCACGTGAACGGGAAGAGCAGCTCAGGAAGAACCGTATTAGAGTCTTCCGCCTGCAGAAATGGGGAGCTAGGCAGCAATGGTGGTGGCTCTGTGGAAGAAAAATAGCAATAAGCAGAAATGCTCTAAACAGATATTACTGGAACCATATGTAACTTACTTCCTTCACTGTCATGCTGAGCGCAGGCCAATTTGCATAATCCTCTATCCTTAACTCTTGATGTACTACAAGCCCAGTGTAGAATACTGCTGTTACAATTAAAATTAGAGGAGGGGCAAGCAAACCCCTAGAGAGTAAGGGTCAGTACACTTCCTTGGCACACAAATTCCATGCTCTGGTTTAGGCTAATAAATGCATAACAAGGTGGCAGACACAAAGAGTATCAGGCTGCAGATACTCAACTCTGCTAGACTCCAAAAGCTGCTGAGAACTATTGGTGTATCAAGATTTGTAAAGTTTCTCCCTCTTCCCCCCACTGAAAGTTTATGTATATTCCCTCCCTTTGCAAGGCTATGAATTCTACCTTGCCATTTCCATCATGTACCTGTCTCCTGATCTGCAATGGGTGGTCCCTCCATTTCTGCCTCCGATTCCCCCTGGATCCCCGCGCTGTGGTGCTGGAGGGAATTCCCTTGGACACAGTGGCAGCTGCAGGAGCTACAGCGCACTGGACGTTCCTGGCCATGGACCCGCTGGTGTCTCTTGAGGTTGCCAAGGCTGCTGCAAGCGAAGGGGCAGGTGGGGCAGTGGTAGGGCTTCTCACCAGTGTGGGTTCGCAAATGGCGTGTCAGGTTAACCAGCTGAGCTGAGGCATACGGGCAATGCGGACAGCGGTAAGGTTTCTCGCCATTGTGAGTCTTCATGTGCCGCTTGAGGTGGCTGGAGTAGTGTGAGGCAAAGGGGCACAGTTGGCAGGAAAAGACTACACGCCCCTTAGGGGAGCCTTCCTCATCCCCTACCTCAGAGGGGCAGCAGGGAGTAGAACCAGGACTAGGCAGGCCACAATGCTGGCAAGCCCGGCCCGACCCTTCATTCTCTCCATCTTCGTCCTGGGCCTGGCACAGAGATGGGAGATCCTCGTCACTCAGCGTGTAAGCTGGCAGTCCAGGTGTCCCCCCGAGGGAGTCTGCAGCACACAAGGAGGGGACATCAGGTGGGCAGCTGTGGGAATCCTCACTTTGTCCTCTCCCTCGCCTGCTGGTACAATAGGGGGTTACCATGTGTAGGGGAGGCTAAACTCCAGGACCCTTTTCCTCATAACTAAAATCCTTGCCATCATTTACAAGCCTTTCTGTTAGCTACAGGACCCTCTCCTGGGGATGCTCTGTCTGGTACTAATCACACCCAACTTTCCCACTCAGAAAATATGACACCCCAAACAGTACTGAACAGTAAGAAGATGGTGGAGAGATTTGTGCTGGCTTTGCATACTAGACCCACTGACTAGATCCAGTTCCTGGCAACTCGAATGGGAGGATCCAAGAGGCCCTTTCTTTTCCTAGGCACAGCTCCCCTCTCCCCAACCCACGCATCCCCGCCCCACCCAAACCCCCAATCTTACACCCCTTATTCCGATTTGCCCAAGCGAGGACCCGAACCCACCTTCGGAGTCCTTTTCGAAGGCCAGAATCGGAGCACTGCTGTCCTCTTCGTCCTCCAGGGACAGGGACAGCTCCTGCTTTAAGAGGAAGCTGGCTTGCGGCGCCGGGCTCTCCTCTCTTGACGGCTCGGCCGGAGCACCAGGAACGTCCACTACAATAGACAGAGGAGAATGCGGTCGTGTGAGAATCGGGGTTCCCGGCTCATGCTCCGCAGAAACTGCTGGCGTCGCCCAGACACCCCAACCGCGTCGCCCTGCCTCTCCTTCGAAGGGGAGGGAGAATTAATTGCCCTAATTCTGCCCACATCCAACCCATCGAATGAGGAAGGACTCCAAAGAGGCGGGACTCCTCCCCTTGCCCAGCACAGCGGTCAGCTTGGACCAGGGGTCGGGGAGTCAATCGCCCAGGACCCCGCAACAGGCCGGAGCCTCGGGGCAGGGAAAGAGAGACGTACAGCCGAAGCCGCCGCCGCCCAGACACAAACGAAGCGGACGGAGTAGCGGCACAGCGTCCCCAGGGTGAGCCCGGCAACCCGGCGCTGACCTTTGACGGGCTGCGGGTGGCGCTGCTTCCGGCGGGGCATCTTGCCCCGCAGCACGGGGGGTTGGGAGCGGCTCCAGCCCTGGATACCTTCCCCCCTCCGGGCCGCTCGGCCTGGATTGCCACCGGTGAAACCGCTTCTTCCTCCGCGACGCCTCGACAGCCGCCGCTCCTCCGGCGCTCCCGCCCATCCGCGGGGCGGACGGCAGAATGGCCAACGCTTCCGGCTCCGGTCCCTCCCGTGCTGCATGACGGGACGTGGAGTCTTTTCCTCTGAACTACAAAGGGCGAGAAAGGCCGCAGGAAGCCTGACCCCCAGATTAGCTCTAATTAGATCCATCCTTATAATCTTCCGAGATTTCCTACGAAGATGTGACAATTGGTTCTACAAATAACTGCAGTTTAACTGGGTGTTCATTTAAAATTACTGTCTGCCATCATTGGGTAGTGGTATCTTCCTGCTGCCCCATTTTTTCGAACAAGAATTTCAGCAAATCTGTAATGGAGTAGCCTGCCAAAATGTTTAAATAAAAGAATATATTAACAACTTTCCAGAAAAGTATTGTTTTATGAAGTTAATAATTTTTAAAATGAAGGTATGGAACTCTATTCTTAATGTAGTCTGAGGAATGCCTCTCAATTAAACAAACAAAAATTTGAATGAAACACTTAGTTGCCTGAATTCACACTGACAACTTTTAAAAATGTAAAGCAAGCATTATATTTCTATTTCTATTGAACATAAACAGTAAGCTGTAAAAGAGCAAATAGCTTGCCTTTGCAACGCTTGCCACTGCTACTTTTTAGCCAAGGTGGAGCCAATTATGGAAAACCAGTTTGGTGTAATGGTTAAGGGTCTGGCCTAGAAACCAGGATATGGTGAGTTCTAGTCCTGCCTTAGGCATGAAAAACCAGCTGGGTGACCTTGGGCCAGTTGCTGTCTTTCAGCCCAGCTCACCTCACAAAGTTGTCAGGAAAAGAGGAAGAAGAGGAAGAAATACTGGTATATATGCTGCCTTGAATTACATATATTAAAAAGGTGGAGTAAAAATAAAAAAAGATGACAACAAGAATAGCCATTTCCCTTCTCTTCATCCCCCTGAAATTCATGGAGTTTATTGCACATAGCAATTTCTGCCTTTATAAATGCACCTATATTAGGACTGTGAGAACTGCAAAAATCTGGATGACCAACAATAAATGGCAGCATAGAATAATTAACAATCTCGTTCTTGTCCTCTCATAGTCATCTTTGTGTGTGTGTGTGTGTGTGTGTGTGTGTGTTCCAGTTTTTCTATTCAGAATAACAAAATAACAGTTGGAAGGGACTTTGGAGGTCTTCTAGTCCAACCCCTTGCTTAAGCAGGAAAACCTGTAACAAATTCAGACAAATGGTTGTCCAATCTCTTCTTAAAAACATCCAGTATTCCAATATCTCTTGATATTCCTACCCATACTGTATCAACAAAAAAGCTAGAAAAAAGTGCTATGGATAAAATTCCTTCAAAGCTCTCATCTAGCTATGAGCTACACAGAGAAATAATAGCAATTCCTCTTAGTATGTATTCAGTTGCAATCATCTTCCCAAAAGCAGAGCTGAGAATGTCCTATATAAAACAATGGAAAGTTTAAGTAGAGTTATGCTTCATACATATACCTATGTACGCAAATACACCTTAACCACATATTCACAGAACACAGAACTTTATAGAGCATATAGAACATAACAGTCCTTCTGTTTATGGCAAATAATGTTCTGCTTGAAGATTCCGCTTTCAGATAGCAATAGCATTTAGACTTATATACTGCTTCACAGTGCTTTAAGCCTGCTCTAGGCAGTTTACAGAGTCAGCATATTGCCCCCAACAATCTGGATCTGTGTTAATTTAATAGAAGCTACTGTGTTAGATAGATAGATAGATGGATGGATGGATGGATGGATGGATGGACAGACAGACAGTTCATAGGTGTGTGTGTATTTAGCTTTTATAAAACAGATGTTTATACAGATTAGAAGTCAAGCTAATGAGTTTTTATAAAACAAGACTTTTCCTCTCCAGATTGATTCTTAAAAGATAATGGTACATTGGTCACTTTCCAGTTCTTTGCTATATAAGGAATAAACAATTGATTATGTGCCATAAAGCCAGTGTTAACTCTTAGAAACTACCCAAAGGTGCTTTCCAAAAGGCAACTGGATTTTCTTGTTTTTTTTTCTTGAAAAGTTTCACTTCTCATCCAAGAATTTTTTTTTCCAGTTCTGAAGCTTCTTGAATGAGATGCAAAATGTTTTCAAGGAAAAAAACAAAGAAAGTGCAGTTGCCTTTTGGAAAGCATCTTTGGGACAACCATGACCTGGATGATTGAGAATCTCCATAGACATTTAGCAACTATATAGATTAACATGGCCTTCCAATAGTGCACCCATCATCATTGTAACTGAGTTCATCCACCTTGCTGCTAGTCAATCACAGTAAGCTATTCTAGGTAAATCCCCAGTTAAACAATCCAAATAATTTGTTTCATTCAGAGAGAACTTTCTATCAGAACTGGTTATAGTAGGGTAGCATGGATGCAGTATTATTTTAAAAATGAAATGGGAAAATTTACTACTGTAGCTTATAAGTAAAATTACGACTGAATCTGAAAAAGAAGATATAGGCAATTATTGTAAATAGTAATGTCTGACTGCAGTATGGAGTGGATTCTATAAATATTTAAATGATTATGCTAGGGCAAGAAATAATGTATTTTTAAACTAACCATTTCCCTTTTAAATACAATTTCTGTGGGGGGAGAGTTTTCCATATAATCCATGTTAGCCTAATAAGTATGGACTTTAAATTAAAGAGCAGCTCAAGTAGAAACATGAGAGGTGGGCATGGAGAGTCCAGATTGTTTTTTTTTATTTTCAAATAAAAAATCCTAATTGTAAACAGAGGCAATAGCAGGAAGCCCAACAGGGACTGGAGATAAACAACATATCAGAGGCTAAATGTCTATGGCGATTCTCAATTATCCAGATCATGGTTATCCCAAAGATGTATCTAGACTTTCTTTTTTCTTTGAAAATGTTTTGCTTCTCATCCAAGAACTGAAGAAGCTTCTTGGATGAGAAGGGAAATGTTTTCAAAGAAAAAAAAACAAAAAAGCCCAGTTGCTTTTTGGGGAGGAAAAGTACCTTTGGGATGGTAAGTAGAGGCTATTTTACTGAAGCTGTTATAAAATGGATAAAGAGGAACCAAATGGTCTTGGAGATATTCCTGTGGGAAGGAAGATATTCAACACCAAACATAAAAGTTTTGAACAAGTTTAAAAAAAAACAGAAAGAAAATGAATATACAGACCTGTAACATTTCTTCATGTATAATGTTTACAATGTAATTTGAGGTTTTCAAATAGTCTATGTCATTGTTTAAATATGTGTCTTGTTATATTTCTTAGTATTTGTCCTGGATCTGGATGGTTGCAGGGTCCAATGGTTTTTCTATTGCATATGCCTAATTTTTTTTACAGCAAAGCTTTAACAGCATGATGCAATTAAAAGGCTTTTTTTCAACCTGCAGAGCTTGATGCTAATTAAAGGCTGAGAGAAAGTGATGGGCTTTTCTGCCCAAGGGAGGTTTAGCCCATGGTCCTCTATGCTGTTGAGTGAGCACCTTAACCACTGACTCTTTAGAAAGTTTATTAAACAAAAATAAAACACCTGTATTAACATTGTTTTATATCTTATAGCCATATGTAACACCAGAGGATCAGGGCTACCGTTTGGTTTCATATTCTGGAGAGTATACTGTACTGATGACTGTTATTCTCATGCATAGATATTGATGGAATTGTTGCGGGGGAGGGGAATAAATAAAACATACAAATGAGTACAGGGTTTTTGTTTTCAAACATTTATTTTTTTGATATTTTTACCTTTTGCAAAGTCATGGCGATTACATATCCATACACAAAGGGATTATGAAAATAATTAAAACAATGTGGAGGGGGGCATTAACCTGTCATTCAAACATTAAACAATACCCATGTATAATGGCAAACATAAGGTATGCAGGATTGAATAACTCTCATATGCAAGAATTGCAGTCTATCAATTACTACATTGCAATTATTATACTACATCATATGATTTATAGTTCATTTATATTAAAAACAATGTGGATTGGATATCTCCAAGCAACAGTGTTGACGGATTATTGCCAGGCAACCACGGAAAAACTGAACTATTATAGACTCCCACAAGTTATTTTGGACCTGGACAGAATAAATAGGAATTTTCTGAAAGCGTTTGCAAAAAATACAAATGCTTTTTTCCTACTGAGTCCAGGCTTTCAATCTTTTGTTTTGGCAAGAGTTAATTTGAGTTTTCCTTGACTAATTTGAAATGTATAGCAATTAAGAAGGCATAAATGTATAGCAATTAAGAAGGCACATGCTGTTCTATTGTGGTTCATTTACCTTTAGGCATAAAATAATACGGTGCTTCTAAAGATAGGTACTGCATTACAATTTGGGAAGCCCCAATCGATGAGCATATGGGCAGATATGCTTTCAAGATAGAGCACCAAAAGCAATATAGAAAATCCCTGAAATTGTCATAAATCCAGGAGAAATGGCCTAATCAAAGCTTTGCTACATTATGTAAATAATATGAAGAATGCTATTGTCAAGTCTCTTAATTAAAAACAGTATAATTAATTAGTCTCTGCTACAAAGCTCAAGAATATTGTTATACATATTATTTTATACTTAAATCATGTTATTGCAGTGCAAATAAAATGAAGCATTTATATCTTAGAACATAAGCTTTATGCAACAGCTTGTAGTAAGGACTCTTATTGATTTATATAGTGATATCACTATATATCAAGTAACCAAAGGGGAATAGTATAGTAGACTATATTAACTATGTATAAGCCAATTAATTAATCAATTATGTATATTAATACCAGTGTACAGTCACTAGCATATTGTGGATATATTATGTGAAGACACAGCTCCCTTAAGAAATCCATAATGGTGCAAAAGTTGGAAGGAAAGAGAAGAAAATGACTCATAGCAAGCTGGCTGGATGCAATTGTAGCAGTGAGGATTACATTGTGGGAAGACATAAAAGGCCAAGTGGAGAAAGTCTATTAAGAGTCAGTACTGATTTATCACCAATGCATAATGCCAGGGCAGGTTTTTCAACTATTCTGATCCTGCAAAGACAGCATTTTTCTATTTTCAATGGTTCTTTTCTCAAAGAATGTTGTTTACAGTAAAAGCAGATAATAATTTAATTTGTTTCTCTGTATTTTTTTTTATCATGATGCTCAGAAAAAGGATAATTGTCAATGTAAAAATAATTGAAACTACCCATTTCTAAATACATTCATCCTTCAATATTTATCTTATGTAATGGGCAGATGGAATAACTGAGGAACTGGAGGAAGAGCTATAACCAAGACAATGGTCAGATAAAAGAAATCTGAGTCCAGGGCAGAAATGTAATTTGAGAAAGCATCTCAGACATGACCATCTCACGGTGTGGGATAAGTACTTTCAAGATTCTGTTATTACAGGTAACTCAACTTACAGCAGTTCATTTAATGACCATTTGAAGTTACAACAGCACTGAAAAAAGTGACTTATGACCATTTTTCACACAACCATTGCAACCTCCCCAATATCATGTGATCAGGATTCAGATGCTTGGCAAATGACTCATGTTTATGACAGTTGCAGTATTCTGGGGTCATGTGACCACCTTTTGCAACCTTCTGACAAGCAAAGTCAATAGGGAAGCCAGTTTCACTTAACCACCATGTTACTAATTTAACAACTGCAGTGATTCATTTAACAACTGTGCCAAGAATGGTCGTAAAACAGGGCAAAATTAATTTAACCTATTACTTGATCACCATTTTCTCTGGGGATGTTTGTTCCTGACTGGATATTCTTTGCTCTTCTTATTCCTCCCTGCCCTCTGTGATTGATAGGAAAAGTGTTTTATCATCTTTTTGATCATGTAGTGTGCAATGGTGGGATTCAATTTTTTTTACTACCGGTTTTGTGGGCGTGACTTGGTGGGTGTGGCTTGGTGGGTATGGCAGGGGAAGGATACTGAAAATCTTCATTCCTTCCCCACTCCTGGGGGAAGGTTGCTGCAAAATCCATTCCCTCCCCACCCCACTAACCTGCTTTCCAGCTCCATTCTCCTGTGCAGGGCAACAAAAGAAGACCCAGCCAATAGCTGGGACTCGGGAGGCAGAGAATAGATGGGGGCAGGGCCAGTCAGAGGTGGTATTTGCCAGTTCTCCAAACTACTCAAAATTTCTGCTACCGGTTCCCCAGAACTGGTCAGAACCTGCTGAATACCACCTCTGGGTATGTGGGAATGACCTTTGGAAACAGGAGGAAGAGCCGCAGACCTTCATCATGCAAAATGTATTTTAGTCCACAGAAGTAGAAGGCGTGTGAGAAGTGTTTCAGAGGGAACCCTTCCTAATTTTCCAAAGAATAAAAGGAAAGAAAGGGAAAGATACTTTCAGATTGGCAAGATTCTTGTAGTGAAACCTTATAATAAAGATAGAACTAAGTATGCATCATTGTGCCTCTGGTCTGGGCTACCTCAAAAGGGTAACAGATCATAGTATGGTCAGCTTGGATCTGTTCTGACCAAGTAGATTCTGTGCCTTTTGGGTAGGCACTCATTATCACCAAATATTCTCTATTATGCTTATTAGTTAACAATGCTTAGAGCTTTTAATTACATTAGAAAAGGTGTTATCAGATTATTGCTATTTTTTTGCCACTACAAACTAACATGGCTATCCTCCTACAATGTCTTTTAGTGAACATAATTAAGTACTGTGACTCCCACAGGTTTCCTCCTTGCATTTCAGCCCTTGAACTGAAACTCCCCCCCCCACAGGATTTTCCTGCTTGTGTTTCCACTGAATTTCTCCTACACATGACTTTAGTGGAAACAGCAAGCAAAATAACCTCTAACTTCTAGACGATGGTGGTGGTGGTGGTGATTTATATGCCACCTGACTCCCACCAATTCTTACTAATGAATAAAAGATAATAAAACATTTGTAAGAGATAATCATAGGAAAACATACAACATAAAAATCTAAATGTCAGATATTCACAGCTGCCAGATACCCAGAACAAAAGAGCAAAATCAAATCAAAACAAAACAAAATAGAAAGAGTTGTAGCAATAATTGAGAAAAGACAGTTGTAGTTGCTGATTTTAATAAGCTTTCTCTGGATAGAGATGGGGACTGTAATGAAATGTGAAGTCTTCTTTTGCCTGGTAAGAGGTGAGAGGCTTTAACCCATAAGTTTTCAAACTTTAAATTCCCAACAGACATTTCTGAAAATGCCAAGTGTCTACAAATTCCCACAAAATAATGGTTTTCTTACCTAAATTCTTGTAAATTCTCAGGGGAAAAGATGTAGCATCTGTCTGTCTGTCTGTCTGTCTGTCAGTCTCTCTCTCTCTCTCTCTATCTCTATGTCATTCCTCATTCATTCATCATAATATTTATGTATTTTTTAAATTGAATAAATTTTCAGAATGCCAGATGAAGGAATGACATAGGCTAAACTGCATGTAAGTGCCAATCCTAGCTGGTGTTCTCCAAAGGTTTTAATTATGATGTAGCAAAAGGCTGGGAATTGCTGTGTAAAACTGGATTATATGTACAATCATTTTAGACACAAGGCTGAAGTCTAACATCCAAGTTAAATCTTCACATGGGGCCTTTCCACATATCTTCCTGTAAGTTTCCTCCAAGTGGCTTATCAATCTGGCATATTAGGAATAGAAAAGCAGATTGTAGCTTCTTTAAAACCAATGTAGGCGATATTTAACATTTTTTGCACTGGAGTAACACATTTATTCATGCACTAACCTCATTATCACACATTGAAGTCCCTTGGATTTGCAAAAATAAAGAGGAGTTTTGGAAGTTTCTGGCTTTCAGCATTCACTAGCAACTTAAATTCCAGAATTTCATGTTCATATTTTCCGTTGCAAAGGTGCTTACAATACAAATATAGGCACTGTCTGCTAAAAGGGAATATCTTTTGTACTAACCTTTGTACTAGACCAGTATTTCTCAATCTCAGCAATTTAAAAATGTATGGACTTCAACTCCCAGAATTCCCCAGCATGCTAAGAGTATTAGATAATTAATTCACCATGAAAACCAGCAGTTTTCAACAATGATAGCATTGTCCAAAGTCCTGGAAATCTAGACCTGTTGGAAGTAAAACCATGCCTAATATCCCATGGAAGAGGCCACATTTGGAGGGATAATTGTTTTCCTTCTTTTGAATGAGTCTTTTTTTCTTCTCATATGAGAGGAATTCTCACCCCAGAAAGAAATGCTGCCATGATGGGATTCTCCTTCAGAGTTTTTGATTTCTCGGTGCTTCAAGATCAGTTCCCCTGACCTCTCTGAGAATTCAGATCTCAATGCCATCAGCACTTATAATCTTTGTCCAGTGAGCACATAGTTGTATGCGTGATATAGGAAGAGTCTTCACATTCCTGTTGCATTTATTACTTCTTAAATTGTTTTGTGTTTGTCTACAGTTAAATTAAAATAAGAGACAATATTCAGATGCTCGTCTGTCTTGCCAGTAGCAAACCCGTTCAACAGTTGGGTTTATTCAACACATTAAATGCTAAACTTGGTTTAACAAAACACAGTTGTTTAAGTGTTATAGTAACATGCTAATCCCAAGTAAACAAACCCTATAATTTTTTCAGTGTTATGGCCTGTTCCATAACATATTTAAGTAATGGCTAAGTTTCTATAATATACTAAACCCTAAATTCCCAAAGCCCATTTAACCTAGGCTAATATGTTGTGCAAAGTAGACAAGATGTAGTTAGTGAAATTGCCATATATGATTAACAATTTACGGGTACCGTATAGTGATGATGACAATGTAGACAATATGTTTGCTTTCTCAAGATAGTTACTGACAATTTGAATCAAGAGTTATCTATTCTGTCTTTTGGTCCGTTTGCTGAATATAGAGACATAGATAACTCTACAAATTCTTCCATACAAAGTTTCTTTTATTGGATTATATTAGGTATCCTCAAGGTGACTCACAGTTATGTCGAGATGCATCTAATGTCCAATTCTTTGTACAGTTGAAATCGTAGTGTAAATGATAGTATTCTTTCTATCCCATATTTCATCCCATAGTCATAGAGACAGGGGGTATAGCTGCTACCATGAGGCTGTGTGATCAGGCAAGAGTGAAGACACCTCCCCCATCCACCAAATCAGTGACCAATCAGGGTTACAGATGTGACCATATGACATGTACTACATTTCCCAGGATACCTTAACTACATTTACCATGATGCATTCCCTTAAGGGAACAGCTGCCAATTCCTAAGTAACTATCTCAATCCCATTAACTATAGCTGGCTGGAGAGCACAAATCCAGGATTTGAACTATCCCAGGGAGAGGCAACTTAGTGCTTGATATATGTTACTACAATATACACAGCCCTATGCCACTGACCATACTAAGAAGACTCACAGGTCTTGAAGATCAAAATTTCTGAAGGAGGTTATACAGAAAGCAAGTTGCTTGCTGTATATCCTTCCTGCCCATAGAAAACAATATGTTTAGCATGTAGTACGAATTTAACCATAATTTTAGCATGCAACGGGAATTTTGCTTTCCCTTTAAGCCACAATCTGGTTGGTTAATTTGGGCACTGAATGATTTGTGAAGACAACAATGGTTTGTTCATTCCGTTTGAGACTTTAGTACAGTCTTTCTCAACTCACTCTGGCAACTTTTAAGATATGTGGACCTCAACACCCAGAGTTGAAATCCACATATGTTAAAATTGCTAAGGTTGAGAAATACTAACTTCAACATGTTATGGGAGGTCAGCTACAGTCATGTAAAAAGTAGCACCAATGTTTCTTCAATCCATAACTGAAAAATCTCTTAAGGAGATCTCTGAGGTGACATAGAGAGGCTAAATCCATTAACAGGGAAGACTCTTAGAACTTAGAATAATAGGGTAGGGAGGGACCTGGGAGGGTTTTTTTTTTTTTAAATTACATTTATATGCCGCCCTTCTCCGAAGACTCAGGGCGGCTTACAATTTTTGGAGCACAACCCAATGTGCTCAGCAATAGCCTTCATTCCATTGTATATGCCTGCTTATTACTAAGCGGCATTTTTACAAGGTCAGCTAATTGCCCCCAACAATCTTGGGTCCTCAATTTACCTACCCCGAGAGGATGGAAGGCTGAGTCAACCTTGAGCCTGGTGGGATTCGAGCCTACAGTAATTGTAGACAGCTGGATCTTAAGAGCAGGCATTTAACAGCCTGAGCCACCAAAGCTCAGTTTTCTAATCCAACCCTTGCTCAAGCAAGAGACCCTCTACTATTCCAGACAAACAGCTCTCCAGTCTCTTCTTTAAAACCTCCACTACTGGAGTACCCACAGCTTCTGGGGATTGTTCATTCCACTGATCAATTGTTCTCACAGTCAGGAAATTTCTCCTTAGTTCTAGGATCTCTCTTTAATGATCTTCCACCCAATACTTCTTGTCCTCCTGCCTTCAGGTACTTTGGAAAATAGGTTGACCCCTTCTTTTCTGTGAGAACCCCTCAAGTACTAGTAGACTGCTATCATATCCCCTTTAGTCTTTCTCTTTGTTAGACTAGACATACCTAGTTCTCTTAATTTTTCATTTTATAGTTTAGCCTCCAGACCCCTTAACATCTTTGCTGCTATTCTCTGCATTCTTTCTAGAGTCTCAATATCTTTTTTGTATCGTGGTGACCAGAATTCCAAATGTCCTCTCACCGGTGCAACATAAAGCGGTACAACGTGACCGTGAAACTATCCCTGTGTTGTTGCAACCTAACACCGCATTAGTTTTTTGGGCATCTGCAGCACACTGCTCAGTAATGCTTAAGTGGCGATCTGTTAGGACACCTAGATCCCTCTCGCAATTGCTCCTGTTGAGCCAGGTACCACTTATTCGATACCTGTGCAATTGGTTTTTCTTGTCTAGGTTGTAGGACGTTACTTTTCTCACCGGCGGGATTGCATTTAATTGGATAGGGCACCCTGTTCAAGTCCGTCAAGGTCCTTCTGAATCTTGACTTGAGTCTCTGTGCAACTTTGATGTGCCGTTTCTGCTTTCTTCCCCGTGTGACGATTCATTTTTTCGCACCAAGGGGCCGAAGAGGGGAAAAAAAGTTTCAAGAGCGAGCAGGAATCGGGGGACTCTCCCTTTGTTTCGCTCCGTCTTCCTTGGAGGACTACACTTCCCAGGCTGCCGAGCGGGGGCGAGTGCGCTAAAGCGAGAGCCAAGAGGTGGCGGCACCGCGGGGCACAAGCGAATCAGGCGCAGACCCCGCCTTTCGCTGGCCGTTCCAAGGACAAAGTGGCCGAGTGGCTAGTTAGTTATCCTTGGGCTAAGCTCGCCGGGTCCGCAATAGGCCCGCGAGGCCCACGCGCGCCGCAATTTTCGGGGTGTTTCGATCCCAAAAGCCCGGAGAAAGCGGTCCTCCTTTGCGCCCCTGCCGGCTTCTCTCCTTCCCTCCTGGAAAGGGATTAGAGGCGTCGCGGAGCAGGAGGCAGCCGATGGCTGAGCGCAGCTGAAAAGAGGAGCCCGCGGCCGATCGGAGACTCTGAGCCTGGAGATGGAGCAGGAGGCCTTCGGCCGCCACTTCTCCGGCCTTTCTGCGGGTTGAGCAGTGAGATGGGCTGAACGCCTCCGCCCGGCTCGTCTCAGAGCATCTTCGGCCCAGATGAAGAGACCCAGGGTGGGCCTTTCCTCCCTCGGCGCCCTGAGCCTCTTTGGACGAAAACCCCAGGCGATGTCGGAACCACTCGGGGAGCCGGAGAGGCCCCCATTAGACCGCGCCGAGGAGACCCGAGTCGCCTTAATGCTTCCAGAGGAGGAGAAGGAGAAGGAACAGGAGGACCTCGTAGAGTGCCCGCTGTGCCTTCTGGCCCAGCCCGCGGCGGCCTTCCCCGCGCTTTCCTCCTGCGCCCACCTCTCTTGCCTCACTTGTTTGCAGCAGTATTTGCGCATCGAGATCAGCGAGAGCCGCGTCCAGCTGGCCTGTCCGCACTGTCCGGCTCTGTTGCAACCGGCCGAGATCCATCAGCTGCTGCCTGAGGCTGGCCTGCGCGACAAATACGAAGAGTACCTGCTGAGGCGCCTGTTAGTTGCGGACCCTGGCACGCGCTGGTGCCCGGCCCCTGATTGCAGGTGGGGTGCAGGCTGGCTCAGAGGCCTTGTGGCGGGGCAGGAGGGGAAACACCGAGCAGGTGCAGAAATCGGATCCACCAGTGAAAGGCTTCTGACCAGGGGTCTCCAACCTTGGATTTCTGGGAGTTGAAGTCCACAAGTCTTAAAGTTGCTAAGGTTGGAGACCCTTGCTTAAGACTGAGCTCGGTTAAGGGACTGTGGTCCTCTCTTTTTAAGTGCTTAGAGGCTGCATTCAAAAAGCATGCCCAATCTTCTTACCAAATTGATCCGTTTCCTGGGTTAAAGCATGAGCTGGCATCATACATCAGCCTAAGTCACCAAAACCAAACATAAAACCTGAACTACTTAACCACATTTTAAATCGATCAAACTTAGCGGGTTGTGTGAATGTACACATTCCTGGGGTGTTGGCTTACAGTATTTGGTTCTGTTGGTTGTCAATTTTATATGGGCAACCCCCTGGGAAGTCCACCCATAGTGCTTAAATATGTTGAGTGCATACAGCCAGAGAGGGAGGTTTGCATTAAACTGAAATTGAGCCTGCAGGAAAGAGTAAATGGCTTGCTGGAGAAAAGACACAGTGGAATTAATATACAGCAAGGTGGTTGAGATTGGGCAACCATTGTTGCTCTCTGTGTATCTCTTTTCTCAATTAGTTCATTTATTCAGTTTCTGCATCAATGTTCCCTTTCCAGCTGCAAACAGATCTGGGTCTATTTGGTGGGACTGATGCAGAGATCCAGAGCTCATTGAGAGAGAGCATCACGACCTGTAGACGGTTTCAATTTCAAAACATTGGTGTTAAGAGCACAGTGATTTGACTTCTTGACTTGAAAGACGTTTTAATAAATTGATCGGTTAGTGTAAGATTGGATTGGAGTCCCAGTTCTAAATAAAGTGATTTCTACATGGTAGATTTAAATGAAAATTTCAATGGGAACCTGAAGTTGAGGATTCCAATTAAATGAGAGTACCCAGAGAGACCCTGTACCTGCTTATTCTGTATTTGCCACTTGTACTTTATCCAGCAAACCTGTTTTCCTGAGATCAGATTTTTTTTCTTTCCCTTCTGGCTTCACTCTTCTCTTTCACATCTTGCCAGGTTGTGTTCCTTCTTTATGAAGGCACAGTTGCAAGTGCACATATACTGCACTGTTAGGTACTGATTGCATTTGATTTGATGCAGGTAGCTGGCTAAGCATTTAACTGATTTGCCAGTCTGCAACAGTGTTTTAAATATAAAAAAATATTCTTTGCAACCTTGCTTATTTAGGTACTGGGAAGAACAAGTCATAAGGCTGTCTTGATAGATCTGCTTTGTCAGCCCCTATCCTAAGGTGATTGGATAGAAAAGCTTGATTAAAAACTGGGAATGCTGAAGCTAAGTGAACCCCTACAGAGAGAAGCAAATCCCATTGATGTCACAAAAAGTATTTACAGAACATGTTCACTATTGCAGATAGTTTCTGTCTGGTGATTCCCAGCCATGTAACATTCATCTCTCTCAACTGATAGAGATATGGTGCAATGGAAAATGGAAATGTTACATAGAAGTGGTGGCAGGACTGTGGCTGCCATCATGGAACTCTTAACTCTAAAGGAAGTTTTAAGTTGTAGGAAGTGGATTGAATGGAAAAGCGAATTGCGCTAGCTCCTAATAGACTTCCAGGTGCAAATCAAAATGCTGGTTGTTACTTATAAAGCATTTTGTAGCAGTGGCCAGGATAATTGAAGGACCACTTTTTCCAGTTGTTGTAGCTACTGTACAGGTGGTCCTTGCATAACTACCAGTCATTCAGCGACTCTTTGAATTTACAATGGTGCTGAACAACTGGTCCTCATCACCAATCTGGTACTCATTCTTAGCTTGTAATGGCATGTGGGAATGGCCTTGAGGAATGAAGGAAAGAGATATGCTGCCTAGGAAACAATCAGACAAGACAGAGTGGCTTAACAGTCAGAGGAAGGAAGACATTTGGGACCGGCACATCCTAGTTGATCCGATGGCTAAAAATGGTGTTTGGAAATTTGTACCTCTAGACTTACAAGATTCTGTTAATGTAGCAGTATAATAAAATAGAATTAGCTTATCTGGTTATATTTCCTGTCTGGTTTACCTCAGAGGGCTGACACAATCACAAGACCATTATTGCAGTGCAATCACAGGACCGTTATTCAAGCACTTGGTGACCAATCCGTAATTAATGGTCGTAGTGTCCCACAATAACTTTGATTGGAGACATTCCCTGCCAGTTTCCCACTAGCAAAGTCAGCCATGTGAGGTCCTACCTTAACATCCTTCATGGTCCTTACGGTAACAGGATTGCCAGAACAGCTGTTGCTAAGTGGTGCAGTCACATGACATCATATTTTATGACTATGTCAATTAGCAACATAAATTCTGGTCCCAATTATTCTCGTTAACTGAGGACTAGCTATATTAGATCTGGCAGAAGGAATGTTACAGGACTCCTGAATTTAAAAATGATATCTTGTGAGACTTAGGAAATAGCACCTTTTCAATCATGGTATTTGCCTTTCTGGAACACCTTTACCAAGAGATCCAATTGCCTCCAATCTGCTGGTCTTTCTGAAAGTGTTTAAGACCTGGCTGTTTGCCCTGGCACTGGAGGCCAGTAAGTTAGCAAAACTCAGGTGGTTTGTTATTGCTCTGAGATTTTTATTTTCACCTGCCATTTCCTATTTGTTTAGATTTGTACTGTTTTCATCCTTAAACTCACAAGAGTCACTTGGACAAGAAAGGCAGCCTTATAAATTAATAAATAATAAAATAGTACAAATAATAAAAGGCCAAATGTCAAAACTTAAAGAATCAGTATGGTATAATGGTTAATGTATTCAACTGGCACTAGGAAAACTCTGATTCTAGTTCATCTTTAGCCTTGGAAACTTACTAGGTAAATTTGGACCAGTTTCTTTTTTCAGCGCAACCTAACTCACATGGTTGTTACCGGGAAAATTGGAGGAGGAGCACTCTGTATGTTGCCTTCAGCTGCTGAATGAAAGGTCAGATGTAAATAAAAATAAAAATAAAGCTTGAATTAGGAAAGTGAATTCTATGAGAGCTATTGAGTTCTTGAGTTGATATTCCTGTTTTTTTCTTCTTCCTCCAGTTATGCTGTAATTGCCTATGGCTGTGCTGAATGCCCCCGGCTTGTTTGTGGTCGTCAGGATTGCAAGACAGAATTTTGTTATCATTGCCGGCAGCCCTGGCACCCCAATTCCTCCTGTGAGCAGGCCTGGCGGGAGAGGAAGCAGCAGAGCCCTTTGGGAGCTATGGAACTCTCCACGCAATTGATCTGGAAAGAGGAAGCAGCCCACAGTGAGTTGAGGCAATGGTACCTCTTTGCCTTCTCTCAGCACTGGGTTTCTTCCTTGCCTGTATATTTTCTGTCAGGACCCTCCTATCTCTGCCCCTAAGTATGTCTGTTGGGGCCTGGTCAGCTGGATTAGTTTAAGCCCTGTTTTTTTTTTCCTTTCTGCTTTCCATAGACCCTGACACCATCAAGGTCTGTCCCCGCTGTGGTGCCTTCATCATGAAGATCAACGATGGGAGCTGTAACCGTATGAACTGCACTGTCTGTGGCTGCCTTTTCTGCTGGCTCTGCATGCAAGAAATCACAGATGTGCATTTCCTCAGGTGTTGCAAGTGGAGCGGGAAATGGCTTTTATTCTATCCATCAGAGCTTTCAAGGAATGGAGCTGCAGATCAAAGGCTTGATAAACTATGAGTGCTCAAAGAAGCACTTTGAATAGTATGGATTAGATCAGGGATGTCAAATTTGATTTCATTGAGGGCCGCATCAGGGTTGTGTTTAATCTTGGGGGGTGGGGTGGCAGCCATGATGGGCGTGGGCAGCATGATGTCACTGTGTCAGGGATCACCTATGGTGGCCCAAGCACTCTGCCAGTGAAAACGGGCTCCTGAGCTCCGTTTTCGGCTGCAATGGCCTCCTGCAACCCTCTGCCAGCAAAAATGGAGCTCAGGAGGGCCATGCCCAGCCCTCACAAGCTCCATTTTTGCTGGCAGAGGCAATGCTGACCAGTCCTTTGCTGTTTCCAGGGCAGCCCTGCGGGCCAGATCTAAGCACCCTGCAAACCGGATCCAGCCCCCGGGCCTTGAGTTTGACACCCCTGGATTATGATGAGATTGCAATCTCCTATATCTACTTATGGGGGAGTAAGCCTCACTATATTAAATAACATGGATAAGATGAGCCATTGCAGGTAAAGAATGTTTTATAATTGACTTAGAATCCAGGGCACCATTTATTTATACAGACATACCATTTTAAAAATAAAAATATTATAACCATAGAATAAGAGGTTAATTTACCTCTAACTGCTGTAAAAGAAAATTGGAAGCCATTTCTTTATACTTATTATTATCTCCTGCACTTTTGGCTTTGTTCTTATTTCTCTTCTTTTTACTTCTCCTTTTCTTCTAAACATCTTAGTTTTTAATCTTTCATCTTATAATTTTAATAAAATTAATATAAAGCTAAGTTTATAAATATGCCATACATTAAACTTAACTATCACTATTCTACCATAGAAAGTCGCATAGTGACATAGACATTTACAACAAAATTGAGTATATCAAAAACAGCCAAGTGGATAACAACTTTTAATAGAATTCTGAGAACAAATAAATAAAAAACTACTGGCAGCAGGTTAAGAATATTTTATGAACTAAGAATTTCAGAAAGCCTTGAACTTCTGAAACAATAGCTTTATACTTCTCTCTAGATGAGTGAGATCCACATCTTGTACATATTGAAGGCAAAGAGATTGGGCTACACCAAATCCAGTAGGGGTTAGGGAGCAACAGGAGTGGATTTCACAAAGACCTGTTTCTGTGAGTGTGCAATTCTGGGAAAGGGACTTTGGCCTTCAGAAACGGCCCAATCCAACTTCCTGATTTTTGACACTGCAAGAACTGCTTTGGAAATGCACGGTAGCAGGCCCTGTGTTAACCAACAGGAAAATGTAAGGGTATCTGCAGTTTGCACTTTTGAATGTCCCCATTTCCATAACTGATTCCTGTTTTCTCCTCAGTCCTTCTGGCTGCACCTTTTGGGGAAAGAAGCCCTGGTCTCGAACCCGGAAGCTCCTATGGCAGCTGGGCATGGTGTTGGGTGCCCCAATGGTGATCTCAATTGTTGCTGGCATTGCAGTGCCGATCATCACCCTGGGCATACCCATTTATACAGGGAAGAAGGTAAGGAGACTTTCATGGAGGCCATACCATTTCATAATCACAGAGGCCCCTCAAATGTGCACAGGATGTTCTCGTGGGCTCATGGGAAATGCAGCTTTGGCCAAATTAAAAAGTACTTTTTCTGGGGATCTCTTATTCTTTCTTTCCTTTTCCTCCAGGTTTTGAACCACGGACGCAAGAGCAAACTGTCAGGCTGCCAGCAGTGTCTTTCTGTTGCCAGCAGCATTCTCCTCTCTCTCTTTGTGTCCCCTGTCATCACAGCTGTCACTGTTGGTAAGAGCCACAAGGAGACCGAGATGGGAGGGTGTGTGTGTGGATCCACAAGGTGGGTTTTTTTTTGCTTTCGAACTGAAAGGGAAATCTTCTGCCCTTCGTGAATTGCATGGCTGCATGAACAGTCCTTGAACAGAGGTGGTTCTTATAACAGGCTCTTTGCCTGCAGGGGTGGGTGTGCCCCTGATGCTCACCTACGTGTATGGGGTCGTGGTACTCTCTCTGTGTCGGAATCGCTGGGGGTGTGGAAGCTCCCGAAAGCAAGCTGGGGAGCTCAGCACAGTGGAACTGGAGAACCTCGCCAAATGTACGTGAGTTGTTGTGAGTTGTGCTGAAGTCAGAGAGGCAAAGTAATTTAGTCCAGGGGAGGGACACATCACAAGTGGCTCTCATTTAATATATTATTGCTTTGCCCCTTAAGCCTCCTTCCATAAAATAACTTATTCTAATTTTTCCATTAGAAAGTTGATGTTTTGCTTTGAAGTGTGAGAGAAGAAGCTACAATGGCCGATACAGCAGTCCATTATTTCTGAATCTGCTGGCTTGCAATTACATATAGGTTCCAATAGTATTACATTGGAACAATATCTTAGTTTTGCAGCCATTCTGATAATGGAATATCTCGCTTGGTTTTGTTTATGGAAGAAAGCTGTCATGTCAGTTTGAGGAGTTATGTTACAGCTTCCTATCTGGGCTTCAGATGGTCTGTTCCTACAAAATTTAGTTATCGATGAACGAAAACCACCCAGCTTTCAATCCTTTGACAATATTTGCCTATGTTTTTTGTATAGCTGGTATTATTTGGTACTATTTCAGAAATGTCATAGCGTTATAATTCCCATTGAGTTCCACTCCTTGCCTGTTTTCAGTCTTGACAGCTCTAACAAATGTACATAGAAAACTTTGTCAGTAATTTGGCGATGCACTAAGGCTGACAGCAAAGAAGGCGTTGTGTGAAAACCAGTTTAACTGATTCATTTGATTACATAGCAAGGATTCTTAAAATGCCATTTTTTCTAATTGTCCCAGAAAACTCAGAAGTGATTCTTTCTTTTAAATTATTTTAAATAATGGAGGAATGTCTCAGGAGCTCCCTTAACTTTTGCATTACTCCCTTTGTATAGTAGCTACAGTTACGGGTATCTCATGCTCGTATTGTCTACAATTGCTAAAAGATATGAGTAGTAACAAGATGGGAAATATCACAACAGAGCAGCTTTCTAAAACTGACGTTTAATATTCAGAATTTGTGAGCTTTTTAAAAACTGTGTGACAATAAACCCTTTTATTCCTCTTTTTTGTTTAGTACCATTTGAAAATTTTGTTTAATCTCTGCACTTGCAGACAGTTTTATTCTATTAGGTTTCATGGGATCAACATTTCCACTAAGGAAACCTTGCAGAGGTTACCTAGATATGTGAAAATATTTTTGATGCCAAGAAAGGGGATGCTGCCATGTTTACCCTTTCTTTCTTCATACCAGTGAACGAACTGCTGGCTGTGCTGCCTACCCCCATGGTGCCTGAGAAGGGGGCTTCTGCTTCCATCCCCCATTCAAGTAACAGCCAACATGAAGAACCATGCCAAAAAGATTGGAAAAGCGAATCTGCCAGCACTGTAGCCTTGGCAGGCAGCGTGCTGAGTGAAGCTCAAGAAACTTCTCACAGGTCAGTCTAGTGGACTTGGGTTGGAGGGAGTCCCAAGCAAAGTTACTCCCTATAAGTAATCTCTGGATGGAACAGAAGAGCAGGGAAGGAAGACCTATTGAACAAGCAGTGTTGGCTCAGGTCTGCTTTATTGGGCTGCTGCAAGTCCTGTTTGGGAGAGGTTCCATCTCACTGCTACCTCCAGTTTCTCAGTCATGGCAGACATACTCCTCCTGTTTTCAGTTCAGAAACAATACAGTAGCGCAGAGGGGAGAAACACAAAAACGTACTCCTCTTCTTCCCAGTTTGCCTTATAGTGCAATATTGTGAATTATAACTCTCTACCCTGTTTTCCTGAGCCATATTCCCTCCCGGTTCACAAGAAGTGCTGTTCTTCCCCTGTGCAGGGATGGCCTGAATATGGTGGAAGTGGAAGTGGAGATTGAAACTCAGCCAGAGGCTGCCGGTGAGCACAGTCTCTGTAGTGCTGCATCAGGCCACAGCTTTTCAGCAGATTCGCTCGCCTACACAAGTGATGGCTGCAGTTTGGCAGGAGTGATGACAGAGTAAAGCAACTTAACACACAGAAGCAACCGTGGACTGAAGATCCAAGCTCTCCTAGCTTGAAAGCCAAGTCTGTCTACAACAGCCCATGCAAGATTCATCACTGCTCACTTTGGTTACCCAAACACTTGGCATCTTTTAGTCCCCATCTTGCCTTCCACCTGATTAAGATCTTTGGTGCTTCAAGATAATAAATAGCAGCTATCAGAGCAGTCTAATGGATCCTCCCATTTTAATATGTAGGGGTGGAACTCCATGCGTTACCTACTTAGGTGGGGGGAAGGAGTCTTGTCAGATGGGGCTAAACTGCTGAACAACCACTGAGAGAACAACTGTGAGGCCAGATTCACATTAAAGGAGGCTTGGGAAGCCTCTCATCTTCCAGACGTTGAATTACAACTTCAAACATCACTCATAATTTCCCATATGGATTAATCTCCTGAATCGTAGATTTCCTACCTCTGACTAAATGATTTGAAGTAACCACCTTGAGCAGAGTACTTGTGGAAGTGAAAGCACTGATCTGAATAGGCCAGAGTTTCAGTTATGATAAAACAGTTACATATGTTAATCTGGATGAAGATTGAGATTTGGGGAAACTGGAAAATCCACAAGTGAAAGCCTAATGCCAATTTCAGAGAATCAAAGAAAGCTCGTATGGGTAGTGGGGAAAAGGGTGCGCATGGAGCCAGGCTAGATCTTATGAGGGATTCTGGACTACATTGTGGACTGCTTTATAGCAACTCCCACAGGAGGCTTGCTATTAAAGCCATTATTATAGAATAGGCTCCTATGAAATTTCTGAACCTTAAAACATGCTAGCTTTACCTGAGTGATTGCTTAAGTAGTTCCTCAGAAATCTAATGGAACAGCAGTAATCCCACTTAAAGTTGCAAGTAATTAAAGATTACTTAAATTTTCACCTCAATATTGAAACCGAAGAAGGAACTTCGATGTCTGGTAATATTATGATCCTATATTCCATAGGAATGAGGCAAAATAGGTTGAAAATCAACTTTGGGTTGGACTTATACAAATCTATGGTGTAGGAACAATAGATGCAACAAAATGGGGAAAAGCTGTTACAAAACATCTTGGAAAAACGGGGCAAACAACTTGCGACGGGCTGGTGAACCACACTGCTACCAGCTGGAAGAGATATTCCAGTGACATCCACAATTTTGGCTCATTTGTGGGAGGCCAAAATAACGGTGCCCAACTTGTTTTCAGGTTTGGGGAGTTTTAAGGGTGGTATTGGAAGCCAAAGGTTTGTCAAAGGCTTCCAATTCCCACTTTTTTTCAAGTTCAAATTGAAATTTATGACTATAAGAGTGCTATATTTCATGGCCTACAGGGTTGCATTCAAGTCTTAATAAAAACCATGTGGCTAAATTTAGGTTCCCCTACATTCAGAGAAAAGAATCCTACTTTTCTACAAAACAAAACACAAAACAAAAACAAATTGGGGGTGTCTGTCTTTTGCAAGCTTCCTGGGGAAATCATAAGGGTTAAATTTCCACGGACAAGACAAGGTAGTGTTGGTCCTAGTTTGGGCAGAATAAGTCATAGGCATGGAGCTCACAGAGGGAAAGGATTTGGAATTGGGAAGAAAATGGAATGAGCAAGAAAAGGGAAGAAACTACAGAATCAATGAATTACATAATAGTTCAGTTCATCTTACTTCCTCCCACAATTTTACAAAAGTACACAGTCACTGATAAAGAGTTTTAGCTTTTAGTTTGAAAAAAAAAATCTCAGTTTAAATTGAATGACACAGAGTTGGGGCTTGGTAGTCATGGGTTGGGGGGGGTATGGCAATCAGTCCCACAAATTTAAAAAAAAAAGTGAAGGCCTTAAATAGAACTGCAGCTTCTGAAATCTCCACATTGTAAAACTGCTACCTGCCAACAGAAAAATTACAGGCACGGAAATGGCAACAACCAGAGAGACGCTGCAGTGGGCTGTGTCTGTGTGTGTAACTGTGAGACAGAGAGTGTTTGAGCAGGTAGACTGCCTTCTGGGCTTTGGCCAGATTATGACCCTCCCTGTCATTCACTCTTTGGAATGGTTTCAAAGACCAATGGGACCCACCCTGAATCCCTTTTCCCCCCTCCAAATAATAAAGACAAAATGGGCCTCCCTAAGGATAAAAAAGCCTAAAACAGGCATCAAAAGTTCAGCTTTGTTTAGAAAACAAGAGTCCAGTGAGAGCATGGGCAATTCCCTACCCAACTTGGCTGCTAGTCCTGTCGGGCCTTCTTGCTACAACCCTCTTCTGTGGGGCTAGTTGTTGTGCTATCCTCCAGTTTCCGTTTGCTGCTCTCAGCAGGGGAGCCTTGACTGATGTGTGGTTTAAAAGAGATGATGATACAAGTCATGTTGTCACAGCCTGTTCCATCACCAGATGTGTCAGGAGCCAAACAACGATCCAGGAGCTGTTTAGACAAAAATTAGAGAATGAATTCGGCATGAAATTCAGCTTCTGGCATACACTCATTAAACCCAAAGGACACAGAAATCCAGGAAATGGTTTGGTGGTTTCAGATACCTGCCAGGCAGCCGGCAAATAGACTTGCAGGAAGGAATCTTTGTGTAAACTGAGGAAGATTTACTAGAAGTGGACTATGAAACTAAATGATTATCCTGTAACATTTTTTCAGTTCCTGAAGGTAATTTGTTATCAAGATAGGTGACTGTTCCCCAGGTTTAACCAACTGGGACCCGGTCGGTAAACAGTGCATGCCTGGTGCATTCCAAGATCTAGTCCTTCTTAAGTGCTTTCAGAGAGAAACTTTTTGAAGCCCCAATCAGATCATTTCTCCTGGCAATCTGAACTATATCAAATATAACTCCCATCTTGTAGCCTAAAGAAAAAACCTGCTAAGCCTGAGAATTGAATGCCTTTTTCCATATACTATAGAAATATTCCTATACTTAATTTCAACTGTCACGTCTACCAGTCTCCAACTCACTTCTTCTACTATAGATGAAAGAGATCGCAACTCTCCATCTTCACCCTTCTGTGCGATCTTGGATTGAACAAAATCCACAACCTCTTGGCTGCTCATGACATTCCTGGATTAGGAGCAAAAGAGAGAGATCATGAAAAATAAATGTAAGACTACGATAGGTTACAATTACATCAACCTGCCCTCAGCTTTGTAATTATAGTCCCTTCCAGGTCTTGACTTGGTACAAGTTATCAGCATTCTCTACTCCCCAGGTATATTGAAAGAAATTAAGCGTCAGCCGACTACCATAGGAAGGATTCTTGTTTATTCCAAAGCTCAATTTCCACCTACCAGATGCCATCACAGGCAATGACCATAAAATCATGGTCATCGTTGATTGTCAGCACCTTGATATCTGGCAGCGCTGAGATCATCTGTTCTTCTGGGGGCAAATTCTTGTTACGTTTATAGAAATGATCTCCTAAGATACAAAAACATTCAAGAGATTTATTTGAGGGTTCACTGTCCCAGAGAAAAGTGCAGCAACAAGGAGAAAGCTGGGCTATGCTCACTAACTGAAAAAAAAATCCCCAGAACATTCAAGGCATTTCTCAAGCAGAAAGACACCTTCAACATATCAGGGTTTTTTTAGTTAAATTCTGGTTTGTATGCAGCTAGCTAGCTACACGTTCCATTTCTTCCAAATCAAGCAGCCAGGATTCACTTCCATGATGGATCAAGTCAAACTGGCTTAATAACGAATATTCATTGAAGTGATTCTGGAATTTGAGCTTCATGCTCCCATAGACAAACCAAAAAATTAAAAGTAAATCCTCCTGAAAATAACTCCCCCAAATGTGGGTGGACTAGCTAAAAGACCCATTTAATCTAGTCCCTAAACTTTATGGCTTGGTGGCCCAACAGAGTGGTGGTGGTGGGGAGGAACTGGCAGATGCAAATGGTGGGCTGGTGTGTGTGAACCAGCCCACCGTTCATGTGTGTTGAGTTGCATGTGCATGTTGGTCCGCTGCTCATACGAGATGAGCTGCATGAATGCATACATTGACCAGCTGCTCACGTGGCCCACTTCCAAACCAGCCACGGCCCGGTAGTAGACCATGGCCCAGGGGTTGGGGACCCCTGATCTAGATACCATATCCACAATATTTAAGCCACTTTTAGTCAAAGGATTCACTATTGGCAACAAATTCTTGCTTCGCGCTACTTTCACATTCACACATGCTATATTTTTTTCGCCAAGTCACAGATGGCATCAAGCATATGTACCATGTTTAAAGCCTTTTCTTGTGAATAGGCATGTCCACAATTAAGCCAGCTTTAAAATTTAGCATGGACCTAAGTTTCTAATTGTTGCTGGAACATTCGATAGGAAAAGTTGTCAGTCCTTTGCTTTTGAGTTTTCAAAAGCTGGCTTCTGACAATTGTTAAAAATGAGTCCCATTAGTGCAAGGTTTGATTTGCAAACAAGAAGCATTATAAAATAATCTATTTTTAGATCGTTCTATTTTCTTTATGACATAACTCCCTTTCCTTTGTATTTAAGGCACTTCAATAGCTCCAGGTCAGATGATTGAAGAAATAGCTTCCTCTTTCAGAGAAAGGGAGCCTGCAGATTGAAAGACTGCATGTGTGATGTTTTTGTCATTCAAAGGCTAAGTGGGAGATGTGGTGTTCATTGTCAGTAGTGGCTACCACCCTATAACTCTCGCACACGCATACTTGTTTACTCACCAATTGCTCTGGAGAGATTGAGGCCACCATTTACCCGGCCATCCATGGTTACTTTTCCACCAGCATTCTTTATTCTGGCCAATTCCACCTCATCTTCGGGCTTATGATCATAGGACATATCCACAGCCTTTCCACCTTCAGACACTACACATCGGGAATCTCCAGCATTGGCTACTATTAGCTGCTTGCCTCTGATAAGGGCTACTACCGCCGTTGTGCCGCTGTCTGAGCCAGGCTGGAGAGTAAGAGAATTGTGAGGAGAGCCCATGCTGAAGCACAAGACTTGCTGAAAGAGTGGGCCTCAAACCAGGATAAGAGCAAAAGAAGCTCAGCAAATTTCAGTAAGGACCACTGTGCCCCTATTCCTTCCCCACTTTCTTCATAAACACTGACCTTTTCTTTGCCCTCCATTCCTGGGAGCATCATGTCTTCATCATCTTCCTCTTCTGCTTCTTCAGTATCATATTCTTCTTCCTCACTGCTGTAGCTATCCTCATCCTCACTGCATTCCTAATCAAAATGTAATACATCCACCCGTAACAGAAATTAAATGGACCCCACGGCTCTGGCTGCTGTCCTGCATGCAGGACCTGGGGTGCTGCCTTCTTAGCCTTCATCTGTAAAGAAGGCTAAGTTCTGCTTTTACAGCTCAGCTATGGAAGGATAAAATGCCCCTCCCCCCACTGCCCAAATGGTGATGGTACCTCACTATCGTCATCTTCCTCCTCTTCTGCATCCTCTGATTCATCCTCACTGTCCTCAAAGAACATTGACTTGATCACTTGCTGGCTCTTGCTTGCAGACGAGCAGGATGGCTCCATCTCACCACTGGTAGGAGATGCTCCCTCAGCTGTCTTTTTTTGGCAAATACCAGCATCCCCTCCACCAGCCACATCTGGACCATGGGAGGCACTGATGGTCTCAGAGCACAATTTGCCATTTTTCTCCTCTTCTTCACTCTCTTTATGACGCCTTGAGGGCTCCTCAGCATCCACTTCACCATTCAAACTTGGCTCCTGGGCATTTTCCTGGGTTACATCTTTGCCTGGTGGGCCCAGCTTGCCCTTGATACAGTTTTGCCCATATCGAGTCAGAAGCTCCTCAATAGTCATTGCAGCCTCCTCATGCAGCAAGGCAGTCTCCTCATTGTCCACTGTATGGGAGTATTGGGGGAGAAAGTGCAGCCAGTCTCAATGTCACATCCAGTTACCTACCTTTTTAAAATCATAGCTCAGGCAAGTCATTTATTATGACTAAAGGAACAGAGTTTTATACATATGACATCAATCTACATGCTAAAATACAGGTGGAATTATATTCCTCACTACAAATTGCTGGTCCTAAGGTCACATGTCACTGTAACTGGGCCAGACACTAGTTTTCCTAATTGTATAAACTGTTTTTACCAAGCTGCAACTGTTTGGGTGTGTAAGTGCAAACATGATGCTGAATTACAATTCCCTTTACCCCAATCACCAGCAATGCTTGCTTAGAACTGTTAGTTCTCCACCTCTGGTTTTGTCTAGGCTGTTTCTTAAACTTGGCATAGTCAATGATTTGATCTTTGGTTTGATTTGCTTACGTCAAATTTAACACAACATAGGAAATGTGAACTCAGACATCTTTCCACTTTAGGCATTTAAACTCAGTTATATACAAGGTTGATATAAGAGCTCCCCTGCTGGTACTTGGCTTTTGCCTCTGATCTGCACACTGGACTGCAAGTTGCTGCTTCACTCACCATCATCTTCATCTGCCACTTTCATCTCTTTCTCATCACCCTCATCTCGAGACCTCCCTGACATCAGTGCTAATTCCTTGATCACTTCTTCCATTGTCAACTTGGCATCAATGGCCAAAAAAGCATCTTCAAGTGCCTAATAAGAAAAAACAAAGGAAGATTTCTTTGTGAGCAGCATAAATATTACAAACTATTTAAATAGCAAGTTATCCAAGATGTATGATATAGTTCTTAATAGCCCTAATAAACAGGCTAATACTATACTGCACCACAATTGATACCAGTGGACAAAAAGATTTCTGTCACTTTCTCTTTTGTTGTTACACAAAAAATAGCCAATTTCTAACCAGAATTGGCTTCATATTTATGCTAAATTCTAGTTTTTAACAAGCAATTTAGGTATTTTACAACATAGTTAAAGAAAATATCTTAAAAGGATCAAGATGGCAAAGACTGGGGAAAGAAGAAATGGAATCATGAAATGAATCCTTCACAGAATTAGTTGTACTTCTTTGGCATGCTCTTCTATAGTTTTGGAAGATAGCCTTTCTATCTTACCTTTTGTAGTTTGCCTTCTTTATATGCTTTCTGATCCTTGATGATCTCTGGCAGGTATTTGGCACAATACAGAGCTACCTCTTCTCCTACAGCAAAGAGGTCAACAGTTAGAAACTGACAATCCTTTGTTTCATCCCACAAGTAACCTCATGTTTGCTTTGGAGAAAATATGTTTTGGCATCCCAAAACTAAACAAATAGAGTAGCGCTGAAATAACTCAAAGACCCATTTATTTGGCACACAGGAGTTAGCATTGAGTTAGGACCCTAGCATTGACAAATCCATCCTTCTACAAAAACCAGAAAGATTAATCTGGTAGACCATTAAGACTTCCTACAAAGGCAATGTTATAATAATACAGGTAGTCCTCGACCTACAACAGTTTATTTAGTCACCATTCAAAGTTACGGCACTGAAAAAAGTGACTTATGACCATTTTTCAGTTACCATCTTTCCGGTATCCCCATGATCAAAAATCAGATGCTTGGCAACTGGTTCATATTTATGACCTTTGCTGTGTCCCAAGATCATGTGAATACCTTTTGCGATCTTCTGACAAGCAGTGTCAATGGGGAGGCCAGATTAACAACCGGGTTACTAACTTATCAATTCCCTTAACAACTGAGACAAGAAAGGTTGTAAAATGGGGCAAAATTCACTTAACAAATGTCTCACTTAACAACAGAAATTTTGAGTCCAATTGTGGTGGTAAGTTGAGGATTACCTGTGACTGGTTACCCTAGTCAGTTTCAACAGAAACAAATGCCTGCATAAGAGTAAAGAACACTGGCAATGAGTCTCCTTGAGCTGTGAGTAAGGGCCCCGCAAAATAGCCTTCTCAAAGCGCCCAGACCCAACAGATGTCCTTAAACGAGTGGACACTTTGTTATTGGGTAACCCTTACCTCCATGACCATCGTACACAGAGAACATTGCAGTCTCACTGTCTAAATCGGGAATGCAGTTGTGAGCATCCTGAAAAAGAGAAGGATCGGTGAAGGGGGAAAACAGCGACTACAGCGGACCAAGCGCAATTTCAGAAGGGGCCAAAGAAAGCAGGCAGGTAAAACAAGCGCAACGGTCCCGCGCAGCCTGCCGGTGCCACTGGGGCACCGAACTAGCAACAGCTCCGCCAATGTAAGGGGACTCCACGGCGGGGGTGGGGAGGTGTCCCTAGCCGTTAGCCCTGAGAATAATCAGAGCGCTTTCCCCATTGAAAGCCGCCATAGGAAGAGAGGCTGCGGCCTCCCGTAGGGCAGAATAGCCCAGCAAGACACCGTTCTCCCGCCCTCAGTCCGTCCCGCCCTCACCTCCATGGAGACCCGCCAGCCCTGCATGGCGCTGTAGCCGAAGTGAAGCGGGCGAGGCCCAATTCCGACACCATCCCCAGAGCTCTTGGCCGTGCTGGGCTGCGACAGGTAGGCACCCATGGCAAGGCAGGCGCGGGCCCCGCCGAGCCGAAGAAGGAAGAGCGGCAAAGACAGAAAGCAAACGACACGGGAAGGCGATTTGGGGACCGGAAACAGACACCATAGAGTCCCCGCCGAGGAACCACGGGAACCGGATGTGAGGCCGATGAATGATACGAAGGGAAAAAAAAAAAGAAAGATGTTTTCAGCGCGAGCCGTTGGTAGAGAGGGTGAGGGAAGTTGAAGGCTGTCGCTGGACAGAAGGAATGAATGGGAGAGTGGGAGGGGAGAAAGCCGGACGGGATGTTGCAAAATCATAGACTATGTGGAGGAAAGGGCGTACCACTGGTTGCCGAGCAACTAAGGGGAAGGCCTGGAAGGTATTTTATTTCCATTTACTGAAGTGGAATTTCTCTTTGCAGTACTGCATTTCCTACGCAAGTCCACAGTAGTGAATATCTACGGAGATTCGCAGTCACCCAGATCATGGTTTACACAAAGATGCACAAAGGTGTACTGGATACAGAGCCACTTCAATCAGTTCAAGCAGAGGGAATAGGAGGCAGTGGCATAGTCAAATCTAGTATCAATATGGTAATTTGTCAGATTGCTTAACAGACATTACAGTACATATTTAAGGGAGCTGTAGGCTAAAAAGAGAATTGTTAAAAATGAAGGATTCCCTGTATTAGGGAAATGGCAGTTAAAATGTGAAAATTATAGTCACATTTGCTAATAAAACTATTTTAAGGCAATAAATGTAATTTGCAAACAATATTCTGTGCTCAAAATCATTTGTAATTGAAAATCAAACAGCCAATATGTATCTTTACAGAACTTATGTGCACTTAGAACAGTATGTACAATTGTATCTACTATAACTCAAAAAGGATATTGTAGAGTTAGGGTAATAAAATGTGATTGAGTGGTTAAGATAGTCATGAAGAAAATCTATGTGAATGCTAGGAGTTGACAGCAATTTGATGGAAAGCAATCAAATCATACTAGGAAACAATATAAATCGTAAGGATACAAGCCACAAAGTTACAGTCATACAGTCTCAAGTGGGAGGGGATGAGCAATAAGGAGTGATGAGAAGATTAATAGTAATAGTAATGCAGACTTTGTAAATAGTTGGACAGTGTTGAGGAAATTATTTGTTTAGCAGAGTGATGGCTTTCGGGAAGAAACTGTCCTTGTGCCTAGTTATTCTGGTGTGCAGTGCTCTATAGGGTCATTTTGAGGGAAGGATTGAAACAGTTTATGTCCAGGATGTGAGGGGTCTGTAAATATTTTCACAGCCCTCTTTTTGACTCATGTAGTATACAGGTCTTCGATGGAAGACAGGTTGGTAGTAACTGTTTTTTCTCCAGTCCTAATTACTCTTTGGAGTCTGTGTCTGTCTTGTTGGGTTGCAGAACCGAACCAGTTATAGAGGTGCAGATGACAGACTCAATAATTCCTTAGAGATTACACAAATTCATGATATTGCCTATTAACCAACATGACAATCACCAGCTGGAGATAATGTATATCTCAGTAGCAACACCTGGAGAATTAGAAGCTTAATTAGGAAAATTCTGATATGTTTTTAGATCACATCATCAAGGTTTGTGTAGTTTACCAGTTCCAGCAAAACTCTTAGTTGACTATGATTCAGTGTACTGTGATTATAGTCAGGTTATGTAGGAACCAGCTGTTAATTCATGCATAAGTTTTCTGCTCCATTACCAATGTTCAGAACTATTATCAAGGACTGTTTCTTCCTAATTCAAAAATTTTATTACTATCAGAGGGAGCTTTTCTAACCCTGTATAGCATTTCAATGATGAATGTAAGAGGAGCTTAGCCGCAGTCAATTTGCTTCATGCAGCGATTGGAAAGACTTTCTCGCACTGGCTCCACAGACCGCTTGGAAATACGGAACAGCTCTCTACACGGGCTGGTTCTGGGTCACGCAAGACCCACTCCAAGTATCAACGTGCGCAGGAATATTTCGTTCCATTTTCTGCAGCTATAAACGCCCAGCCTTGTCCCACTGGAGCTCGGCGGACTGCTGGAGTTGAATGAGAACTACCGCGGGGCCCGCCTTGCAGCACTCTGTCCAATCCAAACGCGTCTTTGATGCGCAGGTCGGCTTCTTATTGGCTCGACTAAATCCTGCCTCTGCCGTCCCTGGAGTGCCTCCCGTCGCAGCGCGGCTAGTCGTCTTATTAGTTGGCTTCAGGTTGTGAGCTGTGGTGGAGGCTGGCCTGCGCCCCGGTGAGTTCTACCTTTGGGGCTGTCGTGGCTGGGGACAGCGGTCTCTCGTCGCCAGGGTGATAGCCATGTATGCGGCGAGGTCTTGTCACGCCGGATTGGTGGAGCGTGAGGGGCCGGCGGGCTCTCCCGTTTGCCCCGCGCGCTGGGGGGACGGGCCTGCGTAACTCTGGCGGAAGCGCGTCGTCCTGGTGCTGCGTCACGAACGGCCTCCGCCCCGCCTGCCCTCCTGTTGAGAGAAGGCTCTTCTCTTTCAACGTGTAGGTCGCCTCCTCCGTCGCGGCGATGTCTGAGGGCGAAACCAAGCAAGTATCCGGCAATATCGGTTCCGACCAGAAACCCGAGGCTGCGTCTGCGGGATCCGGCATGACCTCCCTTTCGCCGCCGCTAGCGGCGGCAACTCAAGAGGAGGAGGAAGAGGAGGAAGAAGAGGACGAGTCCGAAGACGAGTCCGAAATCTTGGAGGAATCACCTTGCGGGCGTTGGCAGAAGAGGCGGGAAGAGGTAGGTGACGAAGCCCGTGCGTTCCCACCATCTCTGGCTGACGGGAAGCTGGCGCCTTTCGGAGGCCTGCACAAAAGAGAGCAACCCTGAGGAGGCTGGGGCTATGGGAAAAGTTCCTTTCCCGAGAGCTCTGGGGGTCTCGTTCTGGGATCCGCGCTGCAGAGGTTTGTAGATAAACAGCTGTCAAAGTCTGTGAGAGGGCCAGCTGGGTCGGATAGTGTGGAAGTTGAGATTTGACTAGTCATAAGCGGTTTTAGGATTTAGACAGTTGTCCCTTTTACCATAGATTTGGAAGAGTCGAGACATGAAAAGTACCGTAATAGTTATTTTAATACAGTGGTAGGTTTGGGGTGAAGTGCCTCTCTGTTGGTAATCAAGGTATTCTAGACAGCATTTCAATCTGATATTTTCTTGTTTACAAATCTGAGGCTTTTGCCTTTATGTAAAAGGTTGTATGTTTAGCTAGCTATGAATTGTCTGTTTTGATTGCTAGGATTGCTTGTCCCAACCTTACCAATAGATAATGGGACTTGAACTAAGGAATCTGACTGAAAATTATGTGCTTTACAGCTGTTATAAAGGAACTCTTTTTGCTGAAAGACAAAAACAATTTTAAAGACATCATGAGAAATTTATTAAGGTTTTATTACTTACTTTGCTGTTTTTGTTTTGTTGCTGTCCTCAGATGATTTTCAAAATGACTACCAATGCCAAAATAAACACTTAAAATTTCAGAATCAAAGTCATAGAAGCTGATTCTAATGCCAGGATTGTAGATTGTAGTCCCTGAAGCCTCCCCCTTTTTTCTACTGTTGCCAAGAAAACAGCACAAACGTGTCCATGAAATTACCAGAAGTGGAGTTTGACTTGAAGGGGATTTTACTTGAAGAGATAACTAAAAAGAAAAGCCTTCACTCCACTCTACTCCTGAAAGGAATATGATGGCCAAGCTCCAAGAATCTATAGCATGGGAATAACATAGGAAAAGGGCCTTTCCTATATGTCTGACAATTGTTGGATGGTCTTTAATGACTCTGGATATGATCCCATCTTCAGTTTTCCGATGCGGATTCAGTCCTTAAGAACCAATGGTTTTATTCAGTTTCCTTGATTGAAACTAGCTTGGGGTGTGTTCTGAGGAAGTGTCCTCTTCCTTGATATTTTAAATACAGGACAATATCTCTTGCTATTAAGGAAGTTATGAGTTAGAAGATATTTTGGATAATTTTAGGTGATTGAATTTGGCAGATTAACAAGCTTATAGCTTTATATTGAAGATTTTAGAACAGCCTTTTGAATAGAGGCTGTTTCCCTTTTTGTGAAGACACTAATGTGTTATCCTGAATGTTCTGAAGTCAGGAGTGTTGGGATAATAGCTTATTTGGCTGGAAAAAATTAACCATCATTGCTGATTTTGAGGAGAAATTGGCTTAGCTGGGCTAGCATAGATAATTACAGTGTTATCCTGTTCTGTGTATTGAAAGCCCTGATTTAGTCATCCTGATGGTTTATTTTCGATTAGCTGTCATGAAGATTGAATGCTACTAGCCCTATTTCAAAATTTTTGCTGTGAGGGACTCAGCTAATTCTGGATTCTCTTCTGCTTCAACCCTAAATCCAATATAGGATGCATTGGAAAAACTTTCCTTTAAATATGCAAGTACATAAACTTTTAGATATACAAGATAGTTTTCTTTTGCTGAGTACAGAAAGACCAGACTCATGCCCTTTTCCTTCTCTGAATATCACTGTTACTAAAATAAAACACAATTGGTGCTATGGAGTTCTCTGTCAGAAAATGTACTGATGGTGACTACTGATGAACTAAGCCTGGGCTGGATGGCTTTTTGTTGATCAGGGATTTAACTTTCGGAAGAAGCTGAGGACTCGCAAGTGGGTAGGAGCACAATGCAACTAGTTTTGGAAGGAGTTTTTCTTTTTATAAAACAAATACATATTTGTACAGTACTGTTTTCTTTTTGAAACAGAAAATTATGCCTTGAATTTGCAGCAATTACCCCAGAGGAATCTGATGGCCAGAAAAAGAGGGCTATAGATCTGTAGCTCTCTTGCTTCTCATTTAGGCTATTAATGGCTACTAATCATTATGGATGCATATACCTCTATTATGAAGCAGTATATTTGACATAAAGAGCGGACAGCTTTTATATTTTCCTACTTGTGAACTATACATAGACATTGATATACCGTAGCAGCTTTATTAAAATTTTCAATTTTTTTCATCTTAAAAAGTTAAGGCTAATAAGTTCTTTAGTAACATTGGAGGGGGATCAAGCTAGCTTCCTTTACAGATTCTCTTTGTAGCCTTTGTTTAACACTCTATCTCCTCCCCTCTTGTGGTCCATAACTGAGTGTAGTGTTTTGTCCGGTCTTAAGCTTTGGTTGCTTTGTCTTTTGCCTTGTTTTCTTCCTCCTTTTTTAAAATAGATTTGCTAAAGCCTGCTAACCATGCCACCAGCACTTTAGCTGGATGATTTTGTATTGCTGGTTTACACATTTTTGACTCAGCACTTTAACATCCTCTGCTGTTTGCAGCTGTTCTCTAGGTCATGCCATTGTTTGATGTTCTCACTTTTCCCCATCCCCCTGTCTTTCAGGAGCAGTGTATACTTTTAAATATCTCTGAGATCATAATGAGGTTGACTCTCGGCTTGGTAATGATGTGTGACTCGCTGGCTTGACCCACAAGATGATTTGGCTATACATCAAGAAAAGGGAGGGGCAACAAAGAGACATGTGATTCCCTAACATGCGTGGTTGTGTAATTTTTGTTATACTGCCTTACCTAAGACTTCAGGAATCACTGGACTAGAATAGTTATGCTAGGGAATGTTCTTTTTAATGACTTTTTTTTAGTTCTAGGAGCTGTAGGGAATCTGTTGGTGATATCATTGGAGGGGTCAGAGCAAACTTTTCATCTCTTGTGCTCCTGCCCCTTAATACAACACATGCATTCTTACTTGAAATTTAATATATATATTAGTACTCTTTTAAAAATGAAAATCATTTAGCTATACTGTAATTTTGGTTTTATCCACTGAATTTTGGCAGCCTCGATTTGTGGGGTTAAGGCTGCAGGCTGCCTTCTCTTGAATTTAACTATTATAAAGAAAGCAGGAATTTGAAAAAAACAACTTGATACTGGAAACTTGAACTTAGAAGATTTGAGAATTATAAGCCTTAAGAATAGCTGCTGCTCTGAGCTTTAGAATTAAAGTCAAGGGAATGCTAAAAATAAGAGTGGCTCAGAAACATAATAATGCTAAGAAGACTTCTGTCATAGGCACAGTTCTCCTGCAGTTCTATGATGGCAGAATTTACTTTCCTTCCATATTCAGAAATTCTCAGCATGGTTGGTATAAGAGACTCCTAGAGTTAATAAGAAATGTAGAGGTCTTTATATTGAAGTGAAATGCAGGCAATTTTGGATCAAAACTAGAAATATTTTAAGGTTCAGCTATTTACTGAATAAATTACAGTTGGCTGAATGTGTACAATATATACAACAATGTTTAATTAAAATCCTGTAGCTCACAGAGCATCTTGAGTTATAATCTCTTTTTTTTTACTAGCACTGGTCAAAAGGGCCCAGCAGAGGGTATACTACCTCAGGAAACAACAACTGAATGAAAAACTGCTGGTGACCTTTTACCGCTGCACCATAGACAGTATTTTAACTTACTACACCTGTACACCTGGTTTGCCAATTACACAGTGGCAGATAGGACAGCACTTCAGAGGTTAACGTCATTGCCCAGAGGATCATTGGTTGCCCCCTCCCCTCTTTGGAAGAGCTTTATGGCTCCTGCTACCTTAAGAAAGTTCAAAACATCCTTAAAGATCCTGGGCACCCTTTTTTTTGAACTATTACCATCTGGCAAATGGTGCAGGATAATAAAAACGACAAATAAGCTGAAAAACAGCTTCTATCCCAGGGCAGTAACTATATTGAATTATACTATATAATGCAATATATATCGGGATTTCAATTCAATTGTATAGAATGTGAAGGATGTGTGTTTGTGTTTTATTTTTATAGTTATAATGTACACTGAAGATGGTATTTAATTTCGTTGTACGAGGTGCAATGACCAAGTAAACTAAACTTATTTTAAGATGTTATATGAGCTCAGTAATTGAATTCAAATATGGATATACTTACCAGTTTACAGTTTACAGTGTGCAAAGACATTGAGATGAGAATGAGTGGGGATCAGATTGCACAAAATATGAAAAATGAGTGAATGGATTAAGAGGAAAAGGAAGTTCAATAGATGATTGGTTGGACAGTGTTGATGAGATTCTGAAAAAGAGGGAAGTGGGTAGGTGAAATAATACAGACACTGTATGATGTGGAGTAAAGACATGGTGGAAGCAACAATGATTTGAAATAGATATAAAATTATGGAAAAATACAGTAAATTATGTTAGTTTAAATTAAATATAGCTATGCTGGCTTTTGTGTTTTCCCATCTTTTAAAAAATTTCTTTGGCATACTATATATTCATTCCATTCTGATCTTGAAAGAAAATAGGGTGATATATATGTTTGTATTGGCTAATCTTGATGGTTGAAGCAACCATCTATCTATCCATCCATCTTTAGTGTTCCTAGATCCCCCATTTTCCTCAAGGAGGGACTCAAATTCTAGTTGAGTAACAGATTCTAGTTGAGTAACAAATTCTAGTTGAGTATCATATCCTGCTTTTTATCTTACCAGATTCACCTATTTATCATATCCTGCTTTTTATCTTACCAGATTCACCTATTTATTTGTTTTGTGAGTTTCATCTACATGGCCTTCAGTCAGATCCAGCAGGATTCATCTTACATTTTAGGTCAAATAGCAACAAGTTGCAGATACAGCAACCTTTCTAGTCTGCCTGAAACTTGGATTCTATTTTTGTCTATCTCCATCTAGGTTAATCAACGCAATGTTCCTGGAATTGATAGTGCCTATTTGGCAATGGATACAGAAGAAGGTGTGGAGGTGGTTTGGAATGAAGTCCAGTTCTCTGAACGCAAGAATTTTAAGCTTCAAGAGGTTGGTGAAACTGGAATGAAGAGTTGTGAAAAGGCAGACAAGATATCTGTTGTATGAGGGCTCAAATTTTCTGTGACTATGAATAAGTTTCTTGAAATTAAGCATACAAGGAAAATGAAGGTGTTGTAGGATTATTTTCTATTGTTGGATAGTCTGCTTGCTTGACTTAAATTTAACAATACCTCCATTACCCTCCATCTTGCAGTTTGGGAGTAAATATGAATGAAGATTTGTGTGTGAAGTAGATGAGCCCAGTTTCAGGCTGTGTTGAAACTCAATGGCATTTTCCTTTTCTTGAGTTGTTTATACTACTTTGCTTTGCTGCTGCTGCAGGAAAAGGTCAAAGCTGTCTTTGACAACTTGATCCAGTTGGAGCACCTGAACATTGTGAAATTCCATAAATACTGGGCAGATGTGAAAGAAAATAAAGCCAGGGTAAGTAGAATTTTGTGTGATTTATCAGTGTGGAAAAATAAGAAGCACCAGCAGTTGATAACTTCCACCCTATTACTAGGTTATCTTCATTACGGAATACATGTCCTCTGGTAGCCTGAAGCAATTTTTGAAGAAAACAAAGAAGAACCACAAGACTATGAATGAAAAGGTAACTTCTTCCCAACTTCATACTCTTTTCTCAACTCTCTAAATTGTTTTGTGCTATTTTTTTGGTGTCTGTAGCCCTTGGCCAAGGTACTGTTGCTTCCCTTTCTGCCAAAGACTGTGAGAAAAAAATGGCTCTCTAGCTCATAACTTTAGTAAGTCTGTTTCCTGCCCAAGAGTCCTGAGTTAACCCATCTAATTCTGGAGCAAAGTAATAGGAAACCAGCTGTGATTTGCAAATCAAGAGTGCCCAGAAGTAAGGAGAATAGAAATGGTGCTGTAGAGACACCAAATGATGACTTAGTTGTGCAGGAAACTGAAAACTTTTTGGTGATATTTCATTTGTATTGCAGGCCTGGAAGCGTTGGTGCACCCAAATCCTTTCTGCCCTCAGGTATGTGCCTTTACATATATGAAAAGGAGGACAGTCTTGGGCACAATGTTGGTGTACAAATGATTACACTTGTTCAGAGGCTCAGTGGAATGTCTATATTTTTTTATTGTATAAGAAAGGTTTTTGGAGAAAGTAAATGGAAGAATCGTGCTTCTTTTATTGCTTACTTTGGTTTTCAGAGCCTCTGGGGTACTATATGATTTGGTTTCAGCAGCACAGTAAAGTTTTTCTTAGAAAGCTAAAAAAAGGACTTGGATTCCAAACAGAAACCTACCAACACAACTTTACATTCTTTGGATACCAGAAATAATAGAAATGAAGATTGGTTTTCTGTTACTAAAATATATATTTCCTTTGTACCTGCAAACTGATTTTGCAAACTATGCATTTGTATATCTGGTAGCTGTGATTCACTCTCTATTGTTGTGCTGTTCCAGTTACCTTCACTCCTGTGACCCTCCCATCATTCATGGAAATTTGACTTGTGATACCATCTTCATCCAGCACAATGGACTTATTAAGATTGGATCAGGTGAGACTGTTGTGGAATTAGTTTGTGATTTAATGTATGCTACAATTCCATTCTTGGCTTGCTTTGTTCCCTGACATTGTTTCAAGCTTTATATTAGTCCAAGGAAACCTATAGGGCTTGGAGCATATATTGTTATGTCTGTATTGCAGGACTCTGTTGCAACTGGTGCCTCTAACTTATATCTGTTGTTGTTGACCTCTGGAAACTTCCTGGACCTTTTGCCACTTGCAGGCTGCTCTATCCTCTTTTTGTAGAGTCTCTGTTTACTCTTTTGCAGGCAGAAAACTCTGCTGTCAACTCATTTTTATCTCTGTCATTCAGACATTTAGAACTTTGGGGATGCTGCTTGTTCTTGGCTGCTTCCAAGCCAGTCTTAGACTTGAACACACTGATTCATCAGAATTGTAGGGGAAGGCAGGATGGGCAGAGCTCTTTGTTTCGCTTCTTCTTGGGCTGACTCAGTTTCTTGTGGCCAGTTTTAGTTAATGAGCTGTTAGTAAACAAGCAAAGTATCGCTGTTGGCTGCTCCATTTTTCACAAATATATGCTTAGCATTTCATCTCATTTTTTTGTGTGCTGCTTATGTACTATTCAATGAATTATGGCAGTTTAATTCATGAAAATTCTCAAGATTACTTTTGAAGCTTGTGGGACAGTTAATCATGATTTAACCATGGCCATGTTAACGCCACAATTAAATTGATATAAACATAGTTTCTGGATAGTCAGTTGTGGGAAAAAACAAGACTCATACAAACACAGTTGTGTTGGATCAAATCAAATCTCAGAAACCCATAATTCTGTTTCCCCAATAGCTAACTTAGATGCCAGAGGGAAGTCTACAAGCTGGATAATATGAGCATTATGCTTCTCATATTACTTTATTTATTACATTTGTATATCCTGACACACTCCCATTGAACTTTCAGAAATCAGTATGTACATCATGTTTTTTATGTAAATATGCTGTCCCAGTATCCAAAATAACACAATACTGTCATATTTTTAATTACAATAGCAATAGCACTTAGATTTATATACCGCTTCACAGTGCTTTACAGTCCTCCCTAAGCAGTTTACAGAACCAGCATATTGCCCCCAACAATCTAGGTCCTCATTTTACCCACCTCGGAAGGATGGAAGGCTGAGTCAATCTTGAGCCTGGTGAGATTCAGTCTGCAGAACTGCTGGCGCCGGTGATCAGCAGAAGTACCCTGCAGTACTGCACTCTAACCACTGCGCCACTGAGGCTCTTATAAATAAAGTAAAAAGCTTTATTCCCCATACATTTATCTGATTACCTTTAATGCCATAAGAAATGGTGGTTGTCATTACCTCATTGCTGTCAGGTTCCGTTAAGCCACAAATGAAATAACCACCAACAAACACAGTCTTGGAACAGAAGATGGCTTTATCTTCGCCACAACAACCATGGCATCTTTTCAAACTTCAATTTCCAAGTATTTGGAGGGGGGAATAATGACTATATTGGAATCCAATTCCTCATAATATAAAGTATTAATAAAAACAATATTTTATGATGTGAGTGTCTTTGGATTTAATGCAGAATGAATCAAGTAAATAAGACAACTCTGAGAACCCTTCAAAGTTTGCAAAACCCAAGTAAAAAGGATATTTATCTCACACATACACAACATACATGCATACTACACACACACACAAACACACACCATGAATGAAGCATCAGTAGTAAAATGAACATGGTTCTTGAAATAAGTTATTGTATTAACTGATCTAAGTGTCAATCTTAATTACATGAGATATATCTTCTTGAAAGAAGTGGAAATTGGAACAACTCAAGCCTCCAAATAACAAAAATGTAGTTCCAAGAGATATGTAATGGAACAGTTCTTCACAAAAATCAAGATTTCTAATTCTGAAATTAATCATCTTACTCTGGATAAAATTAATTGAGAGAAAGACCTTGTAACTGTTTCCTTGCCTTTTGAGATAGAGGAAGCATCTTTACTGGACTAAAAAGTTACTGATTCTGCAGTTAGGTTCACAGACATCTATCACTGCATCTGAAGGCCATTTTTGTAGTAATTATCTTCTGTTAGGATTACTACATAATTAAACCCAAGAAGTGAACATAAAACAAACTTCGCTTAGCACTGTTTGAATAGGGGGTCATGTTAACTGGCCATCTCTTACAGAAGAACAAAAATAGAACACTAGCCACCATGTGTAGTTTGTATTGTGTCTTGATGGACAGTTCTGTTGGTCTGAGGAAAGGGTGCATGGATTAGAATTTGCATGTTCTGAACAGGTAATTCACATGAGTTGAGAATAAGTTATGGTTGCTGTGCTTCCAGGACTGCTTTTCCCTGGGAATAAGGAATACTTATCTGTGTTTGTGTCACACAGAACTCTTGTGTGAAGTCAGAATTCTTGAAATAGCTATTTGGAATAAGCACTTGCTTTTTCCTTTCTTTTCTCAGCATCCTAGTGACAATTATTAAGAATATTATAATGATGAAAAATTGATCACAGTTGGTAATATGTCATTGAAATCTCATTAAATATTTTGAAAGGAAATTTAATGCACTCACCCTTGGCCTGTTTGATGGAATGTTAAGAAGGGAAGCAATCAGAAACATGTCCAATTCAGAAACGAGGAAGACTTCCTGCAAGAACTCCATTGAAGAATAGGGAGGAGAAGGAAGCTAGGATGCTGAATGGCAGGAAAGGTAACCCATCCTGCATGGAACTGTCTCAGGAGTTATCTAAAGGATCACACTTAGCTTCCTTAACTGCTTTATAGAAGCATAAGAGTGCAGTAGTGGGTTAATGAGGATCTAATTCTTTCTTTGTCCTAATTTATTAAGAGTCATTCTTCAATTTTTTTCTCTCCCCCTTAAAACAAACTTTGTTTCTTTGAATATTAGAGTTCTTCCCATTCTTCCAATCTTCACTCTGCTTTTTCTTCATCTTCCCCATTCTATTACCATAGTTCAGGCAAATGCATCCCAGTAGGTTTCCAAACTCAGCAACACCAGAGGCTACCCTTGAGGCGTCCAGAGACAGTGGTACAGAGGTGAGGTTGGAGACATTGAATAACTAACTCAGAGGACAAGCTCTCAATGAGGTGTAGTCCAAAAGGGATGGAGAAGGAAAGCTGCTGGGCTGCAACTTAGAAAATCTCTGCTAGGGATTTGCCAGGTAGAGAGTAACAACTCATTGGATATACCCTTTCCTTGGGAATAGTTGGAAGAATACTAACATGTTTAAAAATCCACATTTATTTTTGAAGATGGAAGGGCTTGGAGATAGATAAACAGCATTTGTGTCTAACCCAGAGGTGTTGTACCCTATGAGAATGAAATGCAAGAAAGGTTTTTTTTTGTTTTCAGGCAGATCCTCCATCTGAACCTTTTCTTTTTTCCTCCTCCAAGGAAAGACACTTGGCCAGTGATCTAGGGTGTGTCAAATTTTTCAGCTTTCAATTTCCAAACATTAGGGGTGCTCAAAAGTTGTGACATGCCTTGGGATTGTAAAGATATTTTGGCTACTTTAATATAATTTAGATGTGCTTGGTAAGTAACTACATAACTATCATAACTTTAACATTTGTTTGTTTCATTGGCCACCCAACAGCAAATCAAGAGAAAGAGTGGGTAGTGGTAGAGGGTGGAAAGATGGCTGTGGACTAAAGTGGATTCTGAGAAGATAATTTGCAGTTGATGGATGGCCAAATGTAGGTGGTATATTTGGCTCCTGTCTCCCTTCACATGGAGATTGTGTACCCCAAACAGCTGAGCACTGACCTCCTTTGTAGATCTTTATAGAGGTTCAGGATAAAAAAAAACCCTTCACTCTGTCCTGATGAGACAAACACAGTCTGTCCCATTGCTACAGGAGGTACAGTGGCTTAGCTGAAAGGCTGGCTCTTCCATCAATTCTTGAGTTTTATTTCCTGCTGATGGGCTGCCTCTCTCTCTTTTTCTTTCTCTTTTGCCAACAGTCTTTCATAGGATTTTTGCTAATGGTGAGCAAATCTCTCTGCTCTGTGATGTGACTGTGACTTTCTAAAAATAATAATATATATATACACATAAATGGCATCATATATATATATATATATGTATTATATACAAAAGCTCCTTTTTCCCTTCAGTGTCCCTTGCTTATGACTCTAGTATAGTTGCGCCTGCCCTTGGCTCTTGGTTGGAGAGGAGCCCTGCCCTTCTCTCTCATTTCTGGTCTGTGTTTTCTCTGCTGTCCTGCTGCATGTTTCCTCCTGCATGTGAACTGCTCTTGTCTGAGGAGCGGCTGCTACCTCCTTCCCTTGCGGCCATGATTGGGATTTTGCTTGCTGCTTGCTTGTGGCCGGAGCTGTGGCCAACTGTTTATAGGGATAATGGGTGAGGCTTATAAGGGTGTTAAAAGGTTGCCCAGTTTAGGGACATACGTTGAATTCCTTTTGGGGGTTCCAGTTGAATCAGAAAATTAGGCTCTGCTTTGAAAGCTCTTATTTTGGAACTATTCAATTCCCTTCAGCTATAGAAGGATCCCTTGGGGATTTGCTTGCCTTCCCTATCCCAGTGCTAGGTATGGCAGGTAAGCAAGTCTTTCTGTTTATGGCAGAGTAGAGTGATTGAAACTGAACAATAAGACAAGTTGCCAGGAAAGAACATAGAGAACATGAACGTCGGGTGAAACTTTAGCCGAGTCTGGCAAACAGAAGACCGATTTAAAAAAAAAAAAAGCTTGGGTGGAAGAGAGATGCTGATGATAAGACTGTGGCTTTGAGTTTCCAGCTGAGATAAATCCTTTGGATAATTGTATGTCCAACAGTAAGGAGGACTGAAAAGAACTTTGTACCAAGTTCATGTGGTCCTTGGTCTAGGAAGTTCAGAAGATTGCAAAAAAACAGATGCCATACTCTGCTGAGAGGAGAGTGATGGCTGCCAAATGGAGGCAGCATGAAAAGGAGCACTATTCTTTTGCTTAAGCTATGCATATGATAGGACGAAAATGGAATTTCTTCCATTTCGTTATCTGGACTTATATTTATTTTAGACTTCCTGAATCCAGTTGTAGCTTAATCCTTAATCAGTAGCAAAATGAGATACAGTGAACCTAGCCTGCATTTATTAAAATAAGTAGCATATTTTACAATATCTTATTATATTTTTTATTTTATTAAACAAATGTATATGGCCACCCAACTCACACACAGTGATTTTGAGCAGCTTACAACATTAAAAATGCACAATCCTTTTATTAGTCTCTAAGCAGTGTTAAGAGATGGCGTTGCTAGTGAGTTCATCCAGAACTACAGAGTGTATGCATTAGTTTTAGTCTGTTGAGAACACAGTTACATTGTACGTATTTAACTATTGGCATACTGAAAAACATCAGTGATCTTATTACTTTAAAATTGTATGTAAACCTTAGCATTAATGAACAGAAAGATAGTTATGAAAGAAACTAATTTTATAGAAAAATTGAAACATGAGTGTAATCAAATTAAAGAACTATAATAGCATTAATGAAGATTAGTACATGAAAGTTTATTCCAAAATAACTGTAATGCCCTACAGTACTACTTGTTTAACAAGTACAATCCACTGGAGTTGGGTAGCTAATAAATTTAAATTATTAGCAAGCAATTAATATAGTAAATAATAATTATAATATGGGGAAAATGAGTTATTTTCATTGTTATTTATATTCATCTCTAGTTTGGTAAACAATATAGTACATATCGATGCATACATGGAATGCATATTTCTAACAGTGATCATTAGTAGGAGCTACAGCTACAGTTTCTCATTCTGAAAAAGGGTTTTTTTTAAATGACAACCTAAAAAGAGTTGCCTGGTAAAAAGCTTTTTCAGCTTGTTTTCAAGCATTTACCAGATTTTTAGTTGATACAGAAAGTATATGGATGTAAGGAAAGCAACGTATTGCAGGAAAATTTCAGACAGGAACAAATATCTGAAAATACTTTATTAGAGAGTAGACTTTGACATTAAGCTAAAGCTAATATATTTTTAATTTGTTTGACTGCAGTAGTGGTGCTACTAGATCAATTTTATTCTGGGCTGTGGTTTAAAGTATGCAGACTTAGTCTGGTCCTGCCAGTATTTTTTTTCTGTTCGGTGGAAACAGTTGTGTAGGGACCTTGGTGCTCTCTGAACTTGGCATATCAATAGGCACATACAGATAAACAACATCTACATACCATTCAAAAGAGACAAGCAAAAAGCAAAAAAGGAAACAAAAAAACCCAAAACATCTCACCAACAATCAACACCCAAATGAATAGAGATAACACCTAGATTAACATTAGGCCAACAGTGAAGAAACTACCAACTCAGATAAAAACACTAACAATAAACAACAGCCTAATCAAGGAACCACCAAGACCTCTCCTACCAACACTGACAGGACAAGCCATTAGTATATAACATGGGAGCATACCCCACTCCCTTGTAGTACTGATGATGTTACCTAATTTGGTAATTAAATGTGTGCAAAAAAACCATAAGCTCAAAGCACCAAGGACTCCACAGTTCAACTCTGAGGTACAAATACTCTCTTCTATCAGAAGTCGTCCTTTCTCATTTCTTAATTCTGCCTTGACTTCCACAGCTGGTTTTGGTTTCCAAATTTTCTCAGGATGATTTTTGTATCTTGGCTAGAATGAGGTTTGTTGTGCCAGGAGTTTCTTAAGAATTTGTGGTAGTTATTCACTGACCGCTTTGTTTATCTTTATTTACTGGTCAATTTAGGGACTGTTTTAATAAGCAAGTTAAATATATTTTAAAAGAAATTATAAATGTTCAGGTGCTGCCAGAAGCATTGCTTTGTTTGCGGTATCAACTGAGAAAGTTGTGAAAAAAGTAGGGGGTAAGTGTTGTTGAACAATTGGGCATGTTATTGGGAAGTTGCTTTCTTTGCATAAGACTGTAAGGTGATGGGTAAAGTACCAGCATTTTGGGATTTACTTTGAGCTTTGCCTGCATCTGTGCTTGCCTGGAAAAATAGTGGCTTGGTGCAACTATCCAAAATAAAAAATGGTTAGGGAGAGTGGGCTCTTTTACCTTCATCAACGGACAAAAGCTGCTCACCTTTTCTAATAGCGTGTGTGTGTGTTTACGTGTACACATACGGAATCTAGTTTCTTCTCATGTCCGTTTCTTTAGAAAGATCAGATGGTTGCTTTGCCTGGCTTTGAGTTGACTCAGAAAAGTCCTGGGGTTTCTGGAAGAGAATGTAGGCATCCCTTCTTTCTGCTTCTGAGTTCGCTTATGATGTGGTGCTGCCTGAAAGCTGGGGAGGCTGGACAAGAGCAGTGCTTCTTTGTTTGGGGTTCCTTGCAGAGATGAACTAGATGGAAACTGCCTCAAGTCCCATATATCAGAAAGGAAAGAGAGGCATGAACTCTGATCTCCTACAATTCTCTTCTCTTATAGTTGCCCCAGATACCATCAACAATCATGTGAAGACATGTCGTGAGGAGCAGAAGAACCTGCATTTCTTTGCTCCAGAGTATGGCGGTACGAATACAAGCGTATTGGGACCTGCAGTTCTGTAATTAACTGCAGAAAAAGTGTTAAGTCTGTTCTCTCTGCCTTAGAGATAGCTTCTAATTATTAATTCTTTGTTCCAGAAGTTGCACATGTGACTACAGCAGTGGACATCTACTCCTTTGGAATGTGTGCATTAGAGGTAAGTGGTGGCAATTAATATATGTACACCTGTACACAGGACTGTGAAATTAATTCCATGTTAAGATTATCTGGCAAATTGGACTGTGCTTTACCTTCCTTCTTATACAGGTGGTTCTCAGTTAACAACCATTCATTCAGTGACTGTTTGAATTTACAATGGTGCTCAATGTTGCGGCCATCGCAGCATCCCTTGGAGTAGTGTGATTTTAATTTGGGTGCTTGGCAATTGCCTCACAGTTGTTTTTTTTTTTTTAAATTACATTTATATGCCGCCCTTCTCCGGAGACTCAGGGCTTACAATTTTGGGATACAACCCAGTGTGCTCAGCAATAGCCTTCATTCCATTGTATATGCCTGCTTATTACTAAGCGGCATTTTTACAAGGTCAGCTAATTGCCCCCAACAATCTTGGGTCCTCAATTTACCTACCCCGAGAGGATGGAAGGCTGAGTCAACCTTGAGCCTGGTGGGATTCGAGCCTACAGCAGTTGTAGGCAGCTGGAACTTAAGTGCAGGCAATTAACAGCCTGAGCCACCAAGGCCCAGTTTTGACAGTTGTAGCATCCTGTGGTCATGCAATCACCATTTGCAACCTTCACTGCCAGCTTCCCACGGGCAAAGTCCGTGGGGAAGCTGGCAGGAGGTTGCAAGTGGTGGTCATGTGATGTTGCATCTAACACCTGTGTGTGGGATTTGCTTAATGACTACAGCTAGAGCTGCTGTTGTAAATTGGCATAGACACATGACATTGCCCATTACAACCCCGCTGCTTGTTCTCAATTATTATTGCTAATCTGAACTATCTGTTCTTCAGTGAGTCATTTACCGGAGCTTCTTCCAAATATTATCTTTTCTTGGGAGTTATAGAATGTTTTAGCTCTCTTTGTGTAGGCAGTTATTCTTGTATTTCTGTTAAGGTCATCTGCCTCACTCAAAGAAGATGGGATAGTTTTTGTTATAACTTCAGGGTTTGGAGAACAGGCCTAAAGAGGTTCCATTATTTTTTCTCTTGTTCCCTTCCAACTAAGACTGTTTCTAAATTCCTTATATGATGTGAATCCTGAGAAGCTCTTGTTTGAAGGAATGTATGACTAATAAAATTAAATGGTTGAAATGAAAGCAATTTCTTTGTTGACAGTAAAAATTAATCTAGTAGAAAGATAAAAATAGCTGTGTTGCTTTGGTTCACATATAGGGTGATGAGAAAAAAAATTATGTGGTGGCTGATAAAATTTTCTGATAAAAGGTGAACCTCTCTGGTGATCTAAAGATACTGGCATTGATGTCTGTTTCTATGCTGATAGATGGCAGTGCTGGAGATCCAGGGAAATGGCGAGTCTTCCTATGTGCCACAAGAAGCTATTAACAATGCCATTCAGTTGCTAGAGGATCCATTACAACGAGTAAGACTGTCCTCAGTTCTTTTCCTTGCTTTCTTCTTCAATTCTTTTCCCAGTTCTCAGGAGTAGCACAAAGTTTGGTCTCCTTTTTCCTTTCTAGGAGTTTATTCAGAAGTGCCTGGAGCCACAACCTAGCAAACGGCCCACAGCTCGTGAGCTTCTCTTCCATCAGGCTTTGTTTGAAGTACCTTCTCTGAAACTTTTGGCAGCCCATTGCATTGTGGGTCATCAGCGTGAGTATAGCCAACAGAAGTCTGCAGACAATTGCTAAGAACAAAACCTTTCACTAGTGTGGAAAAATAATATTTTGTATGAAATGAATGTGTAGTTCAGTAACTAATACATCATAATATATCCAGAAATACCCCTAAATGAAATTACAAAGCAGAAAAACTCAAAATCTACTAAAAGGAGGCAGCCAAGATGAACAATAATAGCTTCTTTTGTATCTAAGCAAGATTGATCAGCCTGACAAATGAATTTTGGGTGCTCTCCAGTGGTGGGCTGCAAATTTTTTAACAAATGGTTTTCTGGCTGGGTAGGCATGGCCGATTGATCATGTGACTGGGTGGGTGACATCACTCATCACACCCAACCCTGCTTCCCAGCCACTCGCCTCAAAGGCAGAGGTAGGGTTCAGCTGGTTGGGGCTAATCCCATCACTGGCTGGCCCTGCCTCCGCCAGGTTTTCTGCCTGTTTTGGGGATGTTTTGGGGGCATTTTTCAGGTTGTTTTTGACCCCCAAAATAGCCAAAAATGGCCTGAAAACAGCCAAAAAATGGCCCTAAAAACAGCCCCAAAACAGGCCGAAAAACAGGTGGGGCCCGGGGCCAGCCAGTGGTGGGATTTGCTGGTTTCCCGAACTGCACCTAATCTTAACTGTGAACTGGCAGCAGCCTGCCTCTGATGCTCTCACATGTCTTCTCCTAGTGCCTCACAGTCTTAATATTGAGGCATTAGCAAACTATTTTCTCAAGATTGAGTTTCCATTATTATAATAGATAAATGAGGGAGATGTGTGGTTCAGAAATATAAAAAACACATATATAAATGTGGATGGACTTTAGCTCTCTTCATTTGGATAGTAGTAAAAAAGCCCCAATAAACAAATATTAAATAGATTGTCTAAAATAATATGGTTTGGGGGTGGGAAGAGACATTGTAGTTTATCTCTAGGGTTATCATTTTGCATGGAGAGGGTCCCAAGTTAATTCCAGATAATGATTTCAGTTAAAAGGATTAAATTAGCTAGGGTAATGTCTGTTACCTCAGTGAGATTGATCTCTTCCTAAGAATATAAAATACCCAGAGAGAGAGACTATTATATGTGCAAAATTTTATAAATCTTCCTGTTGCACTTGTCTACTCATCCTTTATTTTTTGTTTGTATCCTGCCTTTATTATTTTTACAAATAAACTCAAGGTGGTGAACATATCCAACACAACTTCCTCCTCTTTCCCTCACAACAACCCTATGAGGTGGGTTGGACTGAGAGAAAGAGAGAGAGAGATTGACCCAAAGTCATTCAGCTGGCTTTCATTTTTTTTCTAAACTAAAAATAGTTTGTTTTTGTAGAAGGTTATATTGCTGTCAGTATTAATGCCCTTTTTTGGTACAGAATTAAAATACTTATAACCACTTAGGTTCCCTCAGTATATGTGTGAAGTTAAAATTCATTGCACCAACATTTAGAATTATGTATCAGTTTGAATTTAACATATTCATTCCTCATGTGGACATGTTTTTAGAATATAATTTTAAAGTGTTTAAATTTTCATGATACTGAATAGTTAGATCTTCACCTACAAATCATTTTCATCCCATCATTTCATTTATATTTTATTTTATTTTTTGTAAATTTCTATGGCACGTGTACAGCATTCTGGCTAGCCATGCTTCTTCCCCCTTTCTTCACAAGCATAGCAGGGATGGGATGCTACCGGTTCTGCCCAGCTTTATAGAACTGGTAGCTCTGAAGAGCAGCAGACACAGAACTGGTTCTGTGTCTGCTGCTGTTTGGCCCACCCACCCGCCTGCCTGCCTGGGCTGTTATCTGACCTTTATTTCCTGCTTTTTCAACTTCAGCTGCTTTGCACAGCATAGCTGAGGTTGAAAAAGCAGTAAAAAAGTGCTTTTTCAAATGCTGCGCATTCACGCACAGCTTTTATCGCTGTCTGGGCAGCACAGCTTTAGGTGTATTACACGCGCGCGATGCACGTGCAAAACGTAATCACCAAACTGGTAGTAACACTGGTTGAATCCCACCCCTGGACCATAGTTAGTCTTTTACTGTATTTCTTAAATCTGCTTTTTAAAACTTTTCAGGGGAAAAATGGAAAGCATGTTTAGGGAACCACTGGTTATAACAGAGGGTTAGTAAAGGAAAAACAGTGTAATGTGTACATTTTATTTTGTGATAGACATGATCCCAGAAAATGCACTTGAAGAGATGACCAAGAACTTAGACATGAGTGCTGTACTGGCTGAAATCAACCATGCTGACCGTGATGGTGTCCGTATGATGTGAGTTTGAATAGTTGGGAACTGAAAGGGGAGAGAGAGCTTTGAGGTGGAGTTTTGGAATTGAGTATTTCTCTGGTTCCATGCAATGAATATTAGATAGAATGGGAACCAATTGACAGTTGGCTCATTAAAGGGTGGATGTACTTTATGCTGTAAAAGCTAAATTGGTGCTCTGCCTTGTCCTAGATTCTCACAGTCCCCAGCGCTGGAACTAGACAAATTCTTGGAAGATGTGAGGTATGCTCTTTCTGCTGTAATGACTCACAGTGGATTCTGCTACTGAAACTAGCTAATGTCCTGGGCAAGCCAACCTGGCCCCTTTGTTGTTAGTTCACTGAATTAGCAGGCAATACATAGAGTTGAATTATTCCGTTTGTGGTTCCACAGAAATGGAATTTATCCACTTACTGCCTTTGGGCTGCCCCGACCTCAGCAGCCCCAGCAGGAGGTGGTGAAATCTCCCATTGCTCCCCCATCAGTAAAGACTCCAACACCAGAGCCAGCGGAAGTGGAGACCCGCAAAGTGAGTGGCTGCTCCCTAATCTGCATCTCCTTGGCTGATAATAAAGCCTCACCTTACCACACTCCTTTGTAATTTCCAGGTGCTGTTGATGCAGTGCAACATTGAATCAGTGGAGGAGGGCGTGAAGCACCATGTAGGTATCTGCCTCAAGCTGGGTGACTTACATCAGTCTAGGGCTTCCATTTGCCTACAATGGCCTATTCCCTTTTGGCGCAGAATTCTACTTAGTGTTGAAGAACACACTGAAGGTGAAAATGCAATTTCCTTTTTTTCTTCTATGCCCCACCTTTCTTTCAGCTGACACTGCTGCTGAAACTGGAAGACAAATTGAATCGGCACTTGAGCTGTGACCTGCTGCCCAGTAAGTCCAGTGTTCTTTTTTCTCTTCTCTTCTCTTCTCTTCTCTTCTCTTCTCTTCTCTTCTCTTCTCTCTTTTCTTTTCTTCTTAGAGAACATACCAATTCTCTCGTTTTCCTTTCTTAGGTGACAATATTCAGGAACTGGCAGCTGAATTGGTTCAGTTAGGATTCATCAGTGAGGCAAGTATCAGTCCTGTTCACCAAAAGATTTATTTTCTTCTTTTTCTGGGGAACTTCACTGTAGCCAGTAAGAGTATAGGAATAGGTTTTCTTACAGTGTTTTTTTTTTCATTCTTTTGTAGGCTGATCAAAGCCGGCTTAGCTGTTTACTTGAAGAGGCATTCAACAAGTTCTTCTATTCGCGGAATGGGGCACTGGCAGCTGTCACTGTGTCATCATAATGGCCATCTTGCTGCTAGCAGGTGTACCTGCTCTGCATCTGTGTAGGGTACTACTCTAAGCCGCTGCCACCACCGTTGCCAGCTTGGATGTGCCTCCCGCATGTGTTATAGCCAGGTCCTGCAGACAATCGTTGCCAGTCTTAAAGGCAGGGGGGGCAAGGGTGGTGGGGGGAGGGCTGTGTGCCTTGTCAGTATTATTTTCCCTGTGGCCAATGGCCTTCCTTCCCTCTCCCTCTTTTGGGGCTCACATGCATGGAGTTTTCTTTTGCTTGAATTGTACAGAGGTTTTTTTTTGCACAGCACAGAAATCTGTCTTGTTATTTAAAAGGGTGGGAGGGATGGAGAAGTTCTACCCCATTCCATGCTGGCCCTCCACATTACACATGCACTCTCTAGCCCCACAGTCATTGCCTTATCCCCTCCAAATGGACTCTTCTCCTTCCCACAGTTGCTTCATGCACCAGCCTTGCTTCCAGTATCCTTGGCTGCATCTATTGTGTGGTGTGAGGGTTCCCTCTGGTCAACAGAGGAAGTAGATAGGAAGTTCCAGTTCAGATAGCAGGTGGCAATGTTAAACCATCTTTTCCTTTAGGATATTATCTAATGCCTGCAGGCTTGGGGCCAGTTTATCAGAGTAATTCAACTCTTCCTGTGCTGGAGCTGTTCCAAGTGTCATTTCTGTTCCTATTTTTAATAAATTGTTTTGTAAATAATTAACTGAAACCTGTTTGTGATTGGAATCTGGGAATCGGAATCACAGAGTTAAAAGAAGCCACTTAATGCAATCTCCTGCTCATTGGGAAAGGGCAGGAGTGGTTGATTGTTGGGCTGTTTGTACTCCTGAAGTTTCTTGATCTCTGCTTTCATATTTTAAAAGGTATTCTCTCATCCACTGACTGCATCCAGGTTGAATCTAAACCTCTCTTTGGCTTCTGCTTATTCACCAAAAAATGCTCACAATTTTAGCCAGATTTTGCTTTAAAAAGGCAAGAAAAATGCTCTCTTGGTTTCTGGGAACTATGTTCTGTAGCAAATATTATTAGGTTCTGGGTTGTGATGAGTTTGTTTTTTTGCACATATGTCTAGGTAAATCTGGAGAAGATCCTAGTACTAAGATTTTATGTAGGCTCACATCTGAAGACCTCCCAGTATTAACAATTCTATGTTGAACAGGAAAAAAATCCATATTGTTGAGATGATTGCTTTTATGAATGAAGACAAATATATGTGTCCCAGGATAATTGCAAGATCCAGTTTGGGTTCCTCATTGGGACCAGAGGTTTAGTCTTCTGAGCTTTCAGACTCATGTTAGAGCCCATCTTCAGGGAACTCCTCTCTACCAGAATATGTGCTTTGAGCTGTTCTGTTTCCTATTTATGTGGTACTTTCCTATTGGTTGATTGGTATGTTGATGGCCAGCGATTGGTTGTTTCCTTGTGCTGCCAAGTCCTCAGCTCCTAAGTACCTGATCACTTGTATCTTATGCAGTTCCTGGTGCAGATAAAAGATACTTATAATTCTATCTTGGTGAATATGCAGACTGTAAGTTGCAGCTCTTGCTACCTTTTAACGTATATCACATGGGTTGCATCAGTCAGCTGAATTGGACTTGGGGACCAGGTGTCAGCTCCTTACCTGTATCATTCTATTTAATTGGAACCTCAAAGGTTAAGAACACAAGCTTCTTTCTAGTGCAAGAAGCTTAAGAGTATTGCATCAGCACTTGGTATGCAAAACAGTTTGAATAATTAAGTGACTTCAAGATTGAAAGAGCAAGTTTTGATCTTTTGGGAAGTGTTCTAAGGTTGGAACACATGGTCAAATTGGAATGAAAAAATGAATTTTGAATGTAAACGTGCTGAATTCAGACTTATTCTACATAGCATGATAATCACTGCTTTCTAAGTGAAATGGGTGAAATATTTAAACCTGGGGAAAAAGTAGTCCTATTACATTCTGCACATGAAACTACAGAAAAGCCTTGACTCTCATTAGCACATCAGTATTCACCAACCACCTAAAATCAGTAGGAAGCACTTTGTTGCCATGTTAATAGCACAGTATGGTTGCTTAGTAATTGGAAACTTTCTAAAGGATTAACTGGCCTCACCAGGAGGCATAAATACCTGTTGTGGGGACTAAACAAAGTTGCAAATAAGGCTTCCAATGCCTGACTTACAAGAAAATATACAGCTTCAGCTAACTAGCTCACAGTTCTCACATAGTTGGAGGTTGTTAAGATCTGAATGGTGAGGAGCAGGTTTGGACTCCACCCCAGCAACACTGTGGGTATGGATTCCAAGTTCATTTATTTCAAATAGCTTTTCAGCTTTAGATCTGGATGATGAAAAAATGTCATCTGAAGCTCTTCCTAGATTTGCATCTCTTCAGAAGCAAGTGGAAGCATGTCAGAAGGACCCTTACTTCTTATGTACCAGTTATGACTTTACAGCTAGCTTCCCACTGCAACTCATGGTGCCGGTTGATATCTATATGGCTTCGATTGATTGATCAAATCATTTTTGACTCCTAATGACCATGTTTTCCTGACAGCCCATGCCTCTTTTTTCAGAACTCCCAAAGGTGCATTCATCAGTACTATAACTGAACTTGCTGCTGACCATCTTCTCTTTCCTTCCACCTTTCTCGGAAATGGAGCTTCTCCAGAGTTAGGTCTTGTATAATATGTCAAAAATAGAAGAATTTGTGTGAGAACTCTGCGTTGATTTGTCTGATGATCCGTTGGTTTATTTTCTTGGCCACAATATTCTCAGGAATCTCCTCTAACATCAAAGTTCAAACTCTTTTTATCTTGATTCTTCAATGTTCCAGTTCCACAGGAAATGGAACATAGGGAGTGACAGGGAATACCATGTCTTGTACAAGTTTGATCTTTGTATATGGACATCATGGCTATGTGGCTTAGGGCATGGATAGCTGCAACACCACCTTTCTCCAATTGTAAAGTCTGGTAGGATTGGCATTCTACATGACCCATCAATAAAATAATGTCCATCTAATAAGAACCTCAAGAAATATGTCTTCTCTCTGTTCTTCCTGCCCTTTAGAACAGCATTTCCCTGATACCTGTGTGGTACCCAATTTTCTTGTCCTATAGGGAAGCTTTAAAATCTTGTTTTTCCAACGGGCCACAGGCCCAGGCAATTTGTGAAGTAGCATCAGAAATGTGATATTTTAATTTATTATTCCCTGATACTCTTGTTCTTTCATTTTTATTATTGGCTTAACCTCCTTTAATTTCTGCATGGTATATATTACACACTACAGTTACAGTTATTTACAGTTTTAATTATGGGTGTTTCTGTTTTCAAGTCAAGGTAAAAGTTTCTGAATTGAACTCAACTCCAGATGCCTTCATGAATTCATTCACTAATGGTTTCTTGAAGGATAATTCTTTTAAAAAAATACAAGTTAGCTTATAGCCTTGAAATGTCTTAGTGACCTCCACTACAAGTACCAAAAAGGTTTGACCCTGCTTGGCTTTTAGAGAAAATAAGCAGTCTTTAAAATAGGCTTCCTCATCTAATGCCTTTAGATCCGTTGGAATAAAACCGCAGACTTCAACATATAGTTCACACTAGCCAATTGATTACAGATTGTCGGCAGTTGCCTATTGGCTCCATTGGAAAAGTAGTCCTGTGCCAAAGTGAGCTTTGTTGCAATGCAGAATGAATGACCATTATAATTCAATTTTCCACAGCCTCCCCTTTCATACTGTTATCTTTTGTCATCTCTCTTGAGTTTCTAGAGTTGCAAGACATTTGACATACCGGATAATAATTACATCAATTAAAGAAGGCAGACAATACCATTATATAAACAAGATATTTAATATGGGAGAATAAATATCTAAAGGGAGTTGAAGACTTAAGGAAATGCTCTGGCTGAGTTGGTCACTGGAAGGAGAAGCTGGTGCTGGGCAGCCCTCCACACCACTGACTGATGAACTTGAGAACATCCTGACAGGGGGGGCTGTGTGACATCTGCAAGGAAGGCAGGAGAAAAGCTAGGGCTGAGATCAAAGTTTATAGATTTAGACTATAGGGCAAGCTTGCCTACTTTTCTTGCCCTTTGCCCGCTTCCACTTACGATTGCTAGCTTGCTTTCTTATACCTTCATTCTGTTCCTCACCTTGACTGCCATCAAAAACTTGTTCCAGCTTTCCTTGTTTGCCTCTTTGCCAGGACACTTGAATTCCACCTTATTTCTTAGTACAGGATAGCCTGAGTGGGGAGAAGGAAAACAAAACATATTCAAAGGGCATAAAGAGGGTCTAACATATTGTAAAACAGCTGAAGGAGCAGGTCCCTTCCCTGCAAATAATTTCTCTGTTCAAATTTTGGCAAACAAAATCTATCTATTCTGTTGAATGTCAGGGTAGCTTCTTGACTACACTAGATATTAATTTGGACTATTTTAAATATTGAATGCCTTAGTACAGGGTAGTCCTCAAGTTAAGATCACAACTGAGTCCCAAATTCCCATGACTAAACAAAACAGCTGTTGAGTTTTGCCCCATGCTTTGATCTTTCTTGCCCCAGTTGTTAAGTGAATGTGGCTTCCTCATTGACTTTGCTTTTCAGAAGGTTACAAAAAATGATCAATTATCCCAGGACACTGCAATATGGATCAGTTTCCAAGCATCTGAATTTTGATCAGGTGTCCATGGGTCGAGTGTGAAACGTGGTCATAAGTCACTTTTTTCAGTGCTGTTGCAACTTCGAATGGTCACTAAATGAAGCATAAGTCGAGGACTAGCGGTATATGCCCCTATAGCCTTATACATATATACATATGCTATAGTATGGGCGAATAGGCGGCAATATAAATTCAATAAATAAATAAATAGCAGAAAGTTATATCAGACATGAAACAAAAGTATATCAGACATGACTAATGAACTAGTTTGGTGTAATGGTTAAGACATCAAACAAAGTTATATCAGACATGAGCTTAACAAAATTGACTCTATCCATCCAATCCAGTTCAAAAGTTTAGGAATGTCCTGATGAAATTCTCTCTGTGTTATGAAATTCACGGGGTGTGAATAAGATCTGTCAGGCCTTCTCTGTGATTACTCCCATGTTCTGGAATTCACTTCTCCCCTAAATTATACACGGTGCCTTTTTTATTATTTTACTATGTTTTTGTTTTGAAAGATTGTGAGTAATCCTTATAGTTAAATTCATTCTGAATGCTGTAATTGTTTGTCTTGTTTTTTATTGCCTATCATAACGCAATGAACTATTTAAAAAAGAAGTAGTGTAGTTGCAATAACTATAAATGGACTCATGAATTCAACCAGGACAAATTAGCTTTCTTCAGTGAGGAAATTTCATCATTAGTCAGAACTGTGGATGTGATTTTAAAAATATGAAATTCTTAAAATAACCTTGTAAAAACTTACAAGTTAAAATGTACAGAATTAAATGCTAAAATATAAATGTAATAGGCAAAACAAAAAATTGAATAGTGATAAATGTCTTAGTTAAAAGCATGGTATATTAAAAGTAATCAAATAGCAATAGCACTTATAAACTGCTTTATAGTGCTTTACAGCCCTCGCTAAGCAATTTACAGGGTCAGCATATTGCCTTCAACAATTTGGGTCCTCATTTTACCCACCTCAGAAGGATGGAAGGCTGAGTCAACCTTGAGCCTGGTGGGATTTGAACTGCCAAATTGTAGGCAGCTGGCTGCAGCAGAAGTAGCTTGCAGTACTGCACTCTAACACTGCGCCACTGAGGCTCCTTATGCAGAGTAGAAGTTAAGTTTAACATTCTTCTGAACATAAGCAAAGCAGCACTATATATTTTTCTGTAGGGGTTTGGAAGAAGAGGGACTTTCTAAATAACTATGAGACAATTTAAAATACTTTTTCTTCCTCCCACAGTGGATCAGAATAGGGTCTGAAGAAGTGGAAAAGTTTATATTGGGGCATGGGGGAGAGGCACCATTTGAAAATCTTATGGAGGAAAGAAGATGGAATATGTTCCATTATAGCTTCAGCCATGTTGAAATGTCACGCTTACCTGTGATAAGGCAAGGCAGGGAGCGCACACCTGTGCTTGCCGCTACCAGAGAAGCTTCATAAGTATCACGTTCATCTTGCGGTAGCACCTGTTCCAACCGCTGATCCATGGAGACAGTGAGAACCCAGTCACGGATCTCCTCACGCTGGTCTTCCTAGCACAGATAGATATATGACACTTGGAATGAATGGAAAGTGGCAGCAGTACTTTGGGATGGATGGTGGAAGCACATGAGTCAACTGGACTGGGAATCCAGCAAGGAATATCCCTCTCCATAGCCCTTAGAAACATTGTCTCCCCTGTTCAAAATACAAATGAAATGAAAATTGCACATGCATATGACAACACACTCACTGAGATATGTGGCTTGGCAGGCAGTGGCACTTCAAAAGGGATATCTGTATTCTGGAAGTCTGAGTGGTCTAGAGCATCAAGGGAGCCCTCTTCAATTGCCTAGGAGAGCAAATAACATCAGAAAAAAAAACATGGAGTCCTTTTCCATCCCCACCATTCTCAAGAGTCTCAGATAAAACTCACATCAGTCAAATCAAGGAAGCGGTTTAGGAAGATAAAAGCCATGTTCTGCCAACCAACAGCCTGGAAAGATGAAAGAGGAGGATGAACTAACTTTCCCAGTTCTCTGCCAAAAGTCAAAACTGATTTCAGTTCAACATGGCAAAAGTGTTGAAATGTTTTCAAGCTAAGATTGCTGGACTTTTAAGTAGCATATTGGAAACTGTGCTCCACAAAAGTACTTAAAAAAAACTTAATTAGAATCAAAAGAAAATCACTCTCACATTTATCTGTGGGATTAGATGAAGACTTGATAATCTAATGTTCTCATTCAACAGTAATCTGATAGATGCAAGTATAAAGCCTGCTAAATATAATATGAACAATGACTTTTCTGTACAATCTGCAAAAAATAAGGTCACTTTTATAGGGAAACTTACAGACATCACAATATATTGTTTAATCCTCTTTAAGGTACCTAAATCGGCAGGTATTGCTACACTGTGTGAAAGCAAATTCTACAGTTTAAATGAGCACTGTCAATCATGTGCCACCATTTAACTTTAATGGGATGATCATGAGTCGAATATTTTGAGAAAGGAAAACAATGATTCTTCTCCACTTTACTAGTGCTATATATTGTATCTTGCCTTTTACCATGCTCAAGAATCCAATTATGGTAATTTCTTAGAGTCTCTGCCTACAGTCTCTAGCCTAGAGTCCATCTGGACTGAGATGGTGAATACACTGCTTTAGTTCTCTTGATCATTTGGCCTTTCTTAATATTATAGAATGCTTCAATCCTTTTAAAGATTTGCTAGAGATCATTTGTTTGAAACAAAATCTAAAGGCGATTCTGAATGTAAGAGGTGGAATCCTCAGGAAGCCAGTGCAAGTTTGCAACATTCTTACAAATCATACAAGGAAGCGGCCATTTCCCCATTTTGCTTCATTTGGCATTAATTGGCCACGTATTTCCCCACCCAACTACCTGGATGTGATCTACAAACAGGCGTTTCCTGCTCCTCACCTTAGCTGCTGTCCCTGCTTCATAGAAGGCTTTGTCTGCTGGAATGATCTCAGTATGGCGCAACAGAGAGATGGAGAGCTTGGCTGCCACAGTTTCCTTGGGGGGGGCAAAAACCACAAATTCAAACTTTGTTCCCTACCTTCCATTCTTAAGAGATGGCACTTCTTCAGACAAACCAGCCTATCTCAGACAAAAGTAGTCTATTCAAGTGGAGCTAGTTGCCCCACCCTTGCCTTTTTAAAAATACTGCCTATAATTATAAGTCATAAGTTAAATAAATTAAGAGACAGTCACCCTCTCCCTCCAAAGTCTCAGGAAAATCCAAGATTGCAATTCGATATTTGTGCAAGTTGAAATACACGATGAATCTAATAAGGAAACAAGTTCTGAAAGTAGGACTCTTTGTGAGAAAATTAAGTTGCAAACGAACGACTGAGAGATGTCGTAAGAACTACACTTTCATGACTGGCAAACCTAAACAGACCTGGTAACCAGTTGCACAAGGCCCACAGACTTTGTAGCCATCCAAATCTGAAACTCTATTAACAAAGCAAATACTGTATATCAAAGATAATGCAATCAACTCCATGCGGAAGGAAGTGAAATGGTAAGAAATGTAGGGTTCAGGAACAAGCCAGAGACTAGTAAGTTGGTTAAGTCCTTTTGACGTGCTGCCACTCTTACCAGCTGTTTGATGCTTTGGGCTGCAGATCGTGTAGCATAGTAGTGGGATATAAGCAACATGGTTTCAAATTCCTCATGAGATGGTGAGTTGGCTTCATTTGATTTCCCTAAATTTTCACACTGTAAGAAACGGGATCATGTAAGTTTGCTGGAATCAAACTTGAAATTGGAAAAAAAAATCCTTTATCTTACATGTTTGTTAAAAAGAAAGAAATAGATTTGTGGTCTCATTTAGGGCTATCTAAACATTTTATTTACCCCACCAAAGAGACTGAGTAATAATGAAAAAGCTGCTCTATCTGAAAATACAGAGTGGTACCACGCAGATACTTTGCACTGCAGCTTTATTTAGGAAAACTCATGTGTGGTATTAGCAGCAGTGCAAAGAGGAGAAAAATGAAGATCAGGCACTTTACATTCAATGGTACATCATACATTTACTTTAAGCTGTGCTCACCAGGTTGAAAAGTACGTCCCGCAAATCAGCCCAGCTGTGATAAGCTTCTGGCCGATTCATATTGGCTGCATTCATTATCTCCACAAATAGTCGTTTATAAATATTGAAATTCTGAAGAGAAAATATGAAAAGAGCTTTGCTATGAACAGAATCAAGCAATTTTTCCTAGCCAGCTGGGACTAATACCTTACCTGGGCATTGGCGGGAGCACCATTCTGAACATAGAGGCTCAAGACTTTGTCCCAACTGTTCTCACGGATCAAGTATGTGGCATAAAGAGCCACATATTTATGCAGCACTTTATAGTTCTGTAAAAAGCCAAAAGAGGAACAAAATAATATGGAAGACTGTAAAACAAATAGTTTTCCATTATGAGAAATGATCTGGTCAAGTAGGAGAATTCCTTTCTGGGTGAACTATATATCTTTAGTGTTTCCCATTTCCTAGTGAAAAAAGTAACCTTTGTTTGCATTCTGTCCAAACTGATACTCCATTCATCAGTTCTGAAATCCAACTTTATCCCAATCAGTTCAGTGCAAGCAGTCAGCACTACATTGAACAGGCACTGTCAGTATAAGTCCAACAGAAATGCCAATAATTTCTCCTGAAGGCTCTGCATGATGCCTTGATAGATGATTTCATTCATTCAAATTAAATGAATTTAATGCCCATTGTGGAATCTCCTTCTGCTAGACCTCCGTTTGGCCCCCGATCTTCGCACCTTCCACCATGATTTGAAAACCTGGCTCTTTTTACAATCTGGGCTGTGCTGATTCTCTTAGGTTGGGGTTATTTTAATTAGGGGTTCTAAAACCTTAATTCGGCTTAATTGTTTAATACTCTTTTAATGAATTTATTTATTGTTGTTTTTAATTGTAAGAGTCCTTTGGAGAGGGGGCGACATATAAGTCGAATTAATCATCATCATCATCATCATCATCTCCAAACCAACAGAATAAAAATAAAACAAGAAGTAATGGTGCGTTTTTCTAATTGCACACAATCTGGGAGTGAAGGCAACCACCTGAACCCAAAGCCTGAGAGAATTGCCTGGTCTTTAAGGCTTTCTGGAGTGCCAGCATGGTGACAGCTACATGGATTTTATTTATTTATTTATACATTTCATTTATATTAACTATCCATCTCATGCTTGTTATTTGTATGCTGCCTTTATTATTTTTACAAATAACTGAAGGTCCCAAACATATCCAACACACTTCCCACCTCCTATATTCCCCATAACTCCTCTGTGAAGCAAGTTGGGCTGAGAGCGAGTGACTGACCCAAGATCACCCAGCTGGCTTTCATGGCTAAGACGTAACTTGAACTCACAGTCTCCCACTTTCTACTCTGATGCTTTAAAAACTGGCTTTCATAGTTGAATGTCAGTTTCTTTTCAGTCTCCTTTGCAGACAGATTTTTGGCCCCTAACTAAAGCAGTGGGGAATGGAAGGTTGACTCAATTCCCTTGGTTTCATAGATCTACCAAACTCAATGTTTTAGACACCTTTGGGGGAAACTAAGATGCTTAGGGTGTGTGGTCAGACAACATTTGGCTCCTTTCATAGAAGAACCACTTGGGGCCTTTCACATACCTGCTTGGCAGCTGTCTCCAGGCACTTCTCCCACTGCCCCCTTTCCACATACATATCGAGGGCAGCCATAACATCCACGCCCACAAGCTGTCAAAGAGATCAGCTATAAGTCAGTCACTTAAACAATAATCAGACAGCAGAACCAACCTGGGCAGTTTTATCTGTTTGTACACCTAACCCCATCTCATATTCTCAAGTCCCCTTCTAGAATTGCCAATTTATGTTTGGCCTGGATCAAGACTTTGTGTAAAAGCAGCTGCTGACAGATTTGATTTAAATTTCACTATTTTTCCTAACCTTTTGATTTTTGATTATCCACTCACAGTTTTTAACATTTTCCAAACTAATTACTGATAGAAGAATGACAGATGTATTCAATTTAAGCTGCACTTCAAAAATCTGTCACATTTTTATTTATATAGATGTAAAGATTCTTCAAACTATTAAAGTTCTCTCCCAACTTTCAGTGCCTCCCACTTTCCCCTTCATCCCACTCAAGATTCCTTCTCACCGAATCTACTTTGCCTTGATTCTTGAGATATTCTTTATAATGTTGATCCACATATTCTTCATATCTGCCACAAAGAAAGTTTGTCATTTCTGTCCTGGTAATAAGGTGACAACCTTAATCATAAGGTGAATGCAGCAGTAGGCCTGAGAAACCGACAGCCTTCCACCTAAGCAGCATTATGTGTTCTTATTCAAACTATTATTTACAAACCATAGTCGGAAGTAGAGTTTAGTACCTGGGGTCAAGCTCTTTGGCCACACACTTAGCTTTGTTCCACTCTTCCCCCTCCATGAGGGCATCAATGGCTTCCTTGATTAGGTCAAGGTTGAGGTATAACTCTACCGCCTAAGAGAGAAATTTCTATCATGTATCAAAATAGAAGTAGATATGAATTTTGGGGCTGTATAGAGAGGTTGTAGGCTCATTGCATGTCTGGCCTGACAAGAATTTTGAAACTACAGAAAAAACTTATTTAAAAAAATGGAAATGTTGGAAAAAATTAAAATATATGCAATATTTATTTGCATGCCACACTATTGATTTAAATTCACTTGGCTAAGTTAAAAACATGCAAGAGAATATGTGTAACATATTTCCGCATACAATAATGCTTGGAATATTTATTAAATGTAAAATTGTAATTTCATCAATGACTACTTTTAGTAATTGAATTTATTTTTAAAGATTTTTAAAACCTTTGTTTTGGCATTCTTTATGCTTCTATCCTTTGAGGCTAGTCAAGAACAGACCCACCAATCTCTATGTAAAAGTCAGCCGCAGATATTGATTTTTCACAGAAAGAGAATTCTCCTTTCTTCATTGGTAAAAATAGCATTTTGCCCTCTGGGGATAGAAATTCCATTTTTATTAGCATTGTAGAACTGGACTGCACAGCTTGTCTTCTGTATATATAAAAGTCTTCCTATTACAATAGAAAATATGAATCATTTCTTTCAGTATTCTAAAAGAAAATTTTTAATTGGAATATTTTTATCCTCTTTGTCCTCTTTCCAATCTTAAAACCCCCCCCCGGGAAAAAAGTATTAGTACGAATGAAGATGAGACTAAACTGCCGTTCAGAAGTCTTCTCTTACCACACTGAACTTGCCAATGCTGACCAGCTGGGGTCCCACTGTCCTCATCACTTCAATGCTCCGCGGCTGGCCAAGAAACTTGATAGAAAGTTCAGCTGCCTGACATGAAAAGAAGCATTCACAAATGAAGAAATGTCCCTTGTATTGCTTCTTTGTGCAGAGACTCCTGCCATAATTATTTACAGCTTACAATACTCCATCAGAGACAATTTGGAATGGTAAATTTTGAACTTTAGGAAAAAGAGCAACTGAATGGCAACAATCAAAAGGCAAATCTAGCTTGAATGTAAGAAGCAAAGCAGAGGCTCAGCTGATTTAGAATGTCTCACTTGCCAAAAGAATTTCCCCGCAGACACTTTCCATTTCCAACTTTTCTCCATTTCTCTCCTTCAAGTACATTGTATGCATCCCACTGACCTCAAATGCCATAAGCAGGGAAGGCAAGGTGAACCTCGAGCAATTTCCTACCTTCATGGAACATTTTTCCATCAATGCATTGTTGGTGGGGTCCCGCACCTTGAGATAGCAGTCTACAGCTCTGGCATATTCGCCTGCTTGCTCCCACTCACGGGCCTGCTCCAGGAGGCCCTCAATGCCCCTACCAATCAACAGAATCCTAGTCAATGTCCAGAAAGGGACCAGGAGATTCCCTACAGCTTGACGTTGAAACTCCTATCTATTCCATCCCACAGAATTAGAAGAATCATCCCAGAGATAGCTTAAAGACTGAGAAGATCCTAGTCCTTTGAAACAATTAGTTGTAGAAACCTCAATAAAAGAAGACTAAGTGGTTAGGTCTTTGAGAAACCCAGCCTTAATCTTAGGGCTGAGTGACTTGTGCCTATCAGCAAGCCAGCTTCCAGAAACTTTCCCATACCTCTCATGACTTGTATACCTGGGTCCTTTTTTAGCCACCTCCCGTTCATACTCTTCCTGTAGAGCCTCCAGATCTCCAGGTAAAAATTCTTTACAGATTCGGAGAGCATCAGTCCACATAGCAGCTTCCTGGGGAAAGAAATCATGAAAAGTATCCTTATTTGGCAAAGGAGAAAGGGAGAAAATCCTCTATCCTTTTCCCTGTGGGAAAAAATGAACAGTTGTAATTATTATAACTGCCATGACTTCTACCCTTGGGAACTACAGATAGTCCTTGACTTAGGATTATTTGTTTGGCAACTGTTTGAAACTATCATGGTGCTGAATGAATGGCAATTATGACAAGTTCTGGCTGTCCCAGCATCCTTGGTCGTTCATGATCCCAAACTTGGCAACCACTTTGCGCTTACAACCAATTACAATGCCCTGTGATCACCGTTAGTAATCTTCCCTGTCAGTTTCCCCAGAAAGTCAATAGGGAAACCAGCAGGAAGGTTGCAGGTCACTGTGGTAAATCTCCCCCCCTTGTGCACCCTCACCCAGCCCTTCTGTGCTCATGCAATGCCAGCCATTTGCACACCCCTATGGACTGGTGCTGTACATCATGCTTCCTCCTTGATCTGTGTTGCACCCCCATGTACCCTTCCTGACTCACACGCTCATGCACTCTCTTGTGCACCTTCCCCAGCTCTTGTAGTGCCTTTCCCATGCACCCTCTCACTTCCTCCCCCACCCAGCAGCAGCTACCTACCTGCCTGCTGGCCTGGCACTTAAAACTTCCTGCTGACTTCTCCACTACGTTGGTTGTGGGAAGCCAGCAGAAAGTTGCCTTGCCTAACCACTGCAGGATATATCAGGCCATATTTGATTTGCAATGGGGAAAAGATCATTCAAAACCAGCATGGTTTGTTTTATTAAATGCATGTTGTTGGCCACCAGCATCTTTGACACTGCTAGGGAAAACAGGAGGAGGAATCATGTATGCTTCCTTGAAATTCCATTTCATCCACTACTCCCATCACCAAATAAATGCTATCATGTTTCGATCACAATCTGGTTGCAGAGAACGTCAAATGGAATTTAATTTCTTTGGAAATCCCTAGGTCGTTTTAATAAGATGGTATTTGGTCTGAGTAGAGTGGCTTCCTTACAGCAATAGAATAACAACTGGATAACAAATTGGGGTTCAAAAGCCATCTATGGTGAATTTCATGCAGGACCGAAGTTTACTAAACATCTCCCAACCCAGCCAAAATGTTTTGCCAAATAGAGCAGACCTGGTGTTTTTTTTATATTTACCTTGTAGTGTTTCACAGCAAGGTCAAGTCGCTGAGCCCGCAGCAACAAAGCTTCTGCTTTCTGGAACTCTTTTTGCTTGAAGGCAGCATCAGCTTGGCCAACTAGCACAATCACTACACTCTCTGGGTCATGGACTTCAGCTACTCGCTGGGCAGCAGCCCAGTTCTGGGCATGAGCATACCTAAGTGAGTAGGGAGTACATGAAACCACTGGAATAGGACAGAGACAGAAAGCAAGAGTATCATAGGAGGGTGGAGGTACACTCACATTAGAACTGCCTCTTTAGGCTTCCCGGCCTTTACAAACTCCACCTCTGCCTCTTCAAACTTGCCCTGCATTTAACAAGAGTGGCATATTCACCACATGACTGCATTACTCCAGGAAGGAGAGCAACCATTAAGAAACACAAGGGATTCTACCTCATCTTCCAGGAAAGAGCCATATTTGAAGTGGATCTCAGGTAGTTTCTGCTTCAGGGAGAGTCTAGCCAACTCAAAGGCAAAATCAAAAATGCTATGGAAGAAGAAAAGGAGGTGGAAGGAGGAATTATATCTCCCATCCCAAACCACTTTAATTTCAGCAGAGAGAAAACTATATACCACTATTGGCTAACTGTCACAAGGTTAAAACCAACCTGATTTTACAAAAGAAGCACAGCAAGAAAACCCACTCAAGCCACACAAGAAAGGGCACCTGTCCCACGCCTTGTTGGAACCCATGGGCAGATTCGTATGAGGCAAGGCATTGGCGGATCTTGCCTCCTTTCTACTTGCATACACCACTAAGTCTTTGTCTCCTTGCTGCTCACTTGTTGTCAGCTGCATGGTCAATGGCCATTTCCAGAAGTCCAAATTTGTTGAGGAGTTTCACGGCAGCCTCTCCACCAAGACTCTTTGCCCACAAGAAGGCCACATGCTTGTGAGAATTTGCTCCACCGTGAGCTTTTGCTACCTGCCGCAGATCAAAACAGAGGTGAAAGGACAATTGGGCCTAAAGCAACTTACCATTGCTACCCATCAAACATAACTTTTCCAAGATTAATGAATATGTCTATCCTTCAGCCTTTTCTTGGTGCATGCATACTTCTGGCAGTGCCCTAATGGTCTACTCTTTAAGGCTATGTAGTAAACACATAGGTAGGAAGTATGCTAGTAATGTGATTCTGGACCACATACTTAGCTTCTAAGCTCAGCTTAGAGCAGGAGTGTCAAACGGATGGCCTGAGGGCCAGATGTGTCACCCGCGGGCCACGCCCACCCCAGCTCCTCAAATAGAAAAGTCATAAAACAGCAACCTGACTGCAGTGAGTTTGACACTTGTGGCTTAGAGAGTTAATGCCCCAGCTGTTGCACCAAAAGGAATTGTGTATGCCGCTCTTACCCTGTAGGCCTCATCCCACATATTGTTCACACGATACATGTTTACAGCTGCCTTCCAATCCTTGGCTTCAAGGTAGTGATATTCAGCCTCCTGCAGATGCCGTCAGCTTCCAGTTCCTGAAAAATAAGTCAGAAGGTCACCACCAAACCTCCTTTTCTTCTGTGACTTCTCCTCAAATGCTTTACCTTGCCCAAGTGCAAATGTGTATCGCTCAGCAGATCCTTGTGGTATTTGGCCAGCAGGCGAATCATCTCGTCGTACATCTTGCAATTCTTGTACATCGTAATGGCCAAGTCTGGTTCATCCACAGTTATGTAGAGCCTGGAAAAAGCATAATTTGGCACTGAAAATGTTGCATCCCCAAATAAGGATCCCACCTAGAAGTACCGTGGTGATACATGCAACTTAGCAAAAAAAAAAGTTTAGCCTGTGGGATTCACTGACACGTCCCCAAGAGTTCTACTTAATAGTTTGCTTATACCAGTTGGAAGCTTCTCTTCTCTTTCTTCCCCCAGCCCCAGCCTCTGTTACAAATTCCAGTCTTCTGATTTAAAAGATACAGAACTGAAATACCTCTCACCTCTCAGCCTCCTTGTATTTCCCCTGTCGCTCCAGCTCCTGAGCTTGTGTAATGTACAGCACTGACACATCCTCTGGCTTCATACATTTTGATGCCAGCTGCAAGGAGAAGTGGGAGCAGGGCCTGGGCATGAAAGGATAAACTCCCATTCTCCAAATACCCACAAGAGATGTACAATACCCCATTTTGAACCATTCTGGATAACCAAACCAAATTGCTTCACTCCCTCCCATTGCAAGCTTTATTCAAATGCACTTTCTGGAACTGGGAACACATGGACCATTTGATGCCTCATTCTTCTCTGCTCTGGGCTGACCAGAACACACCTATTGCATCCAATTCTGGGTGCATTTTGGGAAGGACATGGACAAACTAGAATGCATCTAGTGAGAATGTTTTCAGATAATGTGCCTGAAGGGAAAAACTTATGAGTACAGGTAGTCCTCAACTTACGACCACAATTGAGATCAAAATGTATGTTGCTAAGTGAGAAATTTGTTCAGTGAGTTTTACCCCATTTTACAACTTTTCTCGCCACCTTTGTTAAATGAATCAACTGCAGTTCTTAAATTAGTATTTTTTTTTTTTATTCATATTTATATGCGCCCTTCTCCGAGACTCAGGTTACAATTTTTTTTTGGAGCACAACCCAATGCGCTCAGCAATAGCCTTCATTCCATTGTATATGCCTGCTTATTACTAAGCGACATTTTTACAAAGTCAGCTTATTGCCCCCAACAATCTTGGGTCCTCAATTTACCTACCCGGAGGATGGAAGGCTGAGTCAACCTTGAGCCTGGTGGGATTCGAGCCTGCACTAATTGCAGGCAGCTGGAACTAAGCGCTAGGCATTTAACAGCCTGCACCACCAAGGCTCTAGTAACACGGTTGTTAAGTGAATCTGGTTTCCCATTGACTTTGCTTGACAGAAGGTCACAAAAGGGGATCACATAACTCTGGGACACAGCAACGGTCATAAGTATGAGTTGGTTGCCAAGCATCTGCATTTTGATCACGTGACCATGGGGATGCTGCAACCATTGAAAGTGTGAAAAACGGGTCATAAGCCACTTTTTTTAGTGCCACTGTAACTTTGAACAGTCACTGAATGAACTGTTGTAAGTCCTACAATGGCTGGAGGCATTAATTTTTGTTTAGCTAGGAGAAGAGAAAACTGAGGGAGGACATAATAGTTCAGAGATATTCCAAAAGAAAAGGGAAGAAACAATAGGTTTAAAATACAGTGAAGAATATTGCAGTTTGACATCAGTAAGAAAACCCTTTAATGACCAGTTGAAATTGTGATGGCCTTGGAAAAGGTACTCTACAGCTTAAAAAACACTTCTGGCCATTGTAAAAAGTTAGATGTTGCGACATAATTCCAGGCTCTTGGCAACTGGATCATATTTATGACTGGTTGCAACATCCTGTGGTCCTATGACCACAATTTGCAACCGTTTTTGCCAATTTATGGTAAAAAAAGCCCATTTGGGGGATTGGATTAGATTTAGGATTCTGTGATTCGTTTCACCACCACCATAAAAACAGTTGTAAAAGTGTATTCAGTCATATGAGTGCCTCAACTTATGACCATCACAACTTACAATTATCATTCTGATCCCAATTGCATGGTAAGTCAAGGACTACCTGTAATTGTTCCTATATTAGACTTCTTGGAGGTTTTTTTGATGGGACAAACAATTGGTTGAGAAGCGTTACTATGCTCTTCTGGCATTCACTGAACACAAAAGGGCATTTTCCTGGAATGCTCTTACCTTATGTGCCTTCTCCCAATGTCCAGCTTGGGTGTACATATCAATGGCATCCTTGATGTGGTCTCCTTTGATATACAGCTCCTCTGCTATCTAAAGGGACAAACAGCTTGTTATGTTTTCCATTGTGTCAATGGAGGAGTGTGTGTGTGTGTGGAGGGAGGAAATTGTTACCTCATACTCTTGCAAGGCTGCATAGTGCTGGGCAATTTTGGGGTAATACTTGGCTGCTGTTTTCCTATCCTGCATGTCAAGAATGTATATAGCTTTCTTCCACTGCCGAGCCCCAAGGGCTGCTTCAATGGCCTTGATAGCACACCTGGAAAAGATCACATTCCTTACAGCAAGGCTGCCACAGGACCCACCCTGATCCTGACAGTCCAACATACAATTTTCAGGGTACCAATAACTACAAGAAAGGTAGTCCCAAAGAGTCTGGTCAGTATACCCTCCACAGACCTGGCCTCAATGTAGTGGTTGATAGCTGCATCTAGTTGCTTCTGTTGCACAAGGTGATCTCCCCAGCCCTCCTCCAGCTTTACCACTTCTGCTGGAAAAACTGAACGAGAAAGTTCTACAGCTGCAGGGAAAGAAAGAACAAAGAGCATGTAAGGTGAACTAAAAGGACCAGATCTGGGATAAGTAAGTCGCTTAAGAAGTGTGCAGAACCTAAATCTGCCAATCCAAGGATGGGAGGGGGAAACACTGTAAACCATGGGTGTCAAACTGGATTTCTCTGAGGGCCGGATCAGCATCCTCCACAGGCCGGTGGAATGTGTGGGTGGGGGGAAGACAAGATGGACGCCTTCTGCAGCACCCTGCCAGCCAAAATGGGGCACAGTGGGGCTGTGCACGCTCCTCACTCCTGCACCCTGTTTTCAGCCTGGATGGCCTCCTACAGCACTTTGCTGGCCAAAACAGGGTGTGGAGGTGGGGGGGGCATGAGGCCTCTATGTGGCCCGTTTTTGGCTGGCAGAGTGCTGCTGAGGCCAGGGAAGCCAAAACCAGGCCACGGAGGGGCCTCACAAAGCCTCCGTGTGGCCCGTTTTGGCCGGCAAAGGCACCGCGGGATGGTCCTTTGATATTTCCAGGCTGGCCCCATGGGCCAGATTTAACCACCACGTGGGTTGCATCTGGCCCGCGGACCTTGAGTTTGACACCCCTGCAGTAAACCCTTTTCTAAATAGAATAGAATAGAATTCTTGATTGGCCAAGTGTGATTGGACACATAAGGAATTTGTCTTGGTGCAAATACTCTCAGCATACATAAAAGAAAAGATACATTCATCAAGAGTCAAGAATCATAAGGTACAACACTTAATGATAGTCATAGGGTACAATAAGCAATCAAATCATACTAGGAAACAGTCAATATAGATCGTAAGGATACAGACAACAAGGTTACAGTTATAAGTGGGAGGAGATGGGTGAAAGGAAGGATGGGAGGAGTAATAGTAATAGAAATAGTAATGCAGACTTAGTAAATAGTTTGAATATCTCTTAGTAAATAGTTTGAATATTTAATATTTAATATTAATATTATTAAATATTAATATTATTAAATATTTAATACACCTCTTAGTAAATAGTTTAAACATCACTTCCATGGGTACTTTTTACTTTTTGAGCTTTTTTGCCCTAAACAAGATTTGCTATATAAGTAGCCCTCACTTAGTGATTACCTTGTTAATGGTCCTTCAAAGTTACAATGGTGCTAAAACAACTTAATGACCTCCAATTTACGACCTTCACATTGCCTCTCTGCTCTTATTTTCACTTGCTTATTTATCTCATACCAAAATATCGTCAAGGAGAAAGAAGCCCAGCTCGGCTGAAGGACATAGCAGGAAGCAAAGGAAAACTGAAGTAAAATCATAAGCACCCTCGTGATCACATGATTTTCACTTAGGGACTGCTTCAATAACTTGAGTTGCTGATTCCAACTGAGGTTGCTAAACAAGGGTTACCTGTAAATGACGTTATTCTACCTTCTAATACTATTTTTTTTTCAATAAACATTCAATACAGATGTAGGAAATATAATATTTGAGAACTTATAATCAGATGAGCTCTTACCTTTCAAAAATGAGTTGCCCTTGCGATAGCATTCCAGTGCTCTTTGTGGATTCTGAATTTTTTCAAAGAGTTCCCCAGCCTGAAAAAGGGGAGAAATGCATTGGTTGAAAGCTTACCAGAGAAAACCTGCCCAACAATACCCAATTTTCACAGGCAGATCAACCCCTTTTTATGCAGGGAAGTATTCTATAAGCAAAGTGAGGTCTATCAAACTCCCTCCTGCTGTCAGAGGACCCAAATGACTCCCTACACCATTGTATTTTTCTCATGGAATGATGACATCTCCAAGGCATCACAACAAAAGTCTTTAGATTGAAAAGCACTGCAGCAGAACCGGAGACTTTGGAGTGCCCTGAAAATTGAACAACTTCGTGGCCTCCATACTAATAGCCCATTTATAATTTTAAAAAAGGGTGTTTGGGGGAAAAGAGTAACCAGATTTAGAGAGTAATTGCAAGATTTAATGAATTAAAATACAGAGTATAACCTCTACTAGACCGACCTATAGAAGAACTTACTTTTCCTTTCTCTCAGTAAAGGTTTTTTTTTCATCTTAAACCCTCAAAAACACCCTAATATGTGTAGTCCTTAGAAACACATTGAAATTAATGAGCTGAAGGCAACAGCAACTGATAGCCTAGGCCAAGGTTCACAATAGGTTGTGGCCTATTTGGAGCCGGGCCATGCGAGTGGCGGGCTTATCCGTGCACACGCAGCTCAACTTACACGAGTGGCAGGCTGGCATGCACACACACACTTGCACAAGTTGAGCTGCAGGCGAGTTGAGCTGCGCGCATTTGCGCACCTGCCAGCTGCCACTCGCATAGCCCAGTTCCACTCCTCCCCCCGCCCACCCCAGCCAGGCCACCAAGGTTTGGGCCCACTGGTCTAGACCATCCTCCTATTCCATCATCACCCTCATTGTCACATAGGTCCTTTTTCTTTCAATCTCTAAAAGCAACTTGTTTATCGTGAGCCCTATCCCCTTCCCAACTCTGCCAGTGATCTAGCTACGCCTATCCCTCTTTCATAGTCTCATCTTACTGCTCACTGCTATGTAAGTCATCATCTATGATGATAGACAGCATCTTGGCAGATCTTCCCAATGTTATCAATGTAGCTGAAGAAAAGGAAAGGGAGATAATGAGCATATCCACCATTACCACTGGGTGATGCACGTCTCCTTCAAAAGAGGAATGTAACGTAATTAAAGAGGCTGTGTATCTACTGAACATTCTGAAGTGTAATAGTCACCTGCTCAAAAAGCTCTCCCCGAACGAGGGCTGTAGCAATACGATTGATGAGGTCAGTATTAGCCAGCAGCTCCTCTCGGTCCATGGTCAGCTGTGCTGCTTTAGCCGGTAGCCCAGCCTTCAGGTAGAGGCCAATGGCTGCTTGTAAGTCCCCTTGGATCTCCTGTACCTCGGCAGCCCGCTCCTCCTGCTGGGTCTGCAGCAGCCACTCATAATAGCTTTGACGCAATTTTTCTAATGCGGGATGGTTCTAAGAGAGAGAGAGGACAACAGAGGAGGAGATACCACACCAACCCAGAAACTTGTGGCCTTTAAGTCTTCAGTGCCTCTCTTACTTTTGCCTCTGCCACCGAGATGCATTCATCCCACATGTGAAGCTCTTGATACATCTCCATGGCCTCCTCCACAGCATTCTAAAAGAGGGGAAATCACATGGGTTAGGGCACAGAGAGGTGTAGGGGACGGAAGTGTTCAAAATCAGCAATCCCTGTTCTCAGACTTACCTGTTCCAGAAAGATCATCTCTGCCAGCTTGTAGTTTTTTTCCAACATAGCCAGGCGGACTCGGACTTGATAATAGTCTGTGCCATCCCCTCCCTGAAGCAAGCAATTAAAGAGAGGAGGAGATGTCATTCTCAAACTGTGGGAAAAATAGATCCCATCCATGTAAGTTAAGCACCCGCCAAATGCAAGGAGAACCCAGATGAGACAAGGGCTCTATTGGATTAGAAGGTTCTTCTTTCCCTTTGAGGCAAGAGTTCCTAGACATTTTTGCCATCACACCTCCCTTTAATGTAATCTTAATGTATGTACCTCACCTAAAAACCCAAAGGCCAAAATGAACACAAATAAGCAATGTAAACAATACAATGAATCTTTGGGGAAGGTGGATTTATTGTAGCAATGTAACTAAAACATTATTCAGCCCTCCCCGGAATTCTGTCTGTACCTCCCCAATTTGGGAAGCTCTGATTGAACGGAAAGGAAATATCAGGAACATGGATAGGGAAACCTAGGAAATAGGAGAATACAAGGGCAAAAGCCAGCTCCACATTTCACTCACGTATTCCTTGGCCACTTGGTCAGCAATCTCATTTGTTTCATGGAGAAATCGAGCCTTGGATACTTGTCCAAGAGCAGCAAAACACCTAGAAGACAATATTATTAGGGTTTACTTCATTTTAGAAATTTTATTTCAAGATTTATAAGGACACCCAACTCAAGACAGGGTGATTCTGGGTGGTGCACAACAAAACACACAGTAACACAAATAGCAAACAACCCAGGGTTGCAAGTTTTTGTGGTCTAAAGTGGATATGAAGCAGATAAAAGGCCTTCCAGTTCATAACTGGTCTAAAGGAAATTTGTAAAACTATAACTATGGTAGTAAAGAGGTGAGTAAGCAAGACTGTCAACAAGCAGAAATGACAATCTAATCAAGGAATTTCATGAAAGATGGCAGACTGAATCAAGAATTCCTTGGTTTAAGTGGACTGCTCTCTGAGTGACCCTGTGAGAGAACTAGGTTAATCTATGGGAGGGGTGTCAAACTCAAGGCTCTGCCCCGCAGGGTGCTTAGATGTGGCCTGCAGGGCTGCCCTGGAAACAGTGAAGGAGCAGCCCGCAGTGCCTCTGCCAGCGAAAACAGAGATTAGCAGCCCATTTTCGCTGGCACAGCACTTGAGCCGCCACAGGCGCCCCTAGCATAAGTGACATCAAGCTGGCCACGCCCACCCTGGCCATCCCCACCCCGCCAAACACAGTCCTGATGCTGCCCTCACTGAAATCGAGTTTGACACCCCTAATCTATGGTATCAAAAAACCAGGAGTCTGCCAACATCTTTTCCAATTAAGAAATTTTAAAACCTGCATCCATATAATCAATTTGCCTTTCACCATCACCTCCTCTGCTTCACCCCAAGTTAAATCCTACATCAGTCTAGCCACTATGCATGTCAGGAGCTGAAATGAAACGCAGCTGATGAAAGCTTGTGCCTTTTTAGAAAATGTGTTTGTCCAAAACCAGACTGCTGATTCTCTGGCTAACAATGCCAGATTAACTCTACCAGATACTTCTGGGGAGCTTGCCGGACCAAATCACCCACCTTTCAGCAATATGCAGCTGTCTGGCCTCCAATGCTAGTCGACTTAATGTCTTCCACATGGCCTCTGTCTCAGAAGACATCTCCAATGTTTCTAAGAAAGCTACAGCTCTAAAAGCAGAAAGCAAAGGGGCTGAGTACCAGTCACCCATGGCAATGGAACACTGAGCAATTAAGAATGAAGAATCAGATTTTCTTCAAACTCTCTGTAGATTTCACCAAGGCTCCCCATGCAAGGGCAGATTCCTCCCTTCAAGAGTAAGGGTGGACCAACTTTGCTTGCTCATGGATCCCCTTTTCTGGAGTTGTTGCTTGGTAGCTGCTTCCAGATTCTCACCTGGCTGGAAATTTAAACCTCTCTGGAATCCATTTAGCCTCTCACCTGTGGTAGTCACCATCATCAATTGCAGTTCCAAACTCAATGAGCCCCTCATCCAAAGTGTAGGACACGGTATTTACACCCTCAGTCACAATCACTTCTGTCTTCCCGTTGCTCCTCTCCAAATCCACAATATCACCCTGCAGGAGCCAATTTTTTTTACACTTAGTTCTTTTCCCACATTTAGCTCTTGTCTTCCTTTCACTAGCTGAGAGATTGTGACTGTCTGCAGCCTCACAAACTCCAGCTAATCTTTATCAACTAAGCAGTTAAGCCAGATGCTGGTCTGATACCAGCAGGTGGAGAGCAAATATTACCTTCATAGGAAACATGGTGACTCGTTCTGGTGTATCAATATTATACCATACACAGAGACTGTTTCGATTCTGGGCTACCACCACATCACTCCCTGGAACCCACTGCACATAGGAACAGTAGCTAAGGATGGTGGTCTTTACAGCATTGTCTATGTCATAGAGATGCAGCTGGGAATTATAACAGGTGAAGTGGGTGGGAGAAAAGAAACACAGCATCAACAGAGGCATGTTTTTCTTGTTATCATCTTTTTTCCTTCCATTCAGGGTCCCTACACAACAGAATTCCCTCCCCTTCTATCTCCTCCTGTTACCTTCATCTTTTTATCCCGGAAAAGCAATTTATGGCCAGTTTCATTCAGCTCCAGCCAGTCAATCTTGCTGTCATGGCTGATAGTGCCAATATTATAGCTGGCCACAAGGTCCACTAAAGTCAGGAAAAAAAAAGGTATAAGGCTTAGAATTAAAGTTAAAGGGCCTTGGTGGTGCAGGCTGTTAATAGCCTAGCACTTAGTTCCAGCTGCCTGTAATTATTACAGGCTCGAATCCCACCAGGCTCAAGGTTGACTCAGCCTTCCATCCTCTCAGGGGAGGTAAACTGAGGACCCAAGATTGTTGGGGGCAACAAGCTGACTTTGTAAAAATGCCGCTTAGTAATAAGCAGGCATATACAATGGAAGGAAGGGTATTGCTGAGCGCATTGGGTTGTATCCCAAAAATTGTAAGCCGCCCTGAGTCTCCGGAGAAGGGCGGGATATAAATATGAATTAAAAAAAAAGTTGAGCTCAACCTCAAGCAGTCAAAGCTTGGGTAGAAAAGAAGGGACTTCATTCACCTGCTGCAATGGTCTTAATGTCAACTAAATAGGCCAGTCGTTTGTTCTCCTCAGTTCCACGTTGCCTCCTCTCATTGAGCCGGACACTAAAAGAATGTACAAAAATGAGAACAGGTGTGTGCATGTTGGGAGGGCAGGTGCTTTTACTTCTCAAGTTCCAACAGCAGAAAAAGGTCTCATTATTCACCTGATGAGATGAGGGTTCATAAACTCGGTGCGCACAGAACCCAAAATCTCATTACTCCCATATTCCACTACAGTCAGTTCTCCTGCATTGAAGATCATGCAGACCTAGAGTAAGATAGGAAACATGACAATCTGAATGGCAGGGAAAAGGGGCATAGGGCCTTCAAACGCCATGGCTTCCTATACTTCTTCCCCCTCCAATGTATAGAAATGCCAACCAGAAGAGTAGAACAGACTCTTGCAGAAAGAACGTTAAGAAAGAGGAACACTGGCAAGATTTGAATGGGTAGCATGCACACACTTACATTTTCATTGTCAAAGAAAAACTTCTCATTCCCACCAGATCCCTGCCAGGCCACCTGAGAAGAATAGAGAGTGTTCATGAAATCAGATAATCTTTCCATGTTCACCCCATTCACACTTGCCTGATAGAATTTGACAAGATTGCCCTTTCACATAGCATGCTTCCACTAGCATTTCTCAGCGTGCATGCTGCTCATGTCATTTATAACTTTCTACAAAGTGATTAAGTTCTGTCAGCCAGCCCCCAGTCTATTGACTCCCACCACACAAATAACCAGGCTAACCCTGTTCAAGCAGTGTCACCAATGGCTTTATATTCCAACTGCTGGTAAGTTAAGGTGCTCTGACTGAAAAGAGACAGAAGTATTCAAAAAGGCTAAGCTGACTTTTATAAACTATTGTCTGTCTCTGGGAAATCATGGGAAGACGGTGAAGTCCCAGGCACTGAGGATTGACATTTGGAAAAAGAGAGAACAGGGAGGGGAAAAAAAAAGATTCACATCCATTTTTTCAAAGGTTACCCAGCAAAAATGTATGAACAACTCTCCTCCTGGCCAACAAAGCTGCAGAAAAGTCAAACCAAGCCAAAGTGATAAAGAGCACAGATCTCAGGGGGATTCAAAGCCTGAGGATAGCCAAAGGCACTCCTGCCATTAATCACGGTTGGACATACAGAAACAGGCCTGGCTGGAGGGATCCGAAAAGACATCTGAATCAGGGAGGTCTGCAGAGTGTGGTCAAAAAAGTCAAAATGGCAGCCGCAACGGTATGATCAAGGCCTTGCCTATTTTTTTTAATGTGTGAAGCCTAAATCCATGGCTTGAACAAATCATTATATCTAACTGAATGCAACAGGCAGGAACTAATTCAGAAACAGACCTTATGCAGACCAGCCTCCCAACATCTATCAGCCCACCACCTTACATGAGAAACATGTTACCTCACTGAGTTTGGTGGAATTCAGGTCACCAAGAAGCAGTGTATCTGAGGTGTGGGCAACAAGGTAGCGTTCCTTTCCCAGGATTTTCACCTCATCAATTTCATAGCCATAATGAGATTTCAAAACTACTCGCATACCCGTGGACAAATTCTTCACAATGACCTGGCATATAGATAAAAAGATATCATAGCAAAGCAGCATTCTCTTTCCTCCAACCTATATACATGCATATTAATGATCTGTAGAATTATGTGTAGAACAAAAAGATAAGGATAGCTCATTAGACTAGCTGATCCTAAGAAATTTGGTTTTCCGGAGGGTAAGACAGCCTATCATTATTAGCTAAATTGTTGCAATCATTAAATTCTGTCATTTTGTATTCACTCACTATTACATTTAACTTTAGGGAGACTATCCAGATCAATAGCACGGCCTCACACCATGGTAATATTTTTGCCTCTGTCTTCCAATAATACATTTGCAAGTTTTATCTCCACAAATCACTAGTTTGCCTGAAATATTTTAAAGACGACATATTTTCCTGATCAAAGGTAGGAATCAGAATCTATTAAGTGACATGGCAGCATCATAAGGCAGGTGAAATCAAAAACTTTCAGACTTTAGGGGGAGAATCTGGAAGTATTGGGTAAGGGTGGAAATAGATGTGTCCCACTATGTGTTTTAGCCGCATTACGTATATCATTACATTGACTCAGCCTTCCATCCTTCTGAGATTAGTAATATGAGGAATCAGATGGTTGGGGGCAATATGCTGACTCTCTAAGCTGCTCAGAGAAGGCTGTAAAGCACTACAAAGCGGTATATAAGTCTAAGTGCTATTGCTATATAAAACAGGTACACATACAACATTCACATATATGTTGTTATAATACTATATACATTAATTATCTAAGGCAATAACATCTATTTTGTGACTAACAAACTATCACTGTCCATACCATTTGCAAAACAATTCTTTGTGATTTATTTAGTTCCCATTCTGCTGGTATTTGAAGCCAGCTGCTCAAGAGCAAAGGTTCTTGTATTCCCAACTTCACCCTCATACCTGGCTTGGCCCTACATATGTCATTTCAAATTTGTTCTTGTAAATGCTCCTGCGAAGGCAGCAGTCAAACTGTTCCACTCCACCACACAGGGTACCCTGTATAAACAAAAGTTTCCTTCAGGTATCCTTTGTGTACCAGCCCTCCAACCCAGAATATGAGATTGGAACACATGGCCATTCTGGAATTGTATCCACAGATATGATACGGAGAGAGGAAACACACCGCACAAGTCGTGAACCATCTCGTTTCCAGGCCAATGCTGTGATGGTATATAGATGAGAAATCTCCTTGGGCTTGGCTTCCTCCCATGCATTGCGACGAGGACTCCAGTTCAACACTCTCAGCCTGGGAGATGAAAGATGGAGTGAGTAGCCAGGAGAGGTTTGCCCGACTTCAGTCTGTTCCCTTGTTCCATCCTCAAAGCATCACACCTGTCAAAACTGCCAATTACTACTGATTGGCCCCCTGGACTGGAAGCTGCAACAGTGAACTCCTTCTCTGAAGCATCTCGACTGTAGTCAAAGGTTTGGATCACTTGCCCTTCTTTCCCATAGGCCACGATCTTTTTGTCACAGCCGCAAGCCACAATGCTGTTGGATGCCCATGCCAAGGCATAAGGGGGACAGGGGTGCATCACCAATTTGCCCTGTTCAAAATCCAGAAGCAAAAATGAGAGAGGTGAAAGAGGCAAGTGGCAACAGACAGCACACACTGCACAGAGCTCTCAACAAAGGCAGTGCAAATACTTACCCCAAGCCAACATAAAAATATAATGCTGCTGGGAAGAGCCACGATGTTTTCTTCTATCCATTAACTGGGTGTGCACTGGCATTTTAGATACCCTTTTCTGGACATTTATACTGAGAAACTATTTTAATCAGACTAATTCCTTTTAGACCAATTCCACTTCTTGGTAACCAGGTTGGCCTAAAAAAACAGTCTTGTTCTCTCTGTTAACTTCCAGGTATAATCTTATTAATCTGCACAGGAAATGGAATACTTGCCAATGTAACAAACTAGATAGATGTAATAAGGAATTTAATATATGATAACCTTTCCATTTTTTAAGCAGAACTTCCTGCTCATAACATATCAGGGAAAATCCTTCCTTCATTTCCTCTCTCATACACATGTCCTTTTCTGCGTATAGTAGTACGCACAAATTGCTTTCCTGTTCTTCCCAGTACAGCAGGGAAAAGGCCAAAGTAGAGGAGATGGGGTGGGGGTATGCCATGATCTTTTTCATTACTTTCTTCTTCACGTTCCAGGGGAAGCAGAGTTTAGGGAAGAGTGCATCATCTCGAAAGAAAGGCAGAAAATCAGGAAAAGAGATGACGCTGGTAGAACGAATGAAGACTGTGTGAACTGTACAACTCCATTAAAGTATATGTAAGTGTAGAACAGTATACAAAATCTTTCACAAAATAGAAAGTGTACAGCGTGTGTGATCTCTATATATAAGGAGCAGTGATGGGATTCCATTTTTTTCACTACCGGTTCTGTGGGTGTGGCTTGGTAGGCGTGGCAGAGGAAGGATACTGTAAAATCTCCAGTCAGAGGTGGTATTTGCCATTTCTCCGAACTATTCAAAATTTCCGCTACCGGTCCTCCAGAACTGGTCAGAACCTGCTGAATGCCATCTCTGATAAGGAGACTATCACAGCAACCTTCGTGTCTCCAGCTAAGAGATGCTCCATTCACCTCATTCCAAACTACCTCTCCAGTTTAGTGGAAATTCTTGTTGGGAAAGCATCCATCTTTTCCAGAAATATGCAATAAGGCTAAAAAAGCTGCCATTTCCTGAATAACACTATATCTTGAAGGAATAACTGTTTTCCATGTTATACCCACCCCTTTACAGGCTTACTTTGGTTAGAGAAGGAGGAGAAACTTTTTCGTACCTGTGATTCCCCAGAGCCTTCATCATCAAAAAAGTAACGCACAATGGTTCCATCTGCATGTCCAGAGAGGATTCCCTTCCCCGAGACACTGCCAAGGGGATATCGATAGAGTGATCAGTGGCATTGCAAGGGATCATTTCTTTAAACCACTCACTTATTTTTAATTCTCTTTACAAGGATGTAGGCTAGAGCAGTGCAGCCACCAGGCTTAGGATAAGTATCGTGCAGCTAACCTACTCCACAGCTGCAGCCTAAAAACAGATACTCACAACAAACAAGTACAAGTGGAGCCTCAGGTTGCGACCATAATCCATTCCTGGACTCCAGTCACGACCCGATTTGGTTGCGTCTGGAAGCACAGCCAACTGTGCATGCTCGCAGTAAAAAAAAATGGCACCAAAGGGGAAATCGGCACGGAAAGGGAATCTTTCCACGCCGATTTTGTTTACCACCCATTTTTGAATCATGACCCGATTCAAAAATTGGGTGGATTTTTTGTTTGCCCACCCGATTTGGTTGCAAACAGGAGAGTTCATGACCTGAGGTTCCACTGTACTCTATGCCAGCCTTTTGGGCACTAGGGACCAGTTCTGTGGAGAGAGTTTTTTTCTGTAGACCAGAGCGGGGTGTGTCGTGTGCTGCCTGCATTCCGCCTATGGGGCTTCACTTGTTTGTGCGGCCTGGTTTCTGGCATGACGCAGCCCAGTGCCAGTCCACGGACCAGGGATTAGGGACCCATGCTCTATGCTCCTGGCCAGAGCTGGCAACTTCTAGACAGTCAAGTAAGGCACCTTTCCCATTCCCTCACTTACTTGGAGGCCAATGACACCACATAGGAATCTGTTCCATAAATGGTAGAGGATTTGTTGGTCTTGGTGTTAGCTAAACGAATCTTTAGAAAAGAAAAATCAGGTCATCCCAACAACAAGGGAGCAAGAAGAGAATCAGAATAGACTCCCTTCAACATCTGTACTGCTTAGGGAGAATTTGGGGACAGCCAATGACACCTAAGATTAATCAATATGTGGCAGCATCTAGATGTGGGTGTTTATTCCCCCCCAATTCCTTTCTCAAAAAGACTCTATGACTCAGCTTCTCTCACCTTGCCTTCAACAAGCCCAAACACAATGGTATTCTCCTCTGGCCATAGCAAACATGTCACAGCACTCTAATGAAGAACAAAGTAAACAGGATAATCAGGAGGAGAAGAAAACATCTATTCTGCAGGCAGACATAGAAATCTGTCAACTAAATGGCCTGTTTCTGAAACTGGAGTTGCAATGCTGACTCTTCCCATGGCCAAACTTCCTCTTGACAGCTGTGAAAAATGATAGTACTATTAGGCGGAGCTATTCTGATAATCTTCCCTTCCTGTTTATTTCATTCACAAATCTTGGTCAACATAGCTAATCCAATATCCAGCTCTTTCCCTAACTCCCTCCCAAACTTCAGTTCAAGCACTTGTCTCTTATTAATCAAAAAGAAAAGTAGACCTGACAGCATGCAAGGATGTACAAGGTCTCTCATTACAAACACACTTACCGTCTGAATAAACTTGTTGCAGATCACCTTTTTGTCACCCCTGGACAGGAATAAACAGAGACAATATTACTATCAAGGACCAACAAATATTACAAAGCTCTCTAGGAGATCCAACTGGATGAAGTAATATAGGAATAGTGTTAAGTAAAGCAGGGGACAGGCACCCAGAGTGTGCCTATAGTCTCCTGAAGTTAATGTGACATTCCTTGCAATTTAGAACTCCAAGAAGTAGGAAATGAATCCTATTCATCCATATCCACAGTAACACCAGATGTGCAACTGAAGGGCTATCAATACAACACAATCTGTTGCTATTTTAAAAGAATGAATTTCTGTTTTCATCCTATCCTACCCAAAGGCACTTACCATTCTTCCCCAATTTTGTATACAAAGATTATGTTGTCTGACTGCCCAACAGCAATCTTAGTAGAATCTGGGGAAAATGCCATTCCTTTTACCACATAGCTCTTCCTGCCATACTGGAAAGAGAAGAAAGATAAAGGCTGTAACATAATGTGCCTGTTGTTTATTCAAAATCATAATTCAAAAAATTGTATATCAGGAGGCATCATCATGTCTGAAAAAGTCACTCACATCAATGCAGTGCACCAGCAAAAGTATTAGAAGGTGATTTCATACAGGAAGCAGTAAGCATTTTGCAAACAAAGCAGGCAAAAAGGAACCCAGATTTGCAAAACAAACAACAAACAAACAGTAAGAGATGAAAGAAATTTCTGGGGCATTTAAAAGATAATATACATAATATACATAGGAGACAGGACCAACAAAAAACAGCTATGAGATTATACAATTTACCACGGGCTGAGAATATATCTAGAACATGTCAACCATGTATCAGTATATTGATGCCAATGTGTCACTAGTAATGTGTAGCTTTTGCCATATATTATGGACATATATGAAAGCTGGAATATGTGAAATTCATCAAATTAGGTCAAAAATGTCAAAAGGTTTATTCAGGACAAAAGTTGTGGGGTTATGTAAGTCCCACAAAAAGGGCTGTTTTCTAGAACCAAGCAAGACACCACCACTCTGTAGAAAATTACCAGGTCTGTGATAAATGCCAAAATGGAACTGGCCCAATTTAATGAACTGGTCAAAATGTAAAAATGTGTGGAAACTGTAGTGTTTTGGAGTCATCATCCAGAAAGAGGTATCATACATGGGCATCCTCAATTCTTCTGGGACTGAGATTTTGACATACATATATAAATATGTAATTGAGTGGTGTTTTTAGTTCAAAAAAATCAACTGCAAAAGTTGGAAATCGGTATTTGCTTCATTATGGCTGGGTCTCTGACAAAAAAAGAACAAGTAGCGTTTCCGTCCTTCAGGGGGACCTTAGATGTAATTCAGTGTGGTTTCTGCTTCATTGCAACATAGTGAAACCGATTTTTAATTGTTTCCTGAAATGATTTATTCTAGTTTTACTGTACCTTTAAAGCCTTGGAAGATAATTGAGCTTCTGTACAAGAACTCACAATACATAAATGATGCTGGTATATCCAATTATGCTACTTGCTGCCAGTTACAAAATTTGTCTGTTCCCTTCATATTTGCTTTCTTCATTTCTAGCAAGTATTTTGTATAACAATAATCTGATGGCAGTGTCACATGAATATCTTGCAAAAAATACTACTCAGGCAATTCCAAAGTAAATGCATTTTTGAAAACTTCTGAAAATATGTTCAGGAGAAATCTTCATAGAATTGAGTGCATTTTCCTCTCTTAACGCATTGCTCTACAATAATAAAATACTAATAATTAACACTGATTCATCCAGAAAGGCAGCATGTAATGAGAAGGGAATGAATCTTCCCGTGTTGAGTCTAACATACCAACTGAACAACCCATTACTCCCTATCTCAAACCTTAACTTTGGACAAACTCTGAGATATGATTTCATACAGCCCGATCACTCAAATAACAATTTACCTTAGCATCTGCAGGCTTGGTGGAAAACTTGTCCCTACGCTCACCCTGTTCATCATATAAGAGAACCACGCGATCCACTGTGCAAACAGCAAATTTGGCATTATTTGGGGCCCAGGCCATGCAGGTAACTTTGGCTGCCCCATCCTGGAAGGAAGGAAGAAAGGCAAGAAAAGTTATAGGTAGGATATGCAGGCAGACTTCCACCAACTCAGATGAGGTCTAATGACCCGTTGCCAGCCCAATTTCTTCCCAGGGGAAGTGGACATGCATGACGCTACAGGCCATGGGCAAGGGACTGGAGATGTGGTATTTCTCCCCACGGCTCGATCTCCCAAACTGGTTTTTTCTTCGGCTCAAGTAACCTGTGGAGTAAGTAGAGTCCGAACGTGTCGCAGCTGCATCGCCACCGCCGGAGGTTGCCGCGTCTCCTCCTGTTACCCGAGTAACGTCCCCTCGTGATGACGTCACGTGCTCAGCGCGAAACGTAAAGGAGAGCCACGCGGACCATAGAGATACGCTAAATAGACGCTTATTTATGGGAGCAACCTTCAAATCTCCACTGAGGAAGCGGGGTGGGGGTGGGGTGGACTGATCATAGAAACCAGTGGAAAGTTAGTTTGCAGAACTCCATCTCGCCTTTTAGGACTTTGTGGAAAACTTATAATTGCTATATACTGAGCTACATATAATTGCTGTATGCTGAGATAGATATAATTGGCTTAATACCAATAACGGTGAGAGATCTTGGACAATAAATAAATAAATAGCTTATACAGGTGGTCCTCGACTTACAACAGTTAACAGTTTAGTGACTGTTCAAAGTTACAATAACACTGAAAAAAGTGACCTATGGCTGTTTTTCACAGTTATGACCTTTGCAGCATCCCCATGATCATGTGATCAAAATTCGGATGCTTGGCAACTGACTCATATTTATGACAGTTGCAATGTCCCAAGGTCATGTGATCACCTTTTGTAACCTTCTGACAAGCAAAGTCAATGGGGACGCCAGATTCACTTAATAACCATATTATTAACTTATCAACTGCAGTGATTCACTTAACAACTGTGGCAAGAAAGGTCATAAAATGGGGCAAAACTCACTTAACAGAAAATTTTGGACTCAATTGCAGTCATAGGTCGAGGACTACCTGTAGTGTTGCGGCAGCAGCCAAAAAACCCCAATGCAATCTTAGGCTGCATTAATAGAATGATAGAATCAAGATCACATGATGTATTAGTACCACTTTACAAGGCCTTAGTAAGACCACACGTGGAATACTGCATCCAGTTTTGGTCACCATGATATTAAAAAGATGTCGAGAGTCCGGAAAAAAAAGTGCAGAGAAGAGCAACAAAGATGATTAGGAGGCTAGAAAATAAGACATGAAAATAGGTTATACAATTTGAGTGTCTAGTGAAAAGAATGACGAGGGGAGATATAGCAGTGTTCCAATCTTTAAGGGGCTGCCACAAAGATAAGGAGAGGGCGTCAAACTATTTTCCAACACACCTGAAGGCAAAACAAGAACCAATGGATGGAAACTAATCAAGGAGAGAAGCAATCTAGAACTAAGAAGAAATTTCCTAACTGTGAGCACAATCAACCAGTAGAATGGCTTGCCTTCAGAATGTGTGGGTGCCCAAACACTGGAGGCTTTCAAGAAGAGACTGGACAGCCATTTGTCTGAAATGGTATAGGGACTCCTGCTCAAGCAGGGGGTTGGACTAGATGACCTCTAATCCCTTCCAATACTATTCTGTTATTCTGTAGTTCTTCTGACCCAATTCTGCCACCCTTGAGTGACAGACTACCAGCCTTCAGTCCTTTTCACCTTCCCTCAACATAGCAAGCAGGCACCCTCCAAATAATTTCTTAGTTGTTTGCCACTGTGTTATGCTGGAGATGCCAAGGACTGAACTCTCCAAAATCCACAACCAGATTTTTTTCTATCAGTAAGGGAGAATTTTCCCAGAAAGTTAAATCCTAGCTTTCATGACTCTAAATAAAAAGGGATAAATATGAATATTGGAAACTGTTGTATATAAAGCCAAATATGCTCACCCTGTAGTGCGGAGGTCTCCAAACTTGGCAACTTTAAGACTTGTGGACTCAACAGCCCTTCATTGCTATAGTATAGGCAGTTTTTCCTGTCTGGCCATAGAACCTAGAATGATTGTGCTTGTTGATAACCTTTGACTAGCTTAGGATGGAAGTAATGCATTCATTCTGCTTCCCCGATTTCTCAGTGGCCTTCAATACCACTTGTGCCCAGCTGTACTGTTAAGTTTGCATGAAGAGTCAGACGTGAAGAGCTTCAGTGAAGAGTTTATTAAGTGACTACAGCTCGAATGGACCCGTCTTGGCTGGGCTACGGCTGCTACTTATAGCCAGCAGCCGCAGTTGCCAGCCAATCAGAGTGCAGGGTTTTCCCACACTTTTTAAACCATCCTATTTGACATTTTACAAGAACAATTCAAACTAAACCAATGACATTCAAACCTACATACATAACACCCCTCCCCACTAGGTTCAGTCCATACCAAACCCCAACCTATCTAATGTATTCTTTTAAATAGGTGGGGCTCTTGCGTGTACGTTGAGACCTTCGTGGTGAGGGCATGTCTGATACCCTGTTGTGCTAAATAGGATTCAAAAAGGTTGGATGTAAATTGAGGGCCATTGTCAGAGACAAGAACATCAGGTAACCCGTGGATTACAAAAAGTTTTTTGAGCTGTTTGATGACAGCAACAGTTGTGGTGGATGCCATAGGAATTACCTCTAGCCATTTGGAATATGCATCTACTATAATAAGAAAGGTGTGCCCTCTGGTAGGGCCTGCGAAATCAATGTGAATCCTAGACCATGGGCCCCTAGGACATTCCCATTCCTGTTTGGGGGCGAGAGGTGGGGCAGGCCTGATTACCTGACAGTTGGGACAAGATGCAACCCAGTTTTCAACCATTTTGTCAATACCTGGCCACCATACATAACTCCTGGCCAATCCCTTCATCCTTACAATACCAGGATGACCCTCATGTAACATTTCCAAAACCTCTTTTTGTAGTTTTGCAGGAATAACCACCCTGTTACCCCACAAAATACATCCTCTTAATACAGATAATTCAGTTTGCCTGGACTTAAAAGGTTGGGCCAGGTGAGGTAGATCTTGAAGAGGCCAACCTTTCTTAATCCAGCCTATAACAGGAGCCAATAAAGTGTCTTTGGCAGTCTCTCTGGCAATTTCAGCAGCATGCACTGGAAGCTTGGCAACAATTTCTAGAAAAGGTGTGTGTTTCAGGTTCAAAGTCCTCCTTGTGGCAAGGAAGTGGGCAACGACTCAGTGCATCAGCATGTCCAATGTCCTTGCCAGGCTTGTGGATAAGTTTGTAAGAATAAGCAGCAAGAAATTCAGTCCACCTCAGCATTCTTGGTGACAGGATGGTAGGTGTAGGTTTATCTCCTGCCACAATGCCTAACAAAGGTTTGTGATCTGTAACAATGGTAAATGTTCTCCCATACAAATATTCATGAAATTTCTTAACAGCTGCAACAATTGCCAATGCTTCCTTGTCCAATTGGCTGTAATTCCTCTCTGCTTTGGTCAAAGTGCGAGAGTAAAATGCAATAGGGGCTTCTCTCCCACTGGGAAGCCTGTGGCTCAAACCCCCACTCCAAAGGGGATGCATCACAAGTCAGTACAACAGGCAAATTCTCAGAGAACTGTATCAGTACAGCATCAGACGTGATTAGTCTTTTAATACTGTTAAATGCTGATTGTTCCTTCCTCCACCAGACCAAAACAGACTTTTTGTCAAGTAATCTGTGCAATGGTTCTGCAATGGTTGCCTTCTGAGGTAGGAACATGTGATAAAAGTTAATGAGTCCAAGGAAGGCTTGCAAATCTGTTTTGCATTTAGGTCTAGGGGCTTCTTTGATTGCTTTAACCTTGGCATCGGTAGGGTGGATGCCATGCTTGTCAATCATATAGCCCAGGAACTCAACCTTGTCAGTTTTAAGAGTGCATTTTTTTCCTTGACTTTTAACCCCGCTTTCCTGAATCTGGTGAGGACTTCTCTGAGTCTTTCTTGTAACTGTCATTTTCAGCAGAGATTAACACATCATCAAAGTAAGGCACTACCCCTGGCAGTCCTTGGAGCATTCTTTCCATAAGGCTTTGAAAGATGCCTGGTGCCACACTTACTCCAAATTGTAACCTTTTACATTTGAAGGCACCTCTATGAGTCACAATGGTTTGGGCCTCTGCAGTGGCATCATCAACTGTTAGTTGTTGATATGCCTGGGCCAGATCCAATTTGGCAAAGACTGTACCCCTGCCAAGTGAATGTAATAGATGATGCACCACTGGAACTGGGTATGCGCTCTGCTGCAGCGCATGGTTCAGTGTCCCCTTATAGTCCCCACAGATTCTTACTGACCCATCAGTCTTGACAGGTGTGACTATGGGTGTCTCCCATCTGGAGTGGTCAGTGGGCTCTAAAACTCCTTGAGCTATTAGTTTATCTAATTGTGCATCAATTTTTCCTTTAAGGCAAATGGGACCCTTCTGGGCTTTAAACGAATTGGGGGCACCTTGGGATCTAGGTTGAAAGTGATAGGGGTCCCCATATACTTGCCCAATCCTTCGCTGAAGACCTCTGGAAACTCAGACTTCAAGGCCTCCTCCCATTCAGAGTTGCTCACGTGATTGATGTCAGTCACCTCGATGCCTAGTGGATTGAACCACTCAAGTCCCAGCAAGCTTGGGCGATCCTTGTCCACGATGGTCAGGGGCAAACGTTTGGTGTGGCCTTTGAACTTCACGTTGAATTCTCTTGTTCCAACTACTGGAATCTTGTTCCCTTGGTAGTCTTTAAGAGTCAGTGCTTGCTTCTGGAAATGTTTCTTCTGAATGTTGGGAAGTAGCCTGTGAATAGTGTCCCATGACACCATAGATAAATAGGAGCCTGAGTCCACTTCCATTTGGCAAGGCCTTCCTTCAATGAATACCTTCACATGTACTTTTCTGCTTCTCAAGGGTGAAGAATGACCAATGGTGACTGTTTGATGAGTTTCATTCTTCCCATTTGCTTCTGAGTTGCGCCCCATTTTCTCACTGAAGTTGTTGGGCTTGAAATCTTTGTCAGGAAACTTTCTTCTGTGTGGTGGAGTTCTGGATGATTTGCAGACTCTTGCTAAGTGACCTCTTTTTTCACAACAAAGGCAGATGGTATCAAGAAACTTGCATTCAGTGCAGGGGTGGCCCCCCACAACCTCTGCAATAAAAGTCTTGCCTTTTCCTTCCCAGGTCTTTTTTTTTCTTTTCCATTCTGAGTCTATAAATTCCTTCCTCCACCTCACTGCAGTCTGATTCAGAATCTATTTGCTCGCAATGAGTTGTTGTGGACTTTTCCACATCAGAATGGCTTGAGGCCTTGTTAATTTTCTTCATGGCTGCCGCTGAGGACTTAGTGGCTTCTGCTGAGGAGGCCTCTTCTATGGCTTCCTTCAACGTGATCTTAGGTTTTAATAACAATTTGCTCTGAAGCACCTTGTCTTTGAGGCCTAGAACAAATCGATCGCGCATGGCCTTCTCCAAGTTGTTAAACTCGCATGCACCCCCAATGTCTCTTAAACTTGCCACGAAGTCGTTAACGTTTTCGCTTTCCCCTTGATCCCGATGGTAAAACTCGTGTCTTAATGAGGCACGATACTTGTGGGGCATAATGGGCTCTTAAAAGCTTTTCTAAATCAGGCCATTCCATTACCTTCATGTCTGCAGCTCCTGCCAATGCCTTCGCCATCTTGAAGACTGCCGGACCGCAGTGCGTAAGAAAGACCGCCCTCTTCCACTTCTCGGAGATGTCGGCGAGGTCGTTTCCTTCCAAATACATTTGGAAGCGATCCGCATACGATTCCCAGTCTTCTGCTGCCGGATCAAACGGGGCTGGGGGTGTTCAGCGCAGCCATCTCGCTCTTCTGCTTGTCTTCCGCATCGTCTTCTCTTCAGGGGAATCCCATCCTCGTCGCCAGTGTTAAGTTTGCATGAAGAGTCAGACGCGAAGAGCTTCAGTGAAGAGTTTATTAGTGACTACAGCTCGAATGGACCCATCTTGGCTGGGCTACGGCTGCTACTTATAGCCAGCAGCCGCAGTTGCCAGCCAATCAGAGTGCAGGGTTTTCCCGCACTTTTCAAACCAATCATATTTGACATTTTACAAGAACAATTCAAACTAAACCAATGACATTCAAACCTACATACATAACATGTACATCTCTGGCCTGGGCCAACCAACATTGCCTCTGGAGTCCTTTCCCAATGCCTGGAGGTTGCAGGATCTGGGCATGGGAGAACAAGCTTTGGCTCAACCCCTCAACCTCTGGAGATTTTTCCATCTTTAATTTGGGATGCATTTCCCTTATCAGAGCTAGTGCACAATTTAGGCTCTGAGCTCACAGTTCATGTTCAGAGAGCAGATGGAAGCTGTTGCTAGGAGGGGCTTTGCCCAAGTTCATCCTGTGTATCAATTGTGGCCATTTCTGGACTGGGAGACCTTGCTCACAGTGTTTTATGCTTCCCATTTGAATTGCTATAACATACTATAGTGATGACTATACTATGCTATACTAATAGTAGTATAGTATAACACAATCAGATATGTTTCCTGTCTGGTTTACTTGGGAGGGTGACAACTCTCAGTAGACTTCCAGGTCTGACTCAAGATGCTAGTTACCATCCATAAAGCCCAACATAGCATAAGAATAGCTACTTGTGGGCCTGGCTGTCTTTCATTATTTCTGCCAGGAAGGCAGGTCCTTTCTGTCAAATAATGCCATGTTATTAGACCTCAGAGTCATGGTTTCTCTGTGACTGTGCCTATACTGTGTGGAATTGCATACCCTCAGAGATCCAGATGACCCCAACCCATTTATCTTTTCATAAGGGTCTCAAAACCTGGTTGCTCTCCCAGGCATTTAGGTCAGGAAGCTAGGCAAACTCTGCTGGTGATGTTGCTTTTTGTTGTTTTAGTTTGTAGCTATTATCATGGGTTATATGTTGAAGGAAGGAAGGAAGGAAGGAAGGAAGGAAGGAAGGAAGGAAGGAAGGAAGGAAGGAAGGAAGGACTAACTAGCTAATGGTCTGTTTGGCTGCATTCCTTGGGTATTATCTTTGAGAATCATGGAAAATTGTTTTCCATGCAACTGGAGAGCTAATGCTTATCTTCAAAAAGCAAAGAGGAATATTCTGCAAACTATAGACCAGCCTAACATCACTATTTATGTGACTACTTATATTACTTATATCCAGTAATATAAAGGGATCAATGTGTAAGCATCTTAAAAATAGAGTCATTTACTTATTTGTTCATTAGATTCATATCACACCTTTCTTCCAAGAGCAGAAAATAGCATTTCTTTCCTCCATTTTTTTCTTATATAGCTCTGTAAAGGAGATTGACTGGAGCAGAATACCTAACCATGGGTTTCTATGGTTGAGAGTTAGGGTTATCTATCAGAAAAAGAAAGGGTTTGGATAATATCCTACTTATGTGATTCCAAGATATTTGTCATTCAGGAATATTAGACAAAGGAATATCAACAGAAGTTAATGTATCTAGTTCAGTGTAGTTGCTTGCAAACATTTCACTACCTGGCTGTGTAACATCATCAGTGCTAGTGAGCATTGGGTTTACTCCCTGTTTATATACAGCAGCTTGTCTTACTAAATTGGTGGGGGTGTGGTTTTCTCCATAGTTCTTCCTTAATTAGTGTATTGTGTTATGCTTGTTAATCTGCTTGATGATGTGTTACACCTGCTTATCTAGAGTGGCTGTTGGATACGATGTGTCCTGTTCTTTTTGTTTCCTTATTAGTTTTTTTATTGTCTCTTTTGAATGGTGTGTAAACATAGGTTATCTCTATATGTCTACTGAAATCCAATTGTCTCAATGCCAAGCTTCCAGGAATTCCGTCATTTCTGGATTTAGCTTATTCTAGGATATTCATAGTTTCCCTGTTGAAACTATAGTTAAGTCTGTCCATGTGTTATGAAATTAAGGAGTTTTCATCATATCTTCTGATTGCTAGTTGGTGTTCATGGATGCATTCTACTACAACATCTGTAGTGATTACAACCACACAGCATCTTCTGTGTGTTTGTCCTACATAGTGGTTGGTATAGTTCTTACACTATATTTTATAGATGTCTCCTGGTTTTTTTTCTCTTTTACTTGGTCTTTTGATTTACGTAAGATGTTTTTGAGGCCTTTAGTTGATTTGTGTGCAGTGGTGATGCTGTGTGGTTATAATAGTCTGTTGGCTGTTTTTGAGATGTTTTTGATATATGGTACTGTTATCCTTCCCACAGTTGTGGGGTCTTTGAAGTTCTCTAAATTTTGTCCTTTTCTTGCAGACTTTTCATTACCTAACTAGGTAACATCATCAATGCTAGCATCCCACAGTTCAATCCTAGCTACAAATATTCTCTTCCATTTTGTTGGTTGTGCTATAGTGGGCTAAATGGCCAGGTATTTTGGTAAAGTTTTGTGGGTATCCATTTTGTTGGAAGATGTTGCATAAGCAGTCTGTTTACTTTTTCTGATGTTCTTGGCTGCTGCACTGTGTTTGTGGGTTGTCCAAATAATGTTCTTATACAACTCTTCTTGTCGGAAGCTGTGTTGTTACTTTGGTCATGGAGTGCTTGGTTAATGTAAGTCGGACATCTGTTTCTAATTTGCTGCCATTTCCTCTGCTGATTAGGATATTTAGAAGGATTAATGTTTCCTTCTTCTCTTCTGAATTTTATTTCTTTGAAGATATTGGTTCATGTATAGTTCTTAGCCCATTTTTTCATACAATCTTTTATTTCTTCCATTTCAAATTGATACAAGTTTATACATTTTACCAGTTACATGTTCATCATTTATACATAGTTCAACTTTAAATTTTGTTTTCTGTTCAATTCCAAATATCTTATTATCCATATATGATATGGACATTGACTGTGTGCCATTGAAAACTAAATCCTTCTCAGCAAATTGCTCTTTTTGTTTCATCTTATATTCTCCATGTTGCTGTTCTTTTGATAAGTTAACAATTTTTCTTTACCAACTATTTCTTTCGCATAAAATGCTTCTTGTGCTGAGAACCCATAAATATATTTGGCACAATCTGGATTTATATCTGTTCCATATTCTCAATATGAGACTTCTAATAGTGACTTTTTTAGTCTATATTAATCTTAACTTTATCACACTACAGAAAACAATGCCATCAAAACCTCAGGTTGTTCCCTTCTAATTCTAAAATTCCAAAATATAATTTTCAGACCACAAGGAACCTTAAGACCAGCTATCTGTTCTACTTTGGTAAGATCCCACTTGAAATGGAGAGTCCAGTTCTATATTCAGAGAAATTGAAATCGGTTCATTTCAAAGGGGAAACAAAGATAGACAAGAGATGGGAAATTATTCAATGGGGAAAAATTGAACACAGTTTAGTTTAGGGAAAAGATGACTGAGAAGAGATACAATAACACTTTTCGAATACTTGAAAGGATATCATATAGCTCAGAGTCAGGATTTGTTATCTCCAATTCTGGAGCACAAGACAGAGAAAAGTGGATTTAAGTTACAGGGAGGCAAATTCTGATTAAATGTTGGGGGAAAAAACATCCTAATAGTAAGTTTGATAATGGAACTAATTATTTGGAGTTGATGGGACTCCCCTTCAATGGATTTGTTCATATGGAGTCAAGATGCTCCTAGATCCTTTAGGATGCTTTAATGAGGATTCCTGTCCTAAGCAAGGTGTTGGAATTGATGACCTAAATCCACTTGCTGGCTCGGGAATTCTGGAAGTTGAAGTCCATACATATTAAAGTTAACCTGCTTTAGAAATAGTGACCTAAATGACATGTTCCAATTCTGCGACAGCAAACCTGTTTATAACAATCGCGTTATTAGTTTGGGAAGTGTTGTATTTTTAATAGGAACAACATATATGTTCTGAACGTTACATTCTTCTTTAAATTCCATGGGGCAAGACTGCGAGTGAAATACAACAAAGATCTACTCCAGTTGCTCGCTGTTACCGAATCACAGCACTAAAATTGCCATTTGCTCCCTAGATTCGCATATGCAGTTCTTACTTCCCCATCTCCTTGGAGGAAAAAAAAGCAACTACAACTTCCCCAGGTGCTTTTTAATAGACTACTGTATCTGTGTTGCCTGGTCTCGATCGCAGCGCATGCGTGCTGGCTCTACCCGAAGGCAAGGTGCATCGACGTAGAGAAGTCCCTCCCACCGCCGGTAGAGCGTCCAAAACCCAGCCCGAGGCTCCTCTCTTTCTAGTGATGGAAGCGCTCCGGGCTGCGGGACGAGCGGTGCTCCGGAGTCCCAGTCTCGCCCGCCACCGCTTGGGCGTTGCCCGCCTCCGTCGCCACAGACAAGGTTAGTGCGAGAAAGCGCCTTACTGGGCGTTGCAGGTGTAGCGCCGTGGTTGCTAGGAGACAGCAGGACGCGCAACGAAGCTACTGCTCCTCCTTCCCCCACGGCCGCTCTTCCTTGGTTCCCTTCTCGTGGGATACTCGGGGACTCTCAGCCGCGCGCATGCAAAGCCTGCCCCAGCGACGCGAATGTCCACGGGACTGGAAGGGCGGGGAACGTTGCTAGGACCTCTTGGTGGGGACCTGGAGCTGGGGGCGGGCACTGCTTTTTTTCTGGAGCGCGAAATTAATTAGTGGCGCTCCAGCCTCCCCAGCTGAGCTGCAGCCCCGAGGGAAGGAGATTGTAGGCAGGAGGCGTTTTACCTACTGACGGTAGGGCCCCCTTGGGCCACGTGAATGGAAGAACCAAGGCACGCTCCTCCCCAACACAGTGGGGCTTAACCCTGTGCTGGGGATTCAGATCCTATTCAATATCTGGTACTCTGGGCTGGATAGCTGGGCTACTCAGTGTTGTACCAGGTTTGTACAACAACCTCGGGCAGGTTAGTGAAGGACTTAAATGATGCTTTTGCACAGTAGGCACAGTTTGGTTAGCTTTGATTTCAGATCACTTTCCCTTGTTATCTTCAATAGCTTTCATTTTAAACCAAACAACAGTTTAATGCTAATATAACCATCTGTACTTCATTATCTTTCTGTTTGTGACTTTAAAATCCAAGGGGCACTAATATTTGTTGCTAGATAAATTGAACAGTGGAATAAATGGCATCCTTCAAAATTTCATCAAGGCTGACTTTGGTGCCTATCTTATACCAAGGAAAAGATTTTTAGAGTTGAACCAAGCTCAGTGGAGTGACAGATAAGAGAGGTAGGAGCAAAGTCTGAAAGATTTTTTTAGATGCTTTCCACTTTTTAAAACTGATGATAGTGCTTCCATATGCGGTTGGTAGTTGTACCTGATTGATCCTCTTCATCTCCTCTCTATCCTCATAGTGAGAGGGGCAGCAGAAAATGGGTTTGCAAGTAGTGGAAACATAGAAACATGGCCCCTAAAATGCTTTTGATTTGGTCCACCTATTAGTTATTTTCAACCATAGACATTCACAAGATGGATATATACAGATGTCAAAAGTAGCATATGTTGATGTGCTGTGAATTTCACCCATGTTGTCTCTGCACAATGTTGGAAGCTAGACCTTGCAACCTGAGACTACTTTTGTTATTTTGAGGAAAATGGTGGGTTCTGTAGAAACCTTCAATTCCAACTTGACATAATTTATGGAAGAAATATATACCGTAATTGTTTTTCTGTTTGCAGCCCCATCTACATATGCAGAAGATCGAAGGGCAAAAGTTTGCAAAACCCAGAAAGCCGCTAGAGAAAGCTTCCGTATTTTATATGTAGAGTCGTGATAAAATACTTGCTTGGCATGGGATTGCTTTTTCTTCCATCTTTACTAAGTTAATTTTGCCTTCCTTTGCAGAACTCCCAGAATCCTGGGCTGACATGCGTGAACCCCTCTTGGAAGGCATGAGTTTTTCCCTGAAGTATCTAGGCATGACATTGGTGGAGAAACCCAAAGGGGAGGACATGGCAGCAGCTGCCATCCACCGGATCATTGCCATGGTAAAAGATGTATTTCTCTTCTTGTCGTGTTTTTCTCTTCTTGTAATACATGTTGGCAGAATTACAAAGACTTTTATGTCTCAGGACTTCATAAACAAGCAGTGCTCAGAGGTGGGATGATTAAAGCTTGATTCTTCAAACTCCGGAGGAGAAAATGGGTGGCAGCTCCCATTCTTTTCATCAGCTTTGTAGATTGCTGTTTTGATGTTTTAAATTTTTTATAAGTTTAGAGGTAAAATATTAGCTATTTTAGCTAAACAGATCTGTATTCACATATAATGCATGAATAGAATTTGAAGGGTAGCGGTGAATACAGGAAGTCCTCAACTTACGATCATAATTTAATTTACTCTTGTTTTAATGTAGAGTATAATGTATTTCTGCCTGTAAGCTGCCCAGAGTTATCTTATGGTCAGATGGGCAGCCAATACATTTTATAAATAATAATTGAGCCCATAATTAACTTGTGATAGTGATGAAGTGGATCAATGCATGATTGTGCCCGATGTTATATTTTTTGTTATGCTTGTTAAAGTGAATGTGGTGGTTGTAGAGTGAAAAACTGGTCATTAAGTGAATCCATTGTTCACTATGAAGCACTTTCTGCTGGAAACATAAATTGTGGTCATGTAGCTGCAAAATGCAGCAAATGACTGTAAATGTAGGCTGTTTGCTGAACACCCAAAATGTGGTCGCATGATTGTGGTAATAGAGTGGATGTCGGAACTTCAAATCTGAATCATAAGTCCCTTTGTCGGAGTCCATTGTAACTTCAAATGTTGCTAAGGATCAGTTGTAAGTCAAGGACTAGCTGTAAATGTAATCCAAATGTGGATATGGGCTTTGTGAATGCTTTACTTCATAACAGTTTGCTGGATTTGAATACTGGGTTTGACCCAGAAGAGGTAGTCTTACATATACTTCCACAATTGTTTCTGGATCCAGTTCTTCTTATCCTTAGGCTCGGGTGGGACCTAAGAAGTTCCAGAAAATGATTTTGACTGTGTCACCCAGGGGCCTCTCTCTGCAAGACGCTGAGACCAAGGAAACAATTGAAACCATCTCCATTTACAGGTATGGGTTCATGCAAGAAGACTGAATTCCTGGTAAAACACTGCCGATGGACAGAGAGATGACTAAAGGGCTCATTTGCCATTAGTCCTGTAATTGTTCCTGTATGCTGCTAATTGTTCCTGTTTGATGTATCAAGAAGCATCAATGACTGGCTAAAGCGCATACAGAGGATACATGAATCATGGCTTGTTGTACAGTATAAGATACTAAATTGGGGCTAATTTGGAAGCTCTCCTGTGCTGCCCAGAAGCATATGCTTTCCATTAAAATGCATTTGTGCAGAGGAACTTATTGGCTGGACCTTTTTATTGCTAATTTAGGAAATATGCTTTTCATATCTGCATACTTGGAAACTCTTTCCCTCTCCATTTTTTCATGGGCTTTCTGCATTTCAACTTCTGTTGCTCATTTCTGCTAGGAATCCTTTGCTGTTGCAAGAAGTGACCTACTTTTTTATGCTGAGGGCTGTATTTGATGTTGAAATGCTATAATAGCAGATGCGCTGTGAGAAGTGGGTCAAGCCAGGGCTGAAAAACAGGCAAGACTACCAAAAGATTTTTAAAATCTAAGGAACCCTCTTCCACGGTATTAACCTCTACCACAGCTAAACGTAACAGGTTCACAGTGTTACCATTTTAAAGTAATTTTTTCCCCTAAAAAGCCACAATGCCCCCCTCCCAAATGTTTGCTCCCAAGACCTCAGTAGCAATTCAAAAATGGTCTTGCAACAAACCATTGGGCCTCATGTCAGCTGTGGAAGCCTAATTTGCTCTTGCCTAACTGGCAAATTGTCCATACCCTATCAATTCGTGTGGTTCTTTCTTCCTATTCTGATTGTGTCTTCATTAGCAAATATGTCTTACTCTGAGCCATTTCCTCACTTTGGCATAGGCTGCCTCTACCCTTTTTGTGCAGGTTCTTAAGAAACAAGCCCAAGCTTTTCCATTTTTGCAGGATTTCCTATTGTACCACAGACAAGCTGCAGAACAAAGTCTTTGCCTATGTGGCACAGAACCCTCAAAGCGGTGCCCTTGAATGCCATGCTTTTCTATCACCTAAGAAGAAGATTGTGAGTTCCTGTGACTTCAGTGGGGAGGGAGGAGGATTTGTTCTCGGGCTCATCCAAATTCTGTGGTTTGCCTTGAGGAGACCAGCCCTGGCTGCCTGTCCCTCAGGAGGGGGGAATTTTCATGTTGGTTTCTGCTTAACCTGTTCCTCCTGTGTATTTTCTCTTGTCCTGCTTTCTTTCCTCATCTCACTTTGTAGGCCCAGGCGGTGACTCTCACTGTGGCACAGGCCTTCCAAGTGGCCTTGGATCTCTGGCAAGCTACACAGGCAGGTATGATTGATAGATACATTCCTGTAGTTATAAGTGTCTCTCCCACCCCACCCCATTTGGACTGAATTCCTTGCCTTTCTCCAATGCAGAAGGAAGTGAGATGCAGGAGTAAGATCTGGCTAGCGTGTGAAGCTTAGATGGCTAGCCAAAGGATGGACAGTGATGAGAGGAGGGGGACTCTTCACGTCCTCAAAGGAACTTTCAGTATTATATTACGTTGGATTTAATTGCAGGGTTTCTTTTCTCTTCAGGCTCCAGGGAGGAAGAAAAGCACCTTCCCAGGCCAATGTGCCCCATAGAAACCACTTGTCAGCCAGTCAGGACACCTCTGGGCAGTCCCCCATTCAAAACAGACTTTGAGGTATAGTATGGTTCATGTCCTTAGCTCGTTTTCCCCTTATTTTGCATGCAAAGTATTGGCTGTGATGGCCAAGAAAGGTTCCCAGCTTTGGAAACAGGTGAGCACATCAGAGGAAAGGAGCCATAGTCATGCTTACCTCATAGGGAGAATTGAAGAGTCCAAGGCTTATAATAATCTCTTTCTCTAGGATGAAGATGACGAGGAAGGAGATCTTAATGAAGCCTTCTCTGGGTAGGCATTTGAAGCCCAGAAGGGTCAGGCTGGGAGGCCAGAGGCCAGGGTGTCTCATGGCTGGGAAATGCGTGACTGGAATCCCTGTGGCTGCAGTACTAAGTAGCCTGGCAGCCTGGGTGGATAAGGGTAGGTTAGACCTAACATGTCTTTGTCTCTCACTTCAAAGCTGCATGGAGGAGGGGGGCTGCCCCACCACAGGTAATAATCTCTCAGTCTAACTTTGCTGTCACCACATTCCCAGGTTTACCTTATATAACAATTGGGAGTATGGAAACGTTTATGTTTTGTCATGTCCATGATGTCCATAATTGGCCTTTCTTGACTTTAGTGACAGAGCTCTAATCACTTTTAACAGAGTTGGAAGGGACCTTGTAGGTCATCTAGTCCAATCCCCCGCCCAAGCTGGAGACCCTACCCCATTTCTGACAAATGGCAGTCCAATCTCTTCTTGAAAGTCTCAAGTGATGGCGCTCCCACAACTTCCGAGGGCAACTTCTGTTCCATTGGTTGATTGTTCTCACTGTCAGAAAGTTTCTCCTTATTTCCAGGTTAAATCTCTCCTTGTTCAGTTTCCATCCATTATTCCTTGTCTGGCCTACAGGGGCTTTAGAAAATAGCTTGACCCCTTCCTTCCTATGACAGCCTCTCAAATATTGGAGGACCGCTATCATGTCTCCCCTGGTCCTTCTCTTCACTAGACTAGCCATGCCCAGTTCCTGTAACCATTCTTCATATGTTTTAGTCTCCTGTCCCCTAATCATCCTGGTTGCTCTTCTCTGCTTTTTCTAGAGTCTCAACATCTTTTTTGTAATGTGGTGTGGTCTTACTAAGGCTTTATAGAGTGGTATTAGTATCTCCCTTGATCTCGATTGTATCCCTCTGTTAATACAACTTAGGATTGCATTGGCTTTTTTGGCTGCTGCTGCACACTGCTGGCTCATATTTAGCTGGTTGTCCACTAAGACTCCAAGATCTCTCTCAGTTACTGCTACTGAGCCTGGTTTCACCCAGTCTATATGTGTACTTTTGGTTTTTCTTGCCTCAATGTAGGACTTTACTTTTCTCTACATTGAATTTCATTTTGTTAGATACGGCTTTTTCTGAAGTTTGTTCTTCCTTGTATTACTTACTGTATGCCCAAACTGGAAGAGGGCACCATTCCCCTCAGTTGTTTGACTGCTAACTTTGTATTTCAGATTCAGGGAGCCTTACCTTTGGGAGCTCCCCAGACACACAGTTCCACTCAGTGGCAGCCTGGGGATGCAGTCCTCCCAGCAATTGCCTGCCTCCAGGGACACTGTTCTAAATCACCTGTTGCTGTCATCACTATTCATCTCCAGCACTATTTTGTTATCTGCAATGCATAAAGAACAAGGCTGATTTCCTTCTCTCCAGCCACAGACCCCTTTGCCTTGAATAATTTTGTATTGTTCAGAACTTAAAGTCAATACTTCCTAAAAGCATCAAGGTACCCAAAGTTCTCCAGGGACTTCATTGGTTCTACTCAAAAACCTATATTCTACAAGGATGCCAGAACTCCCGTGCTTGATAAAGACAATAGATACACTTTTTATACTAGGGCATTGCCCTGAATGCAGAGGTAGGTGCTATATGTAGCAAAAGCAATCAGATTTGTAATTCATTTCTTGCCTCGTTGAATTGGGGTGGGAAGCCTTGTGGATGTAGACAAGTTCTGGCTTCTGTTTTACTTGAGAGGGTGATCCCTTGCCCCCAATTACTCATCACTGCCAAACCACAGCTTTGTAGCAAAAGATTTAATTTTTAATGTCATTTTTAAAGGTAAATAAATATTTCTACAGTTGTATTTGGGCATTTTTCCCCCTTTCAATTGCTTCATCTTAGATTGATGATCAAGAGAGAGGGAGGTGTTGGGAAGGCTGTCCCCTGGGAGTCAATTCCTGCATAATATTCCATATCACAAAGTTTGCTTTCTATCCCTAAACCAAATACTTTGAGGGATGCATTCCCCCTCCTTTAGTCTCTTGACTATTTTGATGGAGGGGAAGCAGCAGCATCTGGCCTTTGACGGTGTCATGGGTATTTCTTGGTCTGCATGAAATGAAATTGTTTGGCCTTTGTTAGTGTCTCCAAGCAGAGTTGATTCTTCTTCTGTGAGTTCTTTCTATAGTCCCTCTCTAATTGCTCCTCTTAGGTAGCAGTCTTTTGGGTGTTTACAGGAGAGGAAACCTATGGGTCTTTCGGAGTCCTGATAAATCCTCTAGTCTCAGCATGGACACCTGCTTCTGGGGGAGGAGAGGGGGGATCATCAAGAAATTGTATATGCTATATGTTACTGGGTACTTTGAAGCAATAAAACAATGAATAGGGTTTGTTAATGAACATCCTTATCAACTCACGATTTCAAGTCATTCTCATTATTTGAGGCCAAAAAGGAGATGCTTGGTCAAGCTGTTTGGAACTAAAAGGAATGTTGTGGACCAAGCAATTCCCCCCACCCTGCATCTGCTACAATAAATTTCAGTTGGACCATTTGCAGCAATTCTAGAGAAGAGTGTGTACACACAAGGATGGCCATGATAATGAATATATCTTTTCTTTACAGTTTTGAGACTTGTTTGAGGTAGACCCTCATAGCCAAAGCCAAAGTTCCTCCTGCCTTTTGAAAATAAAAGTTATTTGAATCTATATTAAATATGTTTTAAGAATATGATCACCCATGACTGAGCAAACTGTGATTCAGTCTCATTTCTGAGGGTTTTCTCTTCCTGGTTAACCACAAACTTGTCATATGACTTAGTATAAATGATTGGGATGAAATATTGTTGGTTATTTTGGGTGTCTGTTACGTAAACGATTTGGATTTTATTCACTAGATGATTTTTTTCCAGTATTTTGTAGCCAAAAGAGGTGATGGGAGGGGATAACAGTATGTCCATGGCTTCAGTGCTATAAAACGTAGTATGTAATCATTCTGGGTATTAACGGCAATGCAACTGTCTTAGTTTTGTCAAATGTAAATGTTGATAATGATTTCGGATACCAGCTCAGCTATCATTACCCAGAGAATTCATTAGCAGTGAAAACTTTCATTCTTGCAATTCTGCCTCATTTTTCACAGGTGCCAGGATAGCTTTTTGATGGGAAAATACCTGAATGGCACATTTTCCTAATCCTACAGTCAGTAACACGTGAAGGATAAGTGGGTGCTGCCTCCGTAGCTCTTGTCTCCTATGCAATCATGCCTTGCTCTACTCTCTAGAGCACAATACTCATAGCCGAGGGAAGGCTAGGATTCTTGGAAGACAAAGGATGCTGCTGGTATTTCTGTGCCACCGGTGATTCACGTGGCTGCTTCCTGGTTTCAGGCTTGGTTTTGGGAGTGAGATCTAATTCTCCGCTGACATTAACAATTTGACTAAGAGCTTGTCACAGATAGGAAATGCTGGCTGGTGAGAATGATGTATAAATGTGGCTCTCCCACTAGTATGTAAGATGACATCCTTCAGCTCCTGTCTTTGTAGTTCTGCTGAGGGATAGAGGGACAGGAATAAGGAATAGCCTTCCCAATTGGGGTATAGATTTGGGGATGTTTGGCACATTGAATGGCAGAAGAGTTTTTGGCACAAGGAAGATTGCAGAAGCAAAAAGACTTTACAAAGAATTGATAGCAGCTTATGGCAATTCTGATAGTAAGGGTACTCTGAAAGAAAAGGTAACTCTAGAAGCTCACAATGATGCTGCTTCCTTCTACTGCTCTTCAGAGTAACATGATATTTTCCCAATAGGCTCTGGAATTAAGTTCTCAATGGTTGGTATGGTGTAAGGACAGTCTATAGTTCATCTTTTTCTCCACTCCGTGATGAAAGCAGACTACTGGACAGGTTGAAAACTTTTGGGTTCCTTGTATCCATCATTCATTTCAAGATGCAGTTTATTTCTCTGCCACTTGCTGGAGACATGGAGCCTGGGTTGTAGGACTGCAGGCCATGCTTTAGGTTCTCATTCAGGGTTGAAGGAAAATGTGGCCCAGTATAATGCTGCTTCCCATGTCAGCAGGAAGGAAGTCTTCACTCAAGTCTGTTCCGAGGTTAGCACTTCATGGTGCTTCCTGCTGCTGGTTTGAAGGCTTTGCAGCTGGCCGTTCCTTGTGGCCCAGGCTTGTTTCTATTATAACTTCAGGACGAGAGGTTAGTTAGAGGCCAGCTTCTACATGCGCCTTGTCTTGGCAGCTGGCTCCATGCAGATCCCTCCTTCAGGGCAAGAAGCTTTAATTCTTTGCATGCAGGTGAAGAGCCAGACCCAGGGCCCAGCAATGTTCCAGCAGCCTTCTGGAGTGCTTCGAGCCTGTGTGGCAACAGCTATACTTCAATGATATTGATAGATGGTGATTTCTTCTGTATGAGAGAGAGATGTTTATGCTAATAAGTAAAAAAAAAGTGCAGTGGTAACTGATCCTCCTCTAAACTTCTATTTTCTATTCCCTTTCTGTCGATTTGATTTCTTTGATTCTGTTCCTCTGTTGCGCTCAACAAGAGAAGAGTTTTGAATGAAGAGAGTCTGTCAAAGGGTCAAGGCCACCTAAACTCTTATTGCAGGATACAGGGAGACCTTGGGTTACAATGGCAATTGTAACCCAAGAATTTCCATCATTAAGTGATGCGGTCATAAACCTCAATGACATGGGACCTCATTGCTTAGTGGCAGCAATCCTGGCAGTCCCCATATCCATCACAACCTCTGCTTGCTAAGTGGGAAAAGGTGGGAGTCTCAAGCAAGGTGTATGGGTGTGTATGTGCATGTATCTCGAAGGGGTGCCATGGACAGACACTTTGGATCATGGGGGGGGGATGATGTAGCTGGACACTGCAAAGCAAGGGGGGCTGGCAGGGGCTGTAGGTGGGCACACCTGAGCATTGGCAGGCCAGTGGAGGCTGCAGCCAGGCCCTATAGATACAGGTTGGCTGGCAAAGGCTGCTACGCAGTGTGGGCAGGCAGAGAATCCCTGGGATCTTTTACTCCATAGTGTGTATAGTTTGGAGAAAAGGTGATGGGAGTGACTTACAGGAGCAATATGACCTTCCCTACCGGCTTCCCCATTGACTTTACTTGTGGAAAGCTGACAGGAAAGGCTTCAAACAGCGATCACGTGACTGTAGCTTGCTGCAATGTTGTGCCTGGATCATGTGCATGCTGATACTAAAAGCAAGTTGAGATAGCAATGTTTGTGTATATATCTAGCAGATGTCAAGCCCAGTTCAATGATACCTTGACTAACTAGATGCTAAATGAAAACATGGAATTTTCAAACAAATGTGAACCAATTTGTTACCAAGATAGGTTACTTATAAAATTGATTTTACATATTCATGGATGTTAAACTATGGCTACTAGTGATTATGGCTAATTAACCAGTTTGGGAAGCAGTATACTAAAATGAATGGGAGAGAGTGTTTACTTGTCCTTATATTCTACTATCAGTTTCATATATATGCCTGGCTGCCCTGGCAACAGAATGCAAGACAAAAAGCTCTTAATACGATCCAGAGTCACTCTCATGCTGTTTTATTCATCCATCCAATAGCTAATATTCTCTGTGCCTATACAAAATGATTGCACCATTTGAAAGCATTCAAATAATGGAATAACACAGGGTAAGTAAGATAAGGTAAAGATAATGGTAGATGATATAATAGATAATATATGATAATACAAAACTAATGATAGATAATGTAAAGTGGCTGCACAAATTTCAAAACTATATAAAAGCATGCGTAAGAGGCCGTCTTAACCTGAAAGGCTGAATATGGGCCACAGGTATAAATACAAGGCAAAGCATGTGCCAGCAAAAACTTATCCTTTATTTTCCTATACTGGAGGTTCTTGATTTTCTTCAGGCAATCTTGATAGAATTAAGAAGAATAATGTTTAATAATAGATAAGAAAAGAATAACAGTTTTTCCACTCTAGGAGTACATTCTCATCCTGCAATGTTAAAAGAAGTGTTTCCTTAGTGGTTTTATTATTTTTCCTCTCCTTTGTCACTTCTTCCTATAATACATTTTCTTATCTTCCATTGGTACATTTAAGTATCCATCTCGCTGTCCTTTTCTCTTCATAGCTATATTGAAAAGATTCTTTCCTTCTTATTTCCAAGATGCAAGAAGGTAACAAAAGAATACAACTGAGTAAAGTATGAATTTCTTTTTGTATAGTGGTAAAATTAATTATATTCAGTTAATTAAACTGATTTTAATGTTACAGTATAATGATGAGACAAATAACTTCTTTAAGATGTGGGGAGAAACTTGTAAATTAATTACAACTGACATTTTTTAAAAATCCGTTCCTCCATCATACTGCTACTGCCAGTCTGTGGGAGCTATTTGGGTAATCACTCCAGAAACTTGCTGGTTGAGCAGAGATTTCACTCTTTCTCCCTCACTCCATATTGGTTTGGAAATGTTATCTTCCTATTTTCAGATTTCTTCTCAAAATTCATCTTTTCTGAGAAGCCTTTATTACATTCCCTTAGAACTAAACAAATGCTTACACTGTTTATACTAAGGATCATGCTTTCCCCTTACTTTAAATCTCTTCCCATTCTTCAGTTGTTTCCACGATGACCATTTCATATCAGAGCAACTCTTACCACCCATTATTATTACTGGGCAGAGTGGACTGGGCTGATGGACGTTGCTCAATGACTGGAGGACTCATCCAAACTTAAAAGTGTCCCTTCAGATGCTTAACCACAATGGCAACACAACAGTCTGCCTTAATATAATACCATTTCCTGTATTTCTGTAGATAACTCTGATAACATATTCTTTTTTAAAAAACTCTCCAAAGCACCATATTATAGAATTTTTAACCATATACTGCTTGCTCTAAGGTTGGCCAGAGAAATTTTCCAACAGTTCATTTTTTAGGCAACATTTCTTTTTCTCTCCTACAACATATCATACCATATTTCCAACTGAATAATAATAGAAGAGAAAGAATTGGAGAAAAGACAGATAAATATCACAAAACATATAGAAGTAGAAATAGAATGCAAAAGAAAACAAAGATAGTACCACTAGTAATAGGTGCCTTTGGTGCAATTCCTTGGCACTACTTGAACGAAATCACCATTAGTCAATTGCAAAGGCAGATTGGTTCCCATGACAAATTTTTAATATTATTAAACAACATCTGCCTATCCTAAATCTGTGGAAAGGACCCAGTAGATGGATAAAAATGCCAAATCCAATCTGAATATCTGGTTGACTGCAGTCAATCCTAATAATAATTAAATATGTATGCTGATTCTCAACAATAATTGTACTATCTCCTTAAAAATTGTTTCCTATGTCAGGGAATGGGGAAAGGGAACCCAATTCTCTCTTTGTATGAATTAATCTCAAGTTAGATATTTCTCCTACAAAGGCCCAAATTTCTCTGCCAAAAGGAATCTTGTGTAATCATTTTGTCTTCATTTTAGAAAAAACATTTCCTAGACACAACAGTTCTTTGTATTGAAATTAAGCTGATCAGGGAGTTAAATTGTTGCCCTAACTTTCCTCCTTGTGATTGTTTTGCAAATCAAAGTTAGGCTAACACTTTTCCTAATGGTGCTTGTTCAAAGATATTTTTCCCTGGGACTAAAAATGTTCAAATTCATTTTTAACCATTGTATTCTCTTTCTCACTCTCATATACACATGTACATCAATACTCTTTCAACAACCTGTTTTGTTTACTGACAGGTCTTCATTTGATGTTAAAATGCCTCTATCATTTCACATAACCAGTTGTTTACATTTTAATATTTTTACATAAGATTTAGCAGAACTTTTTAATATGAGTAAAATGCTTTCAAGCATTCAAGTATGCAGTTTCTGACTTCCTTAGAGTTTGAAAAAGAATGTGACAACCAGGGCTTGGTATGGAAAAAATAATGTAGTGTAATTGTTATGTTATTGAACAGGAACTGAAAAACTTGAGTTCAACTTAGTTTCACCCTGAGCCATAAAAATTCACTAGGGGATTTTGAGCCATTCTTTCCTTTCAGCCTAGCTTTATTGTGAAGAAATGGCATATGCAATCTGTAAACACTGGTGGAAAGCTGGAATATAACTCTAATAAAACAAAATGATCCGTTTTATGTATCAGTTCATTTGTAAAAAGTGTATGTACATACTGGGTAACATAATTTTTCTTGTTGATTTCATAGACTCATAGAATCAAAGGGCTAGAAGGGACCCCCCCTGCCCAAGGCAGGAGATCTTATTGCATCCTGGACAAATGGCTGTCCAATATTTTTGTGGATTTTCTTATTATGAAGCTGACTACAGCAACTTGTGTCTTTCAAAAATGGACTCCTACGCCTGACTTCAAAAGGCAGAACACAACAGTGCTTCCTGCTGCTGAGTTTGAAACACAAATCCTAAGTTCATAAAATAGAGCCTGATAATATTGGGTTACTACATGTAACCCAATTACTTGCAAATAATAGAAAGACGGAGAGACTTAATTTCCTCATTTCTTACGTGATGTCTACTTCTGTTCAATATATTGCTATGATGTTGGCCATATATTGCTCTGAGAGCATGTTATTATTTATTATCATTATTATATTCTTTAAAATTCTAGACACCAATTGGCAGCTGATGTTGAATATGCATATAGAGTCACTTTTTGTGAGATGGGCAGCTATACAGATTTAATTGACAGTTAATAAATGTTAAACTTTAAAACTTAGTATCCTTATACATGAGGTTCATATTACATCCTAAGTGGAAAAAAATCTACATTATAGCTTAAGTGAGGATTGAGAATATCGTGGTAAACTGGATGATGCTGGTACCTCTAGCAAAGCCTTTCACCTTGTGTCACAGGTCCTCTTCATGATCCAGTGTGCTTGTGAACCTCTCCCAGCCAGTTTCAGCCCATCTGAAATGAGATCAGTCTTGTACCCCTCACTCACCCCTCAGTGCCCAGTGACAGTATTTACCTTGCTACGTAGTAGCCCCCCTGTGGGCCGTTCTGGAGTGCTATGTTCTGAGGAAGGCTTGGTCTTCTCTTTATTATTGTTGGAATCGTTGTCCTTAATGATGTCATATTGCTTGCAGAAGAGTGCGATCACAGCTGAAGGAAGAAGAGGGAGAGAGGGAGGGAGGAAGGAAAGGAAGGAAGGAAAGGAAGGGAGGGAGGGAGGAAGGAAGGAAGGAAAGATGAACATGGGAAACTCAAATTCTAGCATTCTCTTCATTTGAAAAGCTATGTTCTTTCATTTAAAATATTTTAGTGTTTCTCTGGTTCTTTGTGTCTTTCCAGATAACAGATAACAGGTAATCAGAGTTGGAAGGTACCTTATAGGTTATCTAGTCCAACCCCCCACCCAAGTGGGAGACCCTTTACCATTTCTGACAAATGGCAGTCCAATCTCTTCTTGCAAGTCTCAAGTGATGGCGCTCCCACATCTTCCGAGGGCAAGCTGTTCCATTGGTTAATTTTTCTCACTGTCAGAAAGTTTCTCCTTATTTGCAGGTTAAATCTGTCCATGTTCAGTTTCCGCCCATTATTCCTTGTCTGGCCTACAGGCGCTTTAGAAAATAGCTTGATCCCTTCCTCTCTGTGTCTGTCTGTCTGTCTGTCTGTCTGTCTGTCTCTCTCTCTCTCTCACACACACACACACACACACACACACAAAATACATTCCCCCATTTTGGAGAAATTCTTTCATCCCCAAATGTCTGTGTGTCTGTGTGTGTGTATGATTTGTTAAGGATGCCTGGCGAGGGGGACAAGTGGTGCAGTCATGTAGTGAAGAGGGGGGAAATGTTAGCCAAACAGTGGCTGGACATGTACTACACTGAATTATGATTTTAACACTGGTTTATTAACAGTCGCATCCAATGTGTCCCAACTACAATGGCCAGGTTCTCCAGATGTTCAAAGCCAATATTAAGCATGGCTTAGTGCGATGTGAAAGATATCTACACGGACACTTGAGCCTGTCTCAGGTGAGGAATTGGAAATGGTGAAAGCTCTTTTGAGAGTTCACATGTTTCTTTCTATTAAAGGTTGCCAGTCAAGAGTAGGTGCAATCATGCCACCCATTGTATTAATTGATAGAACAGTGTCATATAGAGAGCAAATATAATTGATAATTGATTCCCTAGAACTTTCATTTATCACATACTGTATATTCCTACCTGAGTACTTCTTGATTTACTCTTCTTTTTAAAATGTTAACAGTTTGCCCAAAGCAGAAACACAAAACTTTGTGAAGGCATACAGTATCAAAGGCCCAAACAGGATAATATAATTAGAAGTGATTAAATACTATATTTATAAAACTGCTTATAAACCTAAGATTTTTTTAGATAGAAATGTAGAGGTTGGGGATTGTGATTTTAAATACTTTAAAAAATCCTCTAATAATGTAGAAATGGGCAGAGAGAAACACAAACTTGACTCTGCATGCTACCCCAATCTTCATCCCCTGTTTTAGATAGAGCCAAACTAGTCTTTCAAGGGACAAGTATTTATTTGTTTATTTTAGTTTATTGGACTTATATGCTGCCCCATCTCCGAAGACTCGGGGCGGCTCACAGTTAAAACATACAAATACAATAAATAATTAAAAAGAAATTAAATCACTATAAGGTCCAATAAAACTAAGTCCCATGAAAATAGCCAGCTTCAAATTGAAGGTGCGGAGGTCAGGGCCTGCGGAGGTCCAGAGGCAGTTGATTCCATAAGACAGAGTACCTTGGTGCACATCGGTAGGAGGCGCTCCTTAAATATTGTGGACCCATGTCATGTAGGACTTTGAATGTTAAAGCCAAAACCTTGAACCTCACCCGGAGCGCAACCGCAACCAATGCAAGCCACGAGGAGGGGGTAATATGGGAGAATCGGGTAACTCCCATCACAACCTGCGCAGCATTCTGCACCAGCTGCAACCTCTGGATGGTGTACAAGGGCAGTCCTAAATAGAGAGCGTTGCAGTAGTCGCGAGGTAACAAGGGCATGAGTGACTGCACACAGGGCATCTTGGTCCAGAACGGGCTGGCGAACCAGCCGACCTGGGCAAAGGCCCCTGGCGAAGCCCCCACCTGCTCCTCCAATTGGAGCCGCGTCCAGGAGGACCCCAGGTTCCGTGCCCTATCCACAGGGGGCAACACCACTCCTATGGTCAACGATGGACACTCTTGACTGGACCGAGATGCCGGTATGTACAGCCACTCAGTCTTGGCCGGGTTGAGCCGAAGCATGTTCCGTCCATCCAGATCCATACCGCATCCAGACAGCGAGTCATCAGGAGAGGGCATCACTGATTTGGTTTGGGGTGGAGATGTATAACTGGGTATCATCAGCATACTGGTGATCCTCACCCCAAAACCATGAATGATCTCATCCAGCGGTTTCATGTAGATATTAAATAAAAGGGGAGAGGACCGACCCTGAGGGACCCCACAAGTGAGCCTCGGGCTGACCTCTGTCCCCTGACAACACCGATTGCGACCCAGAGAGGTAGGAGGAGAGCCACCGAAGAACAGTGCCCCCACTCCCAGCCCCTCGAGGTGTCGCGCAAAGGATACCATGGTCGATGGTATCGAAAGCCGCTGAGAGGTCTAGGACCAGGACAGAGGAAAACCCCTGTCCCGGGCCCTCCAGAGATCATCCATCAGTGCCCAATGCCGTCCTGCTGAAACCAGGCCGGAAGCCCGATTGGTACAGATCTAGTACCCAAGCATTATAATGGAGCAGTGGACGAATGATCTGAAAACAGAAATTAATGGGGATAAAGAAATACCTTCCCCCATCACATATGTTTCCTCTCCTTTTAAGTTGAAAATGTTTTATTAAAAGAATAAAATCCATCTGCTTCTATAGCCATTGAGAATTGTTTAGCTTCTCATTTAAAGAGAATCTTGGAGTGTAAAAAATCGGCATAGTCTTGAATAAGGAGATGAGGAATGATCATGCGTATTAACTTTATTTCCATTATGCATTACCAAATTATGAGTTCAAAACCTCTAGCCTCTAGATTCCAAGAGAATCTAGCCTCTAGATCCATTACCTAAAAAAATTCTAAAATGAAAGTTCTGAACAGAGGCCCTTTCCAAGTCAATTAACAGGGAAGAATACACCAATTGTATTGGACTTTTAAGAGTGGGGAGAGAATTAAGAAACAGTTGGTTGAAGAGAGGGTGGGAGGGAAAAAGGTACAATTTGTCAGAAGAAGCCAGCTTTTGAATACTCAATATCTGCAGAGAATGAATTGTGTGATACAGGAAAAGGTCACCCTTCAAAACTGGGGAGGCCAAATAAGGCTTGTTGTACCATGGATGCAATCACAAGAAATCAGGACATGAAGTGTTGTACTTGACAGATTTGCTAATGGCTATATCCATAGTAGCTTACATATTTAAAGGATATGTAATACAAATATAAACAATGGATTAATGTTTGGAACAAGGATGCAAGTACAATAGAAGATGGGTCTGGGAATTCACGGGCAATTTCCAAGATTCAATAGTGTTTCTTCAAATAACCCATTTCTTTTCAAAATGCAAATATTTTTTTATTTTCTATAAAAAATAACATTTGCAATGTTTAGTGAAAGTCGGATAAACATCAAATAATGTTTGATCGTGTCTGGTAAAATCATTGTTCTTATGCAGACAATTATATGTAAGAATGGCTAATATGATAAATAAGGGTTAAAATATGCATAAAGCTGTACAAGGACCACATACTAGAGAGAAAAGAACAAACATGCTCTTCAAATAGGACCTAACAGTTTGGGGGGAAATAAGCAACTAAGGAAAAACGAAAGAAACACAAGGAGATGCTTCAAGAATTCAAATTACTTAATTTGCAAACCAAGTATGTGAATAAGCAGTAATTTAAAAATGTTGTGGAAAAATATTCATTGGGGAAGAAAAGTGCACTGGATTAAAGCAGTGTAGTCAGCCTGGCAAAACATTCGTTATCAACTGTGTCAGTGTTCTTATCCTCATTATTGAATTTACCCATTTTTTCTGGGTTTTGCACAATACATTAAACCACAAATTAACTGAGCAGATTTGGTTTGCACAGTACTCTAAGCCTCTCATTCTCTCTCTCCCTCACCCACACACACACACATACACACAAAATATCATTCACTGTTATATATTATGACATAGAATGAAATCTACAAAGGATCTGGAATTTGTACAGAACACAATAACGAGATCTCATTATTTAACAGAAGACCAACTACTACTTTGTTTTCTTTGCTTTAATAATGGGTTTTATATTTCTAGGTTTAGCATCTAAATTGATCAAATGCATCTTAGTGTGTTCTGAATAATCTCAGCCATCAGATACTTCTGATATGAAGTTTCTATGGTATGTTATAGATTTTAAATGTGGCCATGAGTATCTGATGGGCCAGAACTCATACTAATGATAAATGTGGAATGTTGGCAAGTTGAACAAAATTCACGAGATATCAAATGTTGATACAGTTAGTCTTCAACTTACAACCATTCATTTAGTGGCCATCTGAAACTATAACAGCAATGAAAAAAGTGACTTATGACTGTTTTTCACATGATAGTTGCAGCACCCCGTGGTCATGTGATCAAAACTCGGATGCTTGGCAACTGGCATGTATTTATGATGGTTACAGTCCCCTGGGGTCACGTGATCACTTTTTGCAACCTTCTGACAAGCAAAGTCAATGGGAAAGTCAGATTCACTTAAGTGTGTTACTAACTTAACAACTGCAGTGATTTACTTAACAATTATGGCAAGAAAGGTCATAAAATGGGGCAAAACTCATGTTCACCACATTATAAAAAAGATGTTGAGACTCTAGAAAAAGTACAGAGAAGAGCAACCAGGATGATTAGGGGATTGGAGACTAAAACATACGAAGAATGGTTACAGGAACTGGGTTTGGCTAGTCTAGTGAAGAGAAGGACCAGGGGAGACATGATAGCAGTCTTCCAATATTTGAGGGGCTGCCATAGAGAGGAAGGGGTCAAGCTATTTTCTAAAGCATCTGAAGGCCAGACAAGAAATAATGGATGAAAACTGAACAAGGAGAGATTTAACCTGGAAATAAGGAGAAACTTTCTGACAGTGAGAACAATCAACCAATGGAACAGAAGTTGCCCTCGGAAGTTGTAGGAGTGCCATCACTTGAGACCTTCAAGAAGAGATTGGACTTCCATTTGTCAGAAATGGTATATGGTCTCCCGCTTGGGCAGGGGATTGGACTAGATGACCTACAAGGTCCCTTCCAACTCTGATTATCTGATATCTGTTAACAACTGTCTTGTTAAGCAATAGAAATTTTGGGCTCAATTTTGGTCATAATTTGAGGTCTACCTGTACTGAACATCAAATATCTTAATAATTTTGCAAACACTTGCCATCAGGAATTTGTAGAAGATATTTTTTCTGCTCCAATAGCCATGGACCAAAGTAATAGCCAATCCTAAAGACATACTTTAGAAAAGCAACTTTCGTGTGCATGCCAAGTAAACACTTGACTTCCTGCCACAATCCTGTCTAAATCCAAGAGAACTCACCTGCCCACATAAGCAGCACAACCACAATGATAATAATCTCCCCGGTCTGCAGCTGCCGCTCTTTGTCCAGCCCCTCCATTGTGATGTCTCCTGTAGAAACATAAGGCTGGTACTTGGCAAGGCAATTCATGTAACTAAGTGAGACCAGAATTCCTCAGCACCTCCGTGATTGCTTTGTTTCACATTTAGAGCAGGTTGGCTCTCTTGAGTGACAGGGAGCTAGGAAAGACCATCTTTCACTTTTCACATTGCCCAGAAAATCATTGGTTGCCCTCTCTCCTCTTCGGAAGAGCTTTGCAGCTCCCGCTGCCTTAAGAAAGTTCAAAACATTCTCAAAGATCCATCTCATCCTGGGCACCCTTTTTTTTACTATTACCATATGCAGACGGTACAGGATAATAAAAACAAGGACAAATAGGCTGAAAAACAGCTTCTATTCCAGGGCAGTAGCTCTATTGAATTCTACTGTATAGTGCAATATGAATGCAACATCAGGGATTTTCAATTCAATGTATAGAATGTGAAGGATGTGTGTTTGTGTTTATTTTCATAGTCATAATGTACACTGAAGATGGTATTTAATTTCATTGTATGAGGTGCAATGACAAAGTAAAGTAAAGTAAACTCTTATCCTTTGGTTTGTAAGAATGATGGATATGCAGCTGGGGACTGATGAGGAGAACATTACAAGGTGGCCAATGGAGGGGAGGAGGCTGACATTGCTGGGATTTGTTTCTCATTGGGATGAGCTGGACGCTGGTAAGACAATGCAATGCAGAGACTGGCCTTCTCAAAGCCACATGGCCAACTTTAGCAAATGGTTAATGATTGACATAAAAAAAGCTAAGCAAGTTGAAGCAAGCAGAAAAAGGAAAGACAATGGATAAAGCAGATCAATGGTATCAAATAAATTACTAAAAAATCCTTGGGAAAGATAGGAGGTGTTGCTGGACTAAGTTTGATATGGCAGACAGTTGTTTATGCGGTCATAATGCATGAAGCCCAGGTGGATGACACCAAACTAATTCGCAAAAGAGTCTTGCTTACCTTGGTTTGAGCTGTTGGACGGAAGTCGGTCGCTTTGCTTTAACGTGCGAAAATGGACTCTCTTGCTAGCCTGACTCTCTCCATGGAGGCCAATGCTCTGGACCTGGATGATGTAGTCTGCATCCTCTGCCAGATCCCAGAGCACACAGGCCCTGTTGGTGGTGTTCACTTCTCGGATGAATCGTTGCATTTGCCCATCTTGTCGCTGCCAGAACCAGGAAGGTTGTTAAAGCTGGAGGCCAGCCAGGCTGTGGAATAAGCCCTCAGGCTCACCTTGCCTATTTCCACCAGGTGGCTTAAGGAGAGTTACTGCTACTCTAAGGGACTGGTTAGTCCTAATCTGGGAGGGATGCATCTGAACGGAAGGAAGTGATAGCTCACAGAGGGGTTAGAAATGGGAGGTCCTGGCTGGGCTGGGCTGTAAAGGTTTGATGCTACTTGGTCCCCTGAGGAATGACAGGCTTTCTTCTGGGAGTGACTCAACTCAAGCTCACCTGCTGCGAAATGGCATAGCCGATTATGACGTCTCCTTCTGGCACATCCCAGGAGACCATGGCCGAGTTTGCCTTGAGCTGTGTGACAGTCACGTTGACAGGCGATGGGGGCCGATCTATGGGATGCAAGAAAGTTATTGGTGGAAAACCCTCACCGGCTGCTCTCTTCCATTGCTCATAATTAAGTGCCACAGCTTAGCTCCAGAGTGCTGCAGTCCAAGCAGAGAGTCCATTTCCTTTCTGCCCCATGCAACTCCACAAAGCATGCTTAACCTGGTTATTGGATTAACATCATCCTCTTTTAACGACCCCATAATCCCTTGCAGGGTGGAGTCTGGGCAACTGAATGGAGCTGAGTGTTTACTGGCTGGATGCCCTTCCTGTCAATGAGGTTTTTTTCTCAGTGTGCCCAGAGAGAGAAATATCTCCCTCTACCTAGGATCGAACTCACAGCCTCCTAATTGTGAGGTGAGAGCTCCACCTCTAGGCCACTGCACCACTCAGTTATTGGATTAATCCAGTCTCCAAATTTGCACAAATATAAAGTAATAAAACAGGGTGGGTTTTGCACAACCAATAAGCCACAAAAAAGCCTAACCAAGGCAAACACTAGCAACTTCAGCAAGATAGGCAAACACAGCCTTCTTGAACTGATCCGGACGTAAGGCCTGGCCTCATTATTCTTTGAGGGAAGTTTTTAAAGATCCCACCCATCTGCCTACTATCAAAGTTACTTGATATTCACGATATTCAGCTTTTCTGTACTTGGCCAAGAGCCATCAGCCTGGCTAGGAGCCCATAGCAGCCCAGTGCAAGCCTGCCAGGCCAAGGACATAGGTGGGGGTCAACTCTGTTCTCCGGCAAGTGTTAATTTGCTAATGGGAGGCTGGCAGCAGCGAGTGGTGTGCCAGCCAGGGACGCAGCAGTGCCGGCAGCCAACTTGTACCAAAGCCTTCACTGGGCCTGAGTGGCTGTTCCTTCCCTCCCCACTTTTTAAATGAAAGAGATGCATGGCTAGGGCAAAGGGCAAGGAGATTTTTCTTCACCAAAGGAATGCTAAGCATCTCAGGACATGGCACTGCTGACCTTGAGAACCTGAAGTGAAGCTACTGGTGAATGTCTGGACCAGAGATCTCCAAACTTGGCAACTTTTAAGACTTGTGGACTTCAACTCCCAGAATTCTGGGAATTGAAACCCACAAGTCTTAAAGTTACCAAGTTTGGGGACCTCTGGTCTGGACCTTTCCCAGAAGAAGAAGAAAACTTTGGGGCTTTCTTCACTAGTCAATCCAGGCCAGAGGAGGGTGCCCCTCCCTTGTTTCCAGGGACAACATAGATGCCTTTCTTGGTCTCTTGCCTCAGGAGTTTCTGCCATTTGAGCAGGGATGAAGCTGAGGTCCAGAAATATTGCCCACCTGGAAATAGCTGTGACAGGAATTTATTATGAACGTCAATAAATGCTAATGCATTTAATATCATCGTACTGAATATGTAGTTTCTATTTATTTGCTGCATTTCTTTTCTACCCTTCTGCCAGAAAGGCTTCTATGAGGCCTACACAAAGTGTCCGCAAATGTCCAGTCTTAATGTCCCAATGAATGGTATCTCTTCCTCTGCTGCCACCTTGTTAAAGTCGGAGTTTGGAGAGGAGGAGAAGCAAAGTCTGACTGAACTGCCTTTAAAGCATGCTTTGGAGTTTCCTCTGCCATAGCCCATGAAGGAACTTCTGAGGGAGAGGCAAAACCTGAGGGAATTTATTTCCTTCTTTTGTGGGGGTATTGTTTTTTTTTAAGTTACATTTTTATTTTTAAAGAGATTTATATGGCTGGTCAACTTGGACAACTCTAACTCTGGGCAATGTACAAGCAGCCAAACAAATGTAGTTAAAACCTCACCTGTAATTAATAGGTAATCAGGAACCCACAAGATACATTACACCCCTCCAGCAGTATCTCCAGTCAACCTGGCCCCAACACCAAGGGAAAACCTGAGTTTTTAATAGTTTTTTTTAAAGCTTATTTGGGGTGATGGTGGGAGAGATCATTCCAGAGGGCAGATCCTCAGTGGAAAAGGTTTGTTTTGCTACAAGGAAGGCTGCTTTGTGACTGTGAAATCCAGGATATGCACTTAACAGCACAATTTTTTTTCTTTAAAAGCAAATCACATTTAAATATATCCCTTTAACAGTAGTTTAATGTGATGAACATTTAGAACAAGGGTCTTCAAACTTGGCAAGTTTAAGACTTGTGGACTTCAACTCCCAGAATTCCTGAGCTAACATGACTGGAGGAGGAATTCTGGGAGTTGTAGTCCACAAGTCTTAAATCTGTCAAGTTTGATGACCCCTGATTTAGAAACACAGAAGCTAAGCAAAAATATTGTGTATTGAGAGCAAAAATGGATAGAACCAGCAAAATCCTTTCTTCCTAAATTCTAAATTCATAAAAAATGGTAAATGTTGAATGTGCTCAGTAACCATATTGTTGAGTATCAGTTTGAAAACCTGAATGGGAATAGATTGGTGGGTGGCGGTGGGTGGGAGGAGGGGGACCTATCTGTCTGATTTGAACCCTGAATCAGAACAGACATTTCAAGAGTATTCTGCAGAATTTTATCCTATGTATCACACTGTATCATTGAATTCCAAAGATCAAAATGTTTCTAGTTGCTTTTGCTATATATACATTTTGTTTTCTAATTAATTTGCTTGGAAAGACAGAAAGAGTGACCAAATGCAGTATAGGTCAACATTCTTTACAGCAGAGGTCTCCAAACTTGGCAACTTTAAGACTTGTGGGATTCAATTCCCAGAATTCTGGGAGTTGAAGTCCACAAGTCTTAAAGTTGCCAAGTTTGGGGAGCCCTGCTTTAGAGGAAGTGAAAGCTAAGGAAGGAAATGCTAGGAGGAAGGCTTCATGCAGCTTTTGTGTGTGTGTGAGAGAGGGGGGGGGGGGGAGAGGGATCTCCAATATATTGGTTAGAAATGCCTCTTTTCATCTGCTTCTTAGTTTGTATCCTTTCCAAATCTCCTAATGGAAATATACTAACACCAAGAACCTTGCAAATTTGGCCTGTAGCACATTTACTGCATCAGCTGTTTTCACTTTATTATCTGTTGTTGATTTTCTGACAAATAGGCAACACACCCATTAGCTCTGTTACTTGAACTCTGCTACACCCTCATATTTCACATTTTCATTAATGAAGCTATTTGTATAACTATTCTGTCCAACTTTGTCCCTTTGCTGGTCCTTGGCCTACTCTTCCTTGAGCAACAAACCTGCCTTTCTTGATCACTTAAGTTACCTGTTCCTGTCCAGCTGAATTTCTCAATCTCATCATGTGGTCATCTTCACTGAATCCCTGGCTTAGCTGGTCAAATTTGTAAGGCTTTTAAATGTCTGGTTTTTAACTCTATTTTATAAATAGAAAGCATTTGAAGACACCAAATGCAAAGAGGAATATAACTGTCCAAAACTTAATACCTGGAAGTTGTTAAGATATTATTGTCAATCTACACCATGATGATTTAAATAAATAAATAAATAGGAATTAGATTTCTTAGGTTTTTACTGTCAATGCAGTTATTTCTGCAACATTATGATCTCCAGATGTGTATTATTAAAACTTCCAGAATTTTTAATCACTTTGGGCCAGTTAAGGTGGACCAGAAATCCTGAAAATTGTACTAATCCCTTGCTGGCAGTAGCCAGGGATATAATTGCTTTGCTAATGTAGATGCTTTGCAATTTTATCTAAATGTGTGTGAATCCCTTCCACTTGGCTATGCTAGAAAATCAAAATCAATAGTTTTCTAGCAGATTGGATATGGTTTATTGTAAGCTATAAAACCATATGAATAGAGCTACTCTGCCTTAGTTGCATTCATAAAAATGATAACACTGTCAAGAAGATATATTTGGCAATGAGCACAGAATAAGCAAGAATAACAACTCCAGAATATATTTGTTTGAATGGGAGTGGGCACCTTTAAGCCAAATGCTGCTCTGAGATATAAAAGGCTATGCATGATCCATCTGTTGACAGAGCCAGAGCTTTGGCCTCAGCCTCTATGTCCCTTCATAGGAGGAATGCATTGATACCATTTAGACATATTTTTTCCACTGCCTGAGGCACATACTTCCATTTGCCTCACCCCACCCCATCCCCACCTTTCAAAGGCAGCAAAAGCATTTCATGTATAGCTAGGGCTAAAAAAATATGAGTCAGTCTGCACTAGTAATATGTACTATTGTGTATGTGTATATGAGTGGGGTTGTGATTCATGTGGGCCTTGCATGAGCATCTCAGGCTAGTGGAGTGAAGCAGATGATTGCTTCCTTTCTATCAAGTGCCAGATTCTCTTACTCTGTGTGGCTCAAGAATGGAAATGAATGGGGGCATGGGCTTTGGTGTTTGTTGCAAGGTGCCAAGTACATACTTCTTAAAAAAACTTTGCAGCTGGCAGAGCAAGAGCACTTGGATGAGGACCTCAGAGAAGACCTAGCAAGGCCAAATGGCAACAACCTTGAGTCAAGCTTTTATTCTAATGAAATTGGCTGGGATTTTGATGTTGGGCAAAAGGAAGGGTTGTGTGGGGAAGTTCTGAGCAGAGAACAAGTTAACTCAAGTGTTGAGGGTCTTCCTTGCTTCCAAACTTCATACAACTGAATTCCCCCAAAGGGACTTTGTTCTTTTGTCCAGTGACACAGCTGTCTCTAACCATCCCACTGTAGAAGCATGGGCAGGCGGGCAGGCCTGAGCCCCTCTCCCTAAACCAGAGTCCCACCATCCCTGTATAGGTGGTCCCTGAAGCTGGAAGGCGCAAGAGACCTCGTTCAGCACCAAGGCTAGTGACCGCGAAGTGGGCTGGTCCGAAAGGGCGCCGAAAGAGGAAGCGCTGGAAGAAGTGGCCATTTGAGAGGGGGAGGTGTTCGTCTCAGGGTGGGGATCTCGGTCGCCTGTCCAGATTCTCCCACCCCCCACCTTGGTCTCCTACACTTACTTGCGCGCACAAGGCACAGGTCGCAGCTGACCAGGACCAGGACGGCGGCCGGATTGAGGTACGTAGGAATCGGAGCCATGACCGCGGCCAGATGCAGCAGCTGCTCATCGAGTCGGGCGGGGTGTCGGCGCAGCTTCGGGGTTCGTCGGGAGCCCCAGCGACAAGGGGTCTTGACGGCCGTCTCCGGGGCGCTCAAGGTGGCGAGGGACGCGCGGAGGGAACCGCAGTGTCCGCCGCAGAGACGAGCACTACGCTCCCCCAGTCAGCAGCGGCGCCGGAGGTCGGCGCCGAACCGCCACCTGCTCCACCGCCGCTTGGCGGCTCCATCAGGCGGGCCCAACGCCGCCGGGAATCTCCGCGGAGCTCTGCTGCTGCTGCTGTTGATGCTGCTGTTGCAACCCAACTCCACCACCAGGTCTGTGGCGGCGGCGGCAGCGGCAGAGTCGACTCAGCCCCTCCGCTCCTGCCAGCCACGCCAAGTCATGAATCGCCGAATACTGTCGATCGGGCAAGCGGTGTCTCGGACGCCCCCTCTTCCTCCTGGCCCCGCGCCGGCGCTCCGCCCTCGGCCCCGGGAACAATGGCTGCTCTGAGTCTGCGGGAGACCCAGGCGGCAGAAGCCCGTCCCTGAGCAGGGCTGGGCTGGGCTAGGTTGGGCTGCACTGGAAGACGCCACCTATGGAGCAGGGCGACCCCTGCAGATCATGCCTGAGGCGTTCTTAGAATATTTTTTGCAGCAGGACACATCTGGAGCAGGCATCGGAAATGGGGAGAAATCCCGAGATGGGAGAAGTGTCAGGAGAGGCTCACTTGTTGAGACATGCACTCTAGAAGGCAAAGATGCCCAGAGGGAGCAAAAGAGGCAGACTGTCTGTCTTTACCTTGATGCCCTACCATCCGCTTCTGCCCTCTCTGTAGCTGTTTACAAACCTTGGGTAAACCAGGTCGCCCTGATTAAAAAAAAACACTTCAGCTAGTGGGAGGCGTCACATGGAAACTGTCAAAGCAAGGCACAGGTTTGTTTAAAGCTTTACACTGTGTTACCTAGCTGGGTTATGAAACACCGGCAAGTAAACAACTGAGCTCAGAGACCCCCAAGGACCTCGCACTGAGCTACACACGTTCTCTATCGATTTCACACTAGATGATCTGAGATGGCAGAGAACTACAGAGGAATTAAAAAAACCAATTACACATATAGACACAAATTTATAGGAAATAAAATAAAATAGTATTATTTGAGAAATAATCAGTAAAAAGAAAAACATGCAAAGTACTGTAACAGATGAAGCCATTATATCCAGTAATGAAACAACCTTACCCAAGTTATCCTAACAATGCAAGACATATACTGTACTTCGTGAAAACACATTTGTCTCTTTCTACAATATTCTCAGTGAAGAACCCTGTGTTCTTCGTTACATTTAATGACTGCCTACCTTTCTATACCCATTTTATAGCAAATTTATTTTTAAAAGATGTTGCCTATACCTGTCCAAAATTTTGCATGTACATTTGTGTGAAGGTGGTGTGGTGCATCTGTGCCCAGCACATGCATGTGTTGTTTACATGTGCTTTTTGTCAGAATGTAGTACATCTCCAGCAGCTATTCTCCTGGATATTGTACATTATACATTTCCCCAACTATGTAAACTATTACATGACTTTTGAGGTCTTCATCAGTACAGTTATTTCCTGCTTAGAGGCAATTGAGCTGCTAAGGAAGTTTCAGCAATTGCTATTTTGCCAGACTAATAAGCAGACTAAAGCAAATTAAGTAAGTAAGTAAGTAAACAAACAAACAAACAAATAAACAAATAAGACCAGATATTTAAAAGCCATTGTCTTATTTAGTCTGGCTTCCATATGTCTTCTCAGTTGCCCAATCCTCCTTTAATGGCCACTGAAAGGGCTTGGTTTCTGATCTATGTCTTTCAAACCATCAATGATTAATCAAGAACAGGTTTAATGATATGATCCTTTATCTCTTTGGTCAGCTGACTTGAGATAGAGAAAATGCTGTGCCCTCTAAAACTGACATGATAACAGTTCTACTCTTTCTTACTTTTTTTCTTTCTTTCTTTCTTTTCTTTCTTTCTTTCTTTCTTTCTTTCTTTCTTTCTTTCTTTCTTTTCTTCCTTCCCTTCATTCCTTCCTTCCTTCCTTCCTTCTTTCTTTCATTCTTTCTTTCTAAAATATGAGAAATTATCTATTTTCTTGCTAAAACTAGCGGGGTAGATCCCTAGTTGCTCAAATCATTTTCATTCTCTCTCTTGTTCAATCTTTCTTTGTTGAAAAACCAGTAATGTTGGGTGTATTGCGCCCTCTGCTGACAACAACAAAAATAATTATATTAGCAAGCTGGTGCAGAGACGCCATTAAGACATAACGGCCTGGCGTGGCTAAGGAGTCAGAGGAAACTCAGCTATCTATAATTTGGATTCTTGCATCATGGATTTACACAGCACACAAGACTAGGCTGAAATGGGTTTGAGTAGTTCATGATTCAATATGCTGTGAGAATCCAGCAGTTACCTTGACATGCTGTTTAAATCAAGCCTCTATTACAATTATTTAGGGGGTGGCTTAGTATGTTATATTGACACAGATAAAGTGTTTTAGTCAGCCAGTTTTAGGATGTAATATATATGAACCCAGCCACAGAGTGGCTTAAATAAAAATGGATTCAGCAGAAGGCAACATTTTCAGGACCTTGGAGAGTTCAATGCAAGGAATGGTTGGGAGAGATGTTGTGTCAGCATCTATTAGTGATTAATGAAAGCTTTAAGAAGGTTAGCAAAGCTAAGAGTTACTTCTAGACCAGGGGCATCAAACTCATGTCGTCACAGCGGCATCACGTGAAGTATGGGGACTTTTTTTCCCTTCGCTAAACCAGGTGGGGGTGGGGCCAGCACATGACGCATCCGGGCTGTGAGTTTGACACTCCTGTTCTAGACTGAATGACTCCATGACCTTTCAGGCTCTCTTAATACAGTTAATATACTTTACAAGTATTTAATATTTTCCCCTCTTCTGACACATTAAAATTACAACTTTGTGTAATAAAAGACATAACAGATAAATGAGCAAATAGTTAATTATGACTTTGTTATGATTATACTTCATTTAAAAGGCAAAAATGCCTACTGGGTTTTCTATATTTACACAACCCTTCCATGTCTCTGTGAAGTCCCAATTTCTATAAATGCTGTTTGCCTCAAATCACCTCTTGGTGCAATATGGAATCAGGGCACCATGTGGTTCCAACTGTCCAGTAGCAGTACAAGATTCCCTTGTAATGGGCTTGTGGCACCTTGTTTTGTTGCAAACTCATCATGATAACATTGGCTAAGCATTTAATATTTATTTATTTACAATTACAACTTAGAAATATAAATAATAAAACATAAGATTGGTTGATTTTATCATTAAAAATTGGATAGCTTTCTATGTTTCTCAGTATTATTGTAAACTGTAAAGTTGCTAAATATTATATATATATTGAATAAGACAGATTACTCATACATTGTTATTATACGCCAGTGGTGGCTAACCTTTTTGGGTTCCTGTGCCAAAAATTGTGCACGCGCTTGCACACTTGCGCTTGCGTGCCAGCACCCAGAAGGCAATGCGTGCCCCCCCCACGCCCCCTATACATTCACACGCAATCCCCACCCACCACCCCTTACCTGCACGGTGCCTCACAGCTGATTTTTGGCCAGTTTGAGGCCTTTTTTGGCCTTCCAGAGGCTTCAGGAAGGCTTCTGCAGGCTTTTCAGGCCAAAAACTAGGCCCGTTTTGTCATTTCTGGTACTTCTGGAAAAATGGGAAGAGATGAAACAGGCCTAGTTTTTGGGCTGAAAAGCCCGCAGAAGCCTTTCTGAAGCCTCTGGGAGGCCAAAAAAGGCCACAAACCAGCCGAAAATTAGCTGTGAGGTGCGTGCATGCGCAGTGAGGTAAGTTTGCTTGCAGCTTGTGTGCTGGCACAAATGGCTCTGCATGCCACTTGTGGCACGCATGCCATAAGTTGGCCATCATGGTTATAGGCCAACCCTCACCTGGATACTCTAATCTGGTCTGCTCTTGGTAGCCACTCAGAGTTTATTAGAAGATGGGAAGCTATATAAATGTAATAAACAAACAACAAACAAATAATAGTTGCTTGGTTCAAAGTCCTCTGACAAACATACCAAAATATAAATGTTTTGGATGTTCTTGTCCAAAATTCTGTATGTATATAACTGAATATAATATACAAAGACAGCTGTGATGTAGGGTGCATTTATTTTGTTAGCAGAATATATGCTATTTTAAGATATTCTACAGTATATGGTCGTCCTCATATAATGTCTGCTCAGTCACTGAACATTTCAAGTTTTAAAAAAAGACACCAAATGAGTGGTACTTACAGTGAGTTCTCATAGTTGCAGCCATTTATTTCAGCATCCCACAGTCATGTGATTGCCATTTGCAACCTTCACTGCTGGCTTCTGACAAGCAAAGTCAATGGGGAAACCAGCAGTAGATTGCAAATAGCAATCATGCTACTGCAAGAGGCTGCAACCATGCAAGATTCTCTAACTAGAACTCCCAGAACTGCTGTCACAAAGTTGTCAAGTGTTTGTGACATCACACACCTTATTGCTGTGTTGCTTAGTGACAGAATTCCTGGTCCCAATTACCATTGGTAAATGAAGGTTACCTGCGTAATATCACTCCTCCATTTTTATCCAACCACCTTGTGTTGGAGATGAAGCTGAAAAAAACTCCATCCTGATGAACTGCCGTGCATGGGAAGCTGCAGGAGCTGCTGCTTTTCTCGGAGTAATGAAAGAAAGTCATGGGCTGCAAGCTTTGTCCCTTTCTCTTTTAGGCACACTGAGAATATATCTGCTGAACAAAATTCCGCATTGGCAACAGGAAGGGCATCCGGCCATCAAAACACTCTGCTACTCCATTCAATTGCCCAGACTCCACACCACAAGGGATTATGAAGATGATGATGATTAGCTACTTGAATTGAAACTTGGTTTGGGGTGCATATACAGAGTTCCTTGCAGAGGAGAGAGAGTCTGAGAGTATGTTAAGCCTTCTTTGTATGCCTCTTGATTAAAAAGACCAAATGTTACTGCAAATTTATGCAAAGTGGATTCAGAATGGTGAGCTATTAAGCTCTAAGCAAAAGGACTTCGTTTAAAATGTGACTTTGGTAAGATATTGGGTAATTTTAGATTTTTGAAGGTGGACATCAAACCAAATGTACAACCAGAGGTGGACACTGAACACTGGTAAGAACTCATGTCTGAATCTGTAAAGTAGAATAAGAGCAAAAAAATATCAATTCTTTGTATTTATTGCATCCACAGAGTCTGGATCTGCAAACCTGTTCCATGAAACCCAGACTCTTCTACGGAAGGATGGGCAAACCACAATTCCAAACCATACCTAATGTTGCTGGTTTCTTAAAGATAAAGATGCTCATAAAGATGAGATAAAGATGCTCATATCCACTCTCATTTGGAAACCAGCTGGACAGAGTCTACCATGATGTGTGGAGCGATGTCAGGTAGAATTATCTGTGATTATTTTGAACATGAAGTATCAGAAGAAGTGGAGAAGTTTTTCTATGGTTTGAATGTTGCCACATTCAGCTTGGTTTGACTCCTGCCTTTCATGTCTCTTCCAGGCAGAGCATATATAGCTGGATTCAGGAGGCTGTTAATGTTTCTTTGAATAATATTGTTTGCCTTGAAAGAGACACCTCCTGAAGAACCCTACATGAACTCAGCCAATCCTGACAACTTTCCACCTAATTTCCAATATCTCTTTTCTGATGAAGTATGTAGTGTAGGTAATGGGGGAGGTATTGCCCAGAAGGAGTTTGTATGTAATTTGAAGCTCATTCTGGACTCATAGTTTCTGCTGAAACAGCAGGTAGAAGTTGTGGCAGGAGAGTCTTCGATGGCTCCATCAGTTAATAGTGGAATTGTTTAAGTATTTCTAATAGAAGACATCTTTGCCACCCCAGGGTGGGACCAGCCACTATTAACGTGATTGCTAATCATAGTTAGAAGAAACTTCTTAAAGTACTTGCTTCAAAACAAAGAAAAGGAGAGTTAAAAGACTGACATTTCTCCTGAATAGCTGGAGGTTATTTAAAACCACCATGAAAGAGGCTTAGATAAAATTACATCAGATATTAGATCAGATAATGTTGCTAACAAGCCCAAGAAAATGCCAAGGGTCTTAATGAACAGAATAAAGGAAAAAAAATGAATCCTCCCTTAAAATTTGTAATCTCCTGTTAAGAATAAATTAGAACAGAAATATAAATTAACTATAAGAGTTATCACCTGGTGGATGGAATAATTGCAATTTGCAAATGGAATTTTCTTCTGCCAGCCTACATGGAGCCGAACTCCAGCACTTTAGCAAAAAGGAAAAACACTCTGCAATCCAAGACTGTAAATGTCAAACCTGGAAGGATTATATTGATTTGTCTACTACCTATTGTGACAGACAGTGCCCCTCAAATCCCTTTGCCAATTTTGCACAAGTCTTTACTCCACAGTTATTGGGGCTTACGATTTTCTTTCCAGTAGTCAGTTGAACCCTAAATATTCATATGATAATTGGCAGTCTTACATATATTCATATTTTAAAAGGTCCTGCAACATAGAGTGCCTCTTGGAAGCAAGAGGGGCCCTAAACTCTTGTTCTGACCCAAACCTTGTTCCAAGGAAACAAACACGAAACAGAGGTAACAGCAAAACCTTTTACTGATTCTTTATGAATTCCGTTCCTTCACTGTTAAAAGGCTGTTTCAAACTAGTTATCTCTGATAAGAATGAGCCTTGCCAAGGTTGTGCAAGGCTGCCAAGAATACTAGATAAAGTTACTAAGAAATATTTCAAACACAAAGAGTCTCCAAACACCAACCAAGATACTCCAAACGTCCACAAGGCTTGAGTGCAACAGCTTCTTTGCTTCCTGCAAAGAACTCCGGTTTCTCAGCTGGCTTTTATCTCTTAAGGAAGGGGCCATTACCTTGCAGCCTTACTCCCGAGTCGCCTGTGCTGCTGCAGCTGCTCTTTCCTTCGAGCAGCTCTGTACGCACACGTACTGAACACAGACTCCTCAGGGACCTCTTCATCACTGCTTCATCCACAATCTCTGAAGGCAGCATTCCACTCCATGATGGTCCTGGCTCCATCCCTGTATCACACGCAGACTGCTCACCTGAGACCTCGCTCTCTGAGGCCTCAGCCGTCTGCACCTGCTGCCGGCGAACCACAACAACTCTATTCTCAACAATTCCCAGAAGCAGAGAAATAGAGAGGCAGAGATAGAGAAGGGGGTTGGGGGGAGGGAAGGGGGAGGGAGGGAGAGAAAGAGAGAGAAAGATGAGAGAGGGTGGGGGAGAGAGAAGGGAAGATCATGCATACGTGTAACCTGATCTGGTTAAATACAGCATATAATATAAACAAAGCACTCACTCTCATTGTCAACACCCCATCAAAGATTACTAAGACCGAGGGTTTTCACTCCACCTTCCAACAAATGGCTGAACAGATGGAGAGGCCTATAAAGGAGAATATTTGTAGCTCAGAGCTGAAATGAGGGGTCCTTGGTTATTTTTATTTTTTTTTGCATGCATTTCTTTATCCAAAGTAGGTAACAACACCAGGGCTGTGCAATGCAGCTCTGACAATGTTACCTAGTTTAGATAATGAACATCTGCAAGGAAGCATCCAAGCTCAGAGAACCCTCAAATGGAGAAGCTTCAAGAAGTACACGAAGCCTTCATCCTCAGCGTTGCAGTGGCAGTAAGAGCTGGCCAGGGTGAATATCTACTGTGTATGTACAGAAATGTATTGTCACCCAACTCCTCAGCTTAGCAGCAGTTGCTGTAGTGAGCCAGATTGCTTGGAAGGCTGCATTTTCAGTCTTGGCTCCTGAGTCACCAGATGGATATGAAAAAAAGCCACTCCTCCTCCTGGCGCCACCCACTCCCAGGCACTAAGCAACAAGAAAACACACAGGGGATTTTTGTTCAAGGCTGCAGAAGAACTTTCAGGTAGGCTCCCTACACACTTTTTCTCAAGCTTCTCTCCCACCTCCCCAGCAGAACACCCCCTTCCATATCACCTCCTCCACGCTTACTGGCTCCTTTGTAAGCTACTGTATGAAACCCTCTGGATTTTCACTCATATCTTCTTCCATCTTTAGAAACCCTTTAGTTCTGCCTGGTCCAGCTTTTCCACTGCTGACTGAGTCCCACAGAAATTAGAAAAATATTTCAGCGTGAACTTGAACCTTAGGCTGATCTGGCCTGTCCAGGTGGTTGGAGCAATTGCCCTTGTTGTTCCCTTCTCTTAAGGTGATCTCGGTCAAAGTTTTTCTCTCTGCTTTCTCTTTTAGGAAGTCCCGCACCCAAAGAATGAAATATTTTGGGAAATATTAAAAAGGCAGGATAAAATATTTTCCCTAAAGGAGAAATAAAAAAAAATCTTTAGGGAGGCAGAAACCAGCCCCAATTTCCCTGCCCCAAGCAGAAACTGGGGAGGCCAACTTTTAGAAATGCAGATATGGTAATCCATTCAGACAGACTGAACAACAAACAAAAGGTTGGTAAAATTAGCTCAGAAAGCACCTAGGATTTACATTTCCCCTTTTGCCTATAGGGTCAGCCATGACCCCATAGGAATCTGATAACAACCAATAGTTGTTATCAGTCTGGAATCCGCACTGCATATCAGACATTAATACAATCGAGTGAGTCCAGAAGTATTTCATGAGAAGAGTACTACACTCCTCTGCTCACAACAGAATATCCTATATCACCAGGCTTCAGATTTTGGGCTTGGACAACCTTGAACTACGCCGCCTACGGTTAGACTTAAGCATAGCACACAAAATTATCTGCTACAATGTCCTACCAGTCAATTACTTCAGCTTCAACCACAACAATACAAGAGCACACAACAGATACAAACTCAATGTAAACCACTTCACACTGGATTGCAGAAAGTAAGACTTCAGCAACAGAGTGGTCAATGGCTGGAATGCACTACCTGACTCTGTTGTCACATCCTCTAACCCCCACTCCTTTAACCTCAAACTATCCACTATTGACCTCACCCCATTCCTAAGAGGACTGTAAGGGGCGTGCATAAGTGCACCATCGTGCCTACCGTCCCTGTCCTATTGTCCCCATTTATTTGTACCTATTTCCTGTATTCTTACTCATGTTTATACTTATATCTATTATCTTGTAAGCAATTGACAAATAAATAAATAAAAATAAATAAATAAATAAATAGAATATTAAAGAACATGTTCTTGCACAGAAACAGGAAATTCAAATGCAAAGTCCAAAGAAGGTGTAAAACATGCCCACTCTCAACTCCATTTTGTCAGCTGCCCCCAGAATCACATGTGGTTGGTGATTCTGTTTCATCAATAAAGAGAACCTTTCTTTCCAATTGGCCTCCACGTTGTTTCCAGCATCTTTCTCCCAGCTTGGAACTGAACTAGATGGATGTTCCTTCCAACACTCTCTTGACCTTAACATAATCTACTGCTGACAACAATCTCCCAGCGCCTGGTGCGCTCCCACAGACAGGGCGTCCTTAGGGTGCCGGCGACCAGACAGTGTCAGCTGGCAGCCCCCAGGGGGAGACCCTTCTCTGTGGGAGCACCCACCCTGTGGAACCAGCTGCCCTTGGAGTTGAAGTTGGCCCCTGACCTTCGATCCTTCCGTCGCGACCTGAAGACATAGCTCTTCCAGCAGGCCGACCTGGACTGAGGGGGGCGGGTTTATTGGCTTTTACTGCTTTTATTGTTTGTTGTGGGTTTTAAATTATTGTTGGGATTTAATATTTTTAATATTTTTAATTTTTGTATTCATACTTCTTATAGTTGTGAGCCGCCCTGAGTCCTTCGGGAGATAGGGCGGCATATAAATCCCATCATAAAATAAATAAAATAAATGTCTATCTGCTTTCCAGTGATGGCTCCGAAGCCCCGAAAGAAAAAGAAAGCACAGCTGGCCAGGTCCAAGCTCACAGCTTCAAGGGCCAGTCTCAAGGATACTGTGGAACCCATGCCAGACAACGACTTGCTGCTGCCAGTACAACAGAAATATGACAGCATCTGCCGAAACCTGGAGGATTTGAGAGGGAGGAGGGCACAGCTGAGGGCACAATATGATTTCCTCCAGCAAGAGGCACAAGATCTCCAGAATGAGAGCTGGGAGTTTGCCGGCTACCTAGCCAAACGAGCTCAAAGGCGCCAGGGTCTTGTGGTTTCTCTAAATGAAGAGAACCAGGAGTTGCTGCACCAAATCCAGAAGCAGCACCAAGAAGTGATTACCCGTTCCCAGGAGCAGGAGTCAGCCCTGCGGAAAGAGCTGCTCCAGAAGGAAGCTGAGCTGGCCCGTCTCAGCTCTGAATTGGAGGGATTGCACGAGGTCCAAGCCCTGAAACAAGAGCAGACATCCCGCATTCGGGAGCTGCAGAAGGAGTTGGCGGCTGCCCAGAAGCAGCATATGCAGCACCTGGAGGCAGCCAAGATACGAGCCTTGAAAGAGAAGATGGCCCAGGAACAGAGGGCAGGGCAGGAAGTGGAGGGCTTGGCTCAGCAGGTGCAACAGTTGGCCTTGCAGTGCCTGCAGGAGCACAGCCAGACAGTCTGCCAGCAGAATAAGGAGCTGAAGAAGGAGCTGCACCAGCTGGTGCAGCGAGTACAGAAGCTGCAGGAGCACAAGCACCGATTGCAGAAGCAAATGGAGCAGCTGTGGCAGGAGCAGGGCTGTTTGCAGGACATGGCCCATCTGCGTGGTCGGTTGAGCGGTAAAGGTTCTGGCCTTGCGCTAGAGGGGGAGTGAAATGGCAATGGCCAGGGAAACTGCATTCAGCCAAGACAGTCAACTAGGACACTTGAACACTTAGCAGAGGGACTGGCGCAGCATTGATTAGTGGTGCAGTTTGTATTAGTTTGGGAAGGAGGAATTAAACCCCTGCAGTAATCCAATTAGAAAGGGACCAAAACGTGAACTATTGAAAAAATGGTATGTTTCATTTAGTTTACTTTATTGTCGTTGCACCTTGTACAACAAAATTAAATACCATCTTCAGTGTACATTATGACTATGAAAATAAACACAAACACACATCCTTCACATTCTATACATTGAATTGAAAATCCCTGATATTGCATTCATATTGCACTATACCCGTGATGGCAAACCTTTGGCATGCGTGTCACAACTGGCACGCAGAGCCATTTGTGCTGGCATGCGAGCTGCAGGCAAACTTACCTTACTGCGCATACGCATGCCTTACAGCTGATTTTTTTTTTCTGGTTGGTTCAAGGCCTTTTTCGGCCTCCCAGAGGCTTGGCAAAAGCCTCTGCAAGGCTTCTCAGACTGAACTATAGGCCCTGTAATACCGGAAGTGACGAAACTGGCCTATCATTCAGTTTTCCAAGCCTCTGAAAGGCCGAAAAAGGCCTCAAACCAACCAGAAAAAAAAATCAGCTGTGAGGCGTGCGCATGCGCAGTAAGGTAAGTTTGTCTGCTGCTTGCATGCCAGCACAAACCAGCTGAAAAATCAGCTATGAAGCGCAGTGCAGGTAAGGGGGTGGGGAGAGGGCATTGCGAGAGCATGCGCAGGGGGCCTGGGGAGGGGGGATGCGCATTGCATTCTGGGTGCTGGCACGTGAGTGCGGACATGCTGGTGTGCTCGCAATTTTTGGCACAGGAGCCCAAAAAGTTTAGCTACCACTGCACTATACAGTAGAATTCAATAGAGCTACTGCCCTGGGATAGAAGCTGTTTTTCAGCCTATTTGTCCTTGTTTTTATTATTCTGTACCGTCTGCCAGATGGTAATAGTTCAAAAAAGGGTTCCCAGGATGAGATGGATCTTTGAGAATGTTTTGAACTTTCTTAAGGCAGCGGGAGCTATAAAGCTCTTCCAAAGAGGGGAGAGGGCAACCAATGATCTTCTGGGCAATGACATTAACCCTCTGGAGTGCTTTCCTAGCTGCCACTGTGCAATTGGCAAACCATACAGAGGTGCAGTAAGTTAAAATGCTCTCTATGGTGCAGCGGTAGAAGGTCACCAGCAGTTTTTCATTCAGTTGTTGTTTTCTGAGAAGTCTCAGGTAGTATAATCTCTGCTGGGCCCTTTTGACCAGTGCTGCAATGTGAGCACCCCAGGTCAGGTCCTCTTTTATGGTATGACTCAATGGGAAAAAACATTGGTTGCAATATAATGCTTGATCAATAGGAAAAAATGTGGACAAACGAAATTTATATTGAACTACAATCTGAAAGAAAACTGTTTTAAAAGGATGTATCATTGGTACTTAATGGCTGAGAAATGGTCGAATATGTGTATAAAGAAATTTCAAATGTATGTTGGAAATGTATTTGTAAAAATAGTACTTTCTGTCATCTCTGGTGGATGGTGACAAAACAGAGATATTGAGACCAGATCTTTATTTTAATTCAGAATATTCTTGAAATAAATATAAAACTGAAATCAGAAGTCTTTTGCTGGATAAAAAAAGTTTAAAAATGGAACTTTGTTACTACATGGGTTGACAGCAGCAAGACTTTTATTTGCACGAAGATGGAAAGATCTATCAATTCCCACAGTGAAAGGACAAGTGGTGAATAAGTGAAGGAGTTGAGGAGACGGCAAAAATGACTGAATAGAATAGAATAACAAGAGTTGCAAGGGACCTTAGAGCTGTACTCCAACTCCCTGCTCAGGCAGAAAACCCTACAGCATTTCAGACAAATGTCCAACCTCTTCTTAAAAACTTCCAGTGTTGGAGCATTCACAACTTCTGGAGGCAAGTTGTTCCACTGATTAATTGTTCTGTCAGGAAATGTCTCCTTAGTACTAGGTTGCTTCTCTCCTTGATCAGTTTCCACTTGTCCTGCTTCTTGTCCTGCCCTCAGATGCTTTGGAGAATAGCTTGACTCCCTCTTCTTTGTGGCAACCCCTGAGATGTTGGAACACTGCTATCATGTCTCCCCTAGTCCTTCTTTCCATTAAACTAAACATACCCAGTTCCACCAACTGTTCATGTTTTAGCCTCCCATCCCCTAATCATCTTTGTTGCTCTTCTCTGCACTCTTTCTAGAGTCTCAACATCTTTTGTACATCGTGGTGACCTAAACTGGATGCAACTAATCGACTGCTTTAATTAAAAAGGATTTATCTAGTTTTGTTTCCATTTGGAAACCACTTCTGGACTTTACTCTCAAAACAGAAAATAATGAAATTTTGATTTTAAGTTTTGACTTTGTTGTTATAGAAATGGCTTGAATTATTAGAAATGTAGAACCAAAAGTTGAGGTTATAACTTTTTTTATAATAAACACTGATAAAAATTCAAGGAGATTGGAATGTGGATCACCGCCCCCATTCATAACTGCTAAGTGAAACCAGCCCTCGCATTCCCTCACTTAGGATTCTTCAACCCGAAAATGACAGACTACCAAGCATCCTCCAGCCATACAAGTAGGATGAGCATCTCCTACCAGGATAGCATTGAAAATATCCTCAAATTTATCCTTTCTATACAGTTGGAGGATGTTTTTCATCTCCCACATGTCAAATAGTATACATGCAAGTATCTCAATTTCAGAAACCTGCCCTCCAAAACAGCATCTCAGCTGCTATTAAGTCAATAAAAGACTAGAAAATGCAGTCACACAGCATTCAGTGTGTGGTATTAACCTTAGGCTTTCCAAATGTAGCATATTTGGCCAATTGATGAGAATTTGTATTATACAAACTTTTAAAAATGGATTCATTTAGAAATCAAGTTAAGCATGTGTGAATATGAGTGGGGATCAAATTCTTCTTTCCCATTATCATAGAATTCATTTTTAAATGGAATTCTTCTGAGTTTTGACAGTGATTCATGTAGACTGCATATACTAATAGATTTAACAGCTATTTATTTAGATCATTTAGCATTTAACTTGTTCATTTATTTTATATTGTCTGATTATTTTCTTTTCCCAAGGCTAATAAAATGTTAATATGAACCAATTGGGCTTGACTGAATACTTTGCCCAAGAGAATTTGTCCTACTGCACGATTATAGTTTCACATTGCCAGAGAAAAACTCGGTATACAAAGGGAAAGACAGGTTAATATATAACCCATGGCAGCTGCGGGATAAAGCCAACATAGCAGTCCTCTTGGGGATGGTTTTAAAGAAAGGGGAAAGTAATGCCAGACCTACTGAGGTTAATGCTTTCATGACATTTTAATGGCCCCAAACGACCTTCCCAATGTCCATAACGTGTTTTGCAGCTCCTTACCTTGAGGCTCAATCCTTATCTGCAAGAGATCCTGAATAAAAACCTCTTGACTGGTCTGTCAGAGAAATAATCCCACTGCATGCTCCCTTGAGAAGCTTTATTAGCATTATTACATATGATGTATGACCATAGTGGAGCCTGCCAATTATGGATGCAGGTTGTGATTAACTGAAGCGCTCACCTCACTTTATGACCCTGCTTTGGCTATTGGGGTGGTTAAGCAACTGTGCAGGTTGTTAGGTGGAGCATGGGGTGCCTCAGTGGTGGGGAAAATCCAGGGAGGCCTAGTGCATCTTCCCAGTTGACACGGGGCCTGCTTCGGAAATGGTGCCCATTTCCAGGTTGGTACCACATGGCTTCCACATAGGAAGGCCATGCTGTGGATTGGCTGAAAGAGATCTATAAGAAAAATAACCGAGCCATGTTACAGGGATGGGGAGGAGGTGGGAAGAGAAAGGAGTTCCTAAAAAGGCTTCATCAATTAATTATTCAGGAAATACTTTTGCACAATACAAGGGGACTTAATTTAGCCACAAGCAAGGCCAGATCAATTTGAGTTAAATGTAATCATTCACTAGATGAGTCCAGCCCATTTGTTCAGGTTCTCCGCTCCTGTGTTAAATCCACTGGAAGGAATTCAGTTCTTGTTTGCTTTTTATTATATACTAACAGTAAATGATAATTTTGACACTAAAAAAACACACAACTAGAGTGATTAGTAACTTTATTTTCTATGTGGTATAATATATCATAAGCATATGTTGCAACTTAATCCTATGTAAGCGCTTGGCTCAGTATTTAACAGTATATAACAGATCTTGTTTTACTGCAACTAGACTGGAACAGTGGAATCTCAGGAAAGTCTTCTTACTCATGCTGTTGACCAGTTCTTCTCTCAGACACTCTACTCTCCATCTTCACTGAACTTGCAAGAGGTGAATTCAAGCCAAGAATTTCTTCTCTTTCCTGTTTCCTGTGATTAAGAAACATGTCTTTCTTATTTCCAAGTGACAAAGTTATAGCTGCAGTCACTTTATGGTTCTTTAAAAAGAAAATGTGGACTGTTTTCCATGGAAAAAAAATCTTATATCTAAATATAAATTTATTTACATCTGTTTCTGAGGGAAGATGGAAAATCCCCCCTCTCCTTTCCAAGATGGGTCTCTTTCCAGCATTTGGAATTGCAGATGCTGAAACATTTCAAAGGAAAAAAAGCCTCAAATAGTTGAAGTCAGGATTTGGGGAGCAATTTGAGATCAATTGACTCCCAAGTCCTGTCCCTGCTTGATTCTTACGTATTACATTTGAGAATTTAAATACTTTTTGTCATGTAGCATGCAATGGAATGACTCTGAAAAACTTGGAAAACTTTCTATTTCTAAATGGCCAGGTTTCATCTAGAACAGCATTTTTCAATCTTGGCAATTTTAAGAGGGGTTGGACTTCAACTCCCAAAATTCCTCAGCCAGCAAGTCCACATCGAGTTCCCCTTTGGGGGAAGTGAGGCGGGATATAAATCTAATAAATAAATAAAATAAATACCACTTGAAGTTGCCAACTAGTAACTAGCAGGACTATTAGTAGTTGGATTTTGCTCCTCAAACCAATCCCCTCTCTCCTCTCTCTTCCTCCCCCCCCAAGTTTTGCTAAGTACATGCTCCCTAAGTATAAGATACTCCTGCTGTACCTGTCCTGCAATGCAGAAATCCCTGCAAGAGGCTATTTCTTCACCCTTCTGTGACTGAATTTCAAAGGGAGAGAATCCTCTTCTTCCAGGCTCCTAGTTTCACAGTCTGCCATCTTAGAATGGCTGACTTTGACCCCCTGCCGTTGGTTCTGATCCGGTCCTAGCCTTGGTGACTTCTTTGCAGTGGTGTTCCGCAGCTTCTTCTTACGGCTCCGACTGGAGATGTGCTTCTTGCGTTGCCTTTTCTGCTCAGCCTCCTTTTGCTGCAGCTTTACCAGTTTTTCAAAGCTCTTAGTGGGGTTTGTGTTATCAAACCAGTCCTGAGGGGAAGAGGCACAGTACAAATGATGACACACACTGATGACCTTGACTCTCAGTACAGGAATAAGTTTGAACCTTTGTCCCTCCCCACCTGTGAAGAATAGGCAGGAAAAAAGGCCTAAAACCATGGAGTGTGGGAAAACACACACAGGTCCAAGCTTTCGAGACCAACTCCTCACCTCAGAGTGCACAGTGTTTATATGGTATTTGACCCCACTCTCAGACACAAACTCCTTCTCACAAATCAAACACTTGTACTTCCCAGCCACAAACTCGCCCTGTAATTAAGGAAAGACAAAATCATTAGCATTCCCAGCAATGACAGCGAACAGTAAGGAAAAGAAATGAGAATAAACAACAGGTTTTATTCTGGGTAATTTTGTACTATTGTGGCTTTCCCCTGGATCATGCTGAAGACATCTAAAACATCATAATCTTTTTCCTATTCATGGAAAAAATCAGAGTGAAATGGTCTGGAGGAAAACCAAAATGGTCTTTCTGTCTTCACAGGTAGTATTTTTCACAAACTAAGTGAGGGAGCCATACGGATATCACTTAAGGGGGGGCAAAGTCTTACATACAAAATATAAATCTTTTGGAGATGACAGATCTGGCAGAAAATACGTTGGCATTGACCATATGCCTAGTTTCCCTTGCTTCCTAGGACTTTTCTTGGCAACAACTGAGAAGGCCTCCATATAGCTTATCAACTGATACGTACCAGGGTGCAATTGCCCAGATGGGCCTTAAGACCAGAGATGCTGCCGTAGACACACTCACAACCCTTGAGAGAAATAAAACAGAAATAAGGTCACTACGTAAAGGTCAGGTGACCTAGGAAAAAAGGATTTCATACAAGCTATAACAACCATTCATCAGATGGTGTGTGTTTGGGAAAGAGGCTTTCCTTTGTGCCTGTAGAGGATATAGGACAGAAAGACAGATATAAAAGGTTCACAGGTCTGCAGATTATGCAACAAACTCCAAGGAGTACTTCACAGATGTGTTTTATGTATTGAGGCAGTTTGGAAATAGGATGAAGCTGTTCCATTGAAGCAGTTAATCAGGTTCACATTTCTAATGAAATTGCGATGGGGAAAAGAACTTTAACTGCAAACCATACTCCCTGCTCACCAAATTCAATCTTACCTGGCGGGGGCTATAGTTACCTGGTTGGGGCAATGGACCCGTCTATAGGTCTTTATTTCTGACCTCCACTTGCACAGAACCTCCTGGCTCACAGCAGGCATCCCTGGTCGAGTATATTTGAGCTGAGACAGGAGAACAGAACAAAAGCAAAAGACTAGAGTTCAGGAACTACGCTGTCATCTTTATATATTCTTTTTAAATGAAGCTGCCCTTTCTACCTACTGTGTTCGAGCCAATCATCCCCTCTTAAAGAGCTTTGATGTCAGGCAAGATCAATGCCTAATCAAGCTCATGTATATTCAGGCAGATGACTCTCAATTTGCCAGCAACTATACATATTAGAGTTAGAAAAATCTAACATAAAAAGACAGAAACTGTCTAAAGTTAACTGTCTAAAAGTTGGTTAAAGCCAACTGGAATGGGTTATTGATTACATGTCAAGGATGCCCAACTTGTAAAAGGACTCTGGGTAGTTTACAATTCTAAAACAATACATTTTTTAGACAAAATCATGAGCACCCAGACAAAATCACACTAAGAACTTCCAATTTCCTGTACAAGAGGGGCAAATACCTGGTTGCCAAAGTCTTGGGAATGATACACAAAGTCCTTCTAAGGACAAATTCTAATCATAAACATCATCCCAAATAGTCTTGCATATCCCACAGAAAGAAGGAAAATGTTACATCAAGTCATAGAAGAGCTACTTTTGTACATATAATTTAAAGAAAGCATGGCTTGCACTAACTCTGTGTTGATTTAATAATTTAACAACCTTCCAGATGCTTCTATTTAGTTCAGGTCTACTTCCTGAGGATCATATAGTTCCTCTTTGCTTCTCTCCATGTATGCAACATTCCAAGAAGGATGTAAATAAATCAGTTTGGATACCCAGTTATGAACAGAGATTTGGGATTATTTTGTAATCTCAAAAACAGGGCAAATTATACCTCAAGAACTGCAAATGCCCCTCTCATCCTGGAATGGCTCAATCACTGTCTGAAGGAATAAGGAAAGGTAGCTCTTCCCAGAACTTTATATATAGTCATAGCCAGTAATAGAACTGTTGCCATGGATGCTCCACTGATCTGAAGTCACAAAACTGAAATAAAACTATGTGCCCCAAGCATCGATTTGCTCCTCTCAAACGGTTAGAATTTTTACTTATGGTATTTCATTTCTTAGCTACACAGACTTTGGACATTTCCCTCTTTATAAAACATGCACATCTTGTACCTTCCGATCATCAGGAACAAGATCCTGCAAGACTTTCCTCTTTGGCCACTCTTTTACAAGTTCTTCATTAGCCAATTCATGCAGGTAGTAGGCAGCCACCTTAGCAGACTTTCTCTGGATTCTGCCTATGCTGCTTGATTCCATGCTTGAGTCCTTCAGAGGAGTTGTCCTGCTGTCTTCATGGAGAAATGACACCTGACAGGAAAAGTCAATGATTACGGTTTTTTCAGTCACTGCCTGTTTACACTATTCAAAGACCTGGGAAGAGAATCCAGCGATACGAACTGATTATTACAGAATTGGAAATACTATGACACAACAGAATTTCTGAATATAGTTGTGGGCCTCAGCTTTTTCCTCCCCATGCCACAATTATCTTGCGCCCTAGTAAGTGCTTTTTCAAAAAGAAAAAAGAAAACTACTTGAAATCCTTGTGATGGCTCGTGAAGGCGAAGAAGCCAAGAGACAGACTAAAAGGATGCTCAGAAGCTTATCTGTTCCCCCAGCCATTCTCCCCAGGTTCACTACCCAAAGAACTCACAGGTCCATGCTCAGATTTCAAGTGGTAAACAAGGCCTGCCTTGGACCGATATGCTTTATTGCAGTGGTGGCATTTTAAGGCCATCTTCTCCAGTTCGGCAGCTGCTTTTCCACATTTCTGTGTGTGGTAGAGATACCCCATTATGCTGGTGAAGCTGCCTGTACATCCCTGTAGAAGCAGGCAGAGAAAAAGAGTGGTCAGTTCCTGAGTCCCGAGAAAAAGAAAATAGATGCACTATTTTTTCCCTGCCTATGGTCAGAAATCCAGAAGACAAGTCTAATCCAATGGCCCACCACTCCCCATGAACAGGCAAAAGTATTCTTCTTGGGACTTGGGAAAGTCCACTTGAGCTGCAAAGATGTCCCTCAGCCTTAGTAGTTGAAGCTCACCTCTCTTGTGCATTTGAGCTTCCCCATGCGCTTCAGGACTCTCCGCAAACACTCTCGCTCACTCTGCTTATCCAGCTGGCTGGCTTCCTTCCTAATTGGCTGCATAAAAGCAGAGAAGAGAAAGACTAACCCAAGGCTATTATTTACAGCAAATCAAAGCAAGTTTACCTCACAAACAAAAAACAAGATAGACAACGGAAGTTTAAAATCCTGCAAGTCAGTCACAGGAGGACCTTGGATATCAGTCCATTCTCCCAACTGAGCTCTATGAGAAATTTGTGACTTTTCAGTGCTGCTGAGGCATGGGACCTGGCAGGGGCTTCTGAACAAAGCACTGAGCTATTATTTTAGCAATGCAACAAGTTGTTGCAGGGGGTCACATCCAATTTTCAAGGGCTAGGTAGCCTAAATGTTCAAGGGGACTATCTTGGAAGCCCCAAGATCCTTCTTAGACAAGACTCTTTATAGATCTATAGATAGATGGATAGATACTTTACACCATACCAGACTGTTGTGATCTGCCATGATGTGATACTTCATTCCTGCAAGAGAGCGCAGCTGTTTCCCACAGTGCTGACATGTGAACATCTCCTACGAATAGAAAGTGTTAAGACAGCTGAGAGTTTAGGCCGCAATGGTTATGTGCTATCCTAGCTCTCCCACCATTCAATGGTACTGAATGATGGTGTCTGCTCTTAACATTATAGAATATCCTCATTCTAAACAATTTAGGGGGGTTTCACCTAAAACATCTTTCTTGCACACATGTATATATTTCAAAATACGGATTTCAAACTAAACTAAAAGGCAAATACAACTCAATAAAACAGTACACAAAGGGGGGGAAATCCGGTATTACATTTGCATTGTTAAATCTGAACTAATGATGTCTTACCAGGGAATATTCATTCAATATGAATATTGAATAAACAGAATTTCACTTTGGAGAACCAAATTTAAAATAAAGCTGAAATCTAATTATCTTTAGAAAATGTTTGCCATGCTATCACACTTTTTACATTGTGCAATTATGGTAAAAAGAATATTATTGAAACTGGAAATAAGCAATTAAAATGATTAGCTTTTGGATCTCTTCTGCATGAATACATATTTTTGCATTTTTTTAGTTTGATAAAAAAGATCAATAAAGAGGGAAGGGCACAACAAATATATATATACATTAGAATTCTAATGTATTATCTCATTCTGACTATTTCACTGTATATAAGCCAGTGTGCACTAACCAGAACTTCAAAAGACAAAGGAAACATGGTTTGGGATGTGTCAGGGAAATAACTGTCTGATCACCCAGATTAAAGATGAAATGTTGGAATAGCTGGCCCTTCTTTGGATGTCCTAACAGAATTCACAGGGACTGCATTTCCCACCTGCTCACCTGGTGGCAATTTGCCATATGCTTTTTCAATCCTTCCACCGTCTTCCTCACTACGCATCGGCAGATTGGGCAAGTGACACGGCCCTTGTCCAGAATCTCCAAGTACCACTGCTCTTCTAAGCTTCCTGCCAGAGCACAGGATGGTGATGATTCAACATTTTAATCTTCTCTGTAGGTAACCCAACTGGGCCTTCCTTTTGAAGAGCGACAAGGTCAGAACAGAACCACCAAAATGGCAGGGTTAAAGCACCTCCAGCACAATAAAAATGGCGTGTGTGTGTAGGGGGGGGGGCACTTCAGTTTAGAGAAGTGGCAAGTAAAGAGGGGGATATGGATACAAAATCAGGCATGGTGCTGTAGACTGGGAGATCGAGGACCAGGCAAAGGAAGCATATATTCATGATGCTTGAATGGGCTGCTTCCTGGATTAGAGGCAGAGGGCTCCTACATTCCAGCCACTGCAGAGGAACAAAGTTCACGTCCTGCTTATGGAAGCAGAGCCAATGAATTTTAGATGATCTCGGAAGGGATCTAGATCAAACCTTGATGAATACAGGATCCAACTTATAGCATTCTGAATAGACAGCCAGTTTTTTGTCAAATAATTTCTAGCAAGGCAACCCAGTATCTCCCAATGTGTTCCTCTATCAAACAAGAATTTGGTAAAGCATTATTAGACTCGATATGTCTTTTGTCTAAGTCAGCCACAAGGCGCTTAGAAGTGAGGCTATTCTCTCAGAAAGATTTGGGCTGCAATTTGCTATGCAGAGAAATAAGTTCTAATGAACATCAGAGAAGATTTGTATTGGCTCCATTTGCCTCTGGAGCAGGGGTGTCAAACTCAAGGCCTGCGGGCTGGATCCGGCCTGCAGGGTGCTTAGATCTGGACCATGGGGCCACCCTGGAAACAGCGAAGGACCAGCCCACGGTGCTTTTGCCAGTGAATACGGAGCTCAGTAGGGCTGTGTACGGCCCACGCGAGCTTCGTTTTTGGCTGCGATGGCCTCTGCAACCCTCTGTTAGCAAAAACGGAGCTCAGGAGGGTCACACTTTTGCTGGCAGAGCCCCACAGGTGCCCCCAACACGAGTGATGTTGAGCTGGCCCTGCCCACCCTGGCCCCACCCTCCCAGCCCCCCGAGGTCAAACACAACCCTGATGCGGCCCTCAGTGAAATCAAGTTTGACACTCCTGCTCTAGGGCATCTTTCTTTCCAAAATAAAATTGCTTTGCAATTATCTGCAAAAATAGCTTTGCCTGAAAATGTCCCAAAGCTACTTTTTTTTTGGAATGGCAACTGGACTTCCTTGCTTTTTCTTGAAGATGTTTCACTTCTCCTGGCAGCTTCTTGAGTTCTAACTGGGAAAGGGAGGATTTATACTCTTTTCAGGCAGCCAGTTGTTAACACCTGAGAGTCACTGAAATCTCTTGGGGGTTAATCTGTGTTCCCAGAGTGCCTGAATCAGAGTACAAACAAGTATGGAACCATCTTGGGACTGCTGAAAGGACTGCATTGTAAACAAGAGATTTTGTTTCCCTAATGTACAAGTCTGCACATGCCTCACTGCATTACACTGCATATACAACACTGTGCTGGGTGTTTTGTCTTTGGAGTGGACAACCTCTTTTCTTCCAGTGAAAGGAAAAAGAGAAAGAACAAAAACACATCACTGAAGCACTCAAAAGTGCGGCTATCCCAACTGGGCCTTTGTCAAATCCACATAAAGATCCAGTAGGAGCACTTTCACTGCAAACAGAGAAGAGAAGCAACTTTGTCATTTCATTCCATTGAAGGAGCATCATAAATCCTTCCTTTCCTACCAGTTAGCTAGAACTGAAGAAGCTTCTTGGAGGAGAAATGAAAGGTCTTCAAGAAAAATCAGGAAAGTCCAGTTGCTGTTTGAAAAAAAGCTCCTTTGGGACAACCATGATTTGGATGACTGAGAATCTCCATAGACCTTTGCCTGAAAAGCACTAGGTAGGATTCTCTTCTTATAGCTTTATGTAGGTATCTCTAGTATTGCATTTATATAGATACTATTACTCTTTGGCAGTATACTTATCCTTTTTTGGCTGCACATGTAAAATGCCAAGTCTCCTTTTCCAATTCTACTGCAAAATGGAAAGCTGTATAAGCCTTTTCCAATGCTGTTGTCCTAAACTGCGATAGCTCTTAATTGTTATTTCTACAATACTCATATATTCTTTCTTACAAGAATTTTATATGGGATTCTGCATCTTACCTGCTGCATATGTTGATGGTTCTGACTTTCTAGAGCACTTTTTGGACTTTGGACTAGCACTAGGTTGTTTTCCCACTGACTGTCTTTTTCCTGGGAGAAAGACAAGCAATTGTGAGGTTTTTCATTTATGCCTGAGAAAAACTCACCTAAATACTGAAGATTCTCAAATTGGCATTAGGGAAAGATAGAAGAAAAAACAAAACAAGCAAACACAGACTGGATCAACTGAGAATCCATCAAAGAAAACAAATATATGTGGTCTCCTAATCTATGCCAAACAGAAAATTGGGAATACCACTCTACTCACCAGAAATTTTTTGCTTCTTTTTGGGAAGTTGTTTGTAGTCTTCTTCATCATCTTGTTCCATCTTATGCTTTGCCTTGGAGTGGGAATCTCCAGCTTGGGAGAGATACGTTAAGTTTTTTTATGTTTATAGATTTTAAAAAGCAAATACAGGTTCAATGCATATGCAACTGTAGCCTAAATGATTTTGTGTATGTGTGCCTTCAAGTCAATTTTGACTTTTGGTGACTTCTTGGACTAGTCCCTATAGCTTCCTTGGCAATATTTTTAGAAGTGTCTTGTCACTTCCTCCTTTGCTACAGCTGAGAGAAAGTGACTAGCCCAAAATCACCTAGGTGGCATCATGGGTATAGAATTTACAGAGCTAACCCTAACGTTACCATTATAGTAAACCAACTGTCCTAATAAAAACATCAATCAAATACAATCTACATTTTGTAGTTGTTTACCCAGTCTCTCTCAAAAAGATTGAATTTAACACAAAATAAGACTAATTACAAAGTGGCTTTGCAAAATGCCAAGAAGAAACAATATTATCTGAGCTCATGACTTCAAGTTGGGTCAATTACTTAGCCAGCTAAAGTATCCATCGCTACAGTTACATTGTAAACAAAACTTTAGGCATAGACCATATTTTCTGCTTCCTTTCCTTTTATAATCAGACTCTGACATGTAATTAAATTTAAGTTTAAAATTACTAAATTAAAAAGAAGCAGTTACGGAATATGTCATTTGCACTCACAGAGAAAGGATGCTATATAGCATCTATTTCTACATGGGACTATTATATACGAATACGATTTTAACAAATCATTAGAAACTTGCAACTCTCTAATCAAGACAGAGCAGGAAAATTTGATATATTCCAAATAGAGAAAATTCTTTCTAATTCTAAAGGAGAGACACCAAATATATTTGTTATATTATTATTATTCATTCACTTATGGTTCTAATTTACCACCAGATTTCTCCAAACATTCCCAATGGTTTACAATACATCCAATAAAAACATAAAACTAGTACTTGTTATATATATATATAAATAAAACCCATAAGCTTCATTATGCTCACACTATTAAGTTTTGTTTATCTTCAAAACTCACCCATACCTTTCTTCTCCTCTTCCATAACAGCCTTGACAGAAGGCTTCATCCCTTTCATCTCAAATCAGTACCTGGCCCATGAATGACTTCATTATGTCCAAGGCCTGTCCCTCTACTTGCTGGCTCTGAGAAGAAGAGAAAGCATCACTATTCATACAGTACCTCATCAAGCCACATATAAATCTGGCAGGTGCGATTTGCACATGCTAAGCTTCATTACTTTTAATATTGGTCTGCTTGTTTTGAGTTCTACTGAGTATGGAATTAAACCCATGTGATCCACTTGTGGTTCAATTTATCATGCAAGCTCAGAAAATGGTTTAATTCAATGACTAGTAAAACATTTCAGCCAAATGTCAAAACAACTTCAGGTGATAATCAGTATGTTTATTATTAGAAAGAGCATATAAGCAGAAATTATAAGTAGAGAAGTTGAGTTTGTAAGTCCGGTACTTCCTTGGTGACTTCAAAAAAAACCTTTCCATGGCATTCCCCCCACCCCCAATGAAGCAACTGATTTCTAACTAAGTAGCGCCTTGAATTGGAGCTGAAGTTAAATAAATACAGTTTTCTTCAGAAACTGTAATCCTTGAAATGAGAGAGGCCTTTTAACCACAGAGTCCCATCCTCTATTCAACAGACATAAATCATCTGGTTACATGTAGATCTTAACCATTACTATTTAACAGTTTTTTTAACAATGTATTTTATTGGCGATTTTGGAAGGGCATGAATGTGAGCTTTGGTAGCCATAAACTGATTGGTTTCATTAACTATCTTTTTCTAAATTTTTACTGTACAAAGGCATGTAATTATTGGTTATCTTAAGTTTTAATTATTTTTCAGCTGGCTACAGGTTGTGCATCTTGCTGAAAAGCAAACTATGAAAGTTATCATTATGAACAGAGGAAGGTAGACAGAGGAAGGTCTTCAATCCTTCCAAGGTCGGTAAAATGAGGACCCAGATTGTTGGGGGCAATATGCTGGCTCTGTAAACCGCTTAGAGAGAGCTATAAAGCACTATGAAGCAGTATATAAGTCTAAGTGCTATTGCTATATTGCTAATATAAAATGAAAGCATTCCTAACAGATAGCTATCCAGCCTCCACCTGAACACATCCAATGATTACTCCATTTATTCTATGCCATTGTTTCTCAACCTTGGCAGCTTGAAGATGGGTGTACTTCAACTCCCAGAATCCCCCTGCCAGGCTAGCTGGTGAGTTGAAGTCCATCCACCTTTGGGAGTTGAAGTCTACCCACCTTAAAGGTGCTGAGTGAGAAACACTGTTCTCTGCACATTACCTAAAATTTTGAGAGAAATTTTAAATCTGCAATAGAAGAACCACTTTGATGCACTGGCTAATGCATCAGGATCGAAATGGGGAGACCATGAATTTTAATTCCACTTTAGGCACAAAGCCACCTGGGTAACTTTGGGACAGTCACACCTTGATTCACTTACATTGCCAAGTTGCCAAGTTAGGGTTAGAGTTTTGCCCCCATTTTACGACCTTTCTTGCCATACTTGTTAAGTGAATCACCGCAGTTCAAAAGTTAGTAACTCGCTTGTTAAGTGAACCTGGCTTCCCCATCACAAAAGGCGATCCCATGACTCCGGAACTGCAACCGTCGTAAATATGAACCAGGTGTCAAGCCTCTGAATTTTGATCACATGATCGATCTGCAAAAGTCGGAACTGTGACAAATGGTCATCAATCCCGTTTTCCAGTGCCACTTTTGAACGGCCACTAAACGAACGGTTGCAAGCCAAGGACGACCTGTAAGCGCACACCACTTCCGGAAAATCCTACACACACACACACACACACACACACACGAACTGCAGGCGGGGCCCCAGGAATCAAAAACCGGCCCGAAGGCACAAAATAACGCAGCGTTAATAATACGTTTATAGACCCCGAAACTGCCGAAATCCAACAGCAGGCTAATAATTGAGTTAACTAGGTAAATAGGTGGAAATGTACCAACGCCCTCAGTCCCGAACAGAAGAGGGGAAAACACCGCGGAAATCGACGGTTCCTTCCAGGGCAGAACAAGTGGGCGGCCGGCTAAACTACGCAATCTTCCTTGGCTCCCAAAGGGCCACGAGCCTCGCTCTCTGCAATGGACCCCCTCGCTTTAGGCAACGGCGGAGCTCCGACCGCCTTCCCAGCAGCCGGCCGTATGACTCACCTTTGCGACAGGTTGTTTCCCTTGCGCGGCGATTCGGCGCGGGATCCCGAGATTAAGGAAACGGGACCTTCGCTAGAGAGCCACGCAAAAGAGGCGGTCCTTTAAACAGCACCCAGCCCGACCGGGTCCTCCTCTTCGAGCCTCAGAGGAAGCGGAAAAGGGAGAGGCGATTGTTTCCCCTTCCTGGTTGCCTAGGTGACGCAAAGTTTCACTACGCAGGGCACGCCGCTAAGAACATCATTTCTGTTCCGCCGCAGCCTTTTCTTAGAATGGGGACTCTTACGATTAGAAACCCCCTCCGTGACGATGGCACATTATAATTGCCCACTCTAACTATCGCCGCTCTATGTCGAAAAGGATTGGTGGGTCAAAGTTCATCAAGGAACACAGTGCGGAGGTGGGGAACGATGGCCCTTGTATGACTTGTGGACTTCAACTCCCAGAATTCCTGATCCACAGGCTAGCTCAGGAATTCTGGGAGTTGAAGTTCCACAAGTCAATAATAGGGCCATCGTTCCCCCATCCTTGTGCTGTAGACAGAGGAAAGGCGGATCGGCCGTTATCTCCTCTCAGGGAAGAAGGAGGCGTAGCAAGACTCGAGCCGGTGCCGATGTCCGGGTGGCATCTTTGAAAATGTTCTCTAAGGGACGGTACAGGGTATAAGAATAATATGGCGGGATTGTTGTTCGGCAGCCTAATTTTTTTCGAGATTTTTCCCGTGGAAGGTGTTGTGGAAAAGTATTCGAATAGTACCCATGCCCCACCAATGGAGGCGATGTCTATGGAGTCGTTCTTCTTTCCCAACTTCTCTCTCTCTTGGCATCTCTATGGTCAAAAGATCGGCTTCCTTTCCTTTTTTTTTTTTGAGCAAGAGAAAGCCCCGGAAGTCAAAGAAAGCGGATGAGACGGCGGCAGAATGGCTGCTGCTGGTGGGGCGGAGAGTTCTGCATCCGGAGCCCCAATATGCGTCCTGGTGCTGGGAATGGCTGGCTCTGGCAAGACGGCGCTGGTGCAGGTGCGGGGCGGAGCGGGAAGGGGGATCGGCCCGGGGGAAGGAGGCTCTTAAGAGGGCTGCTTGGTCCCCCTGCTGGCTTCCTTTGAGCTGACCTACGGTTTGTTTTCCATAGAGACTGATTGCCTCCCTGCATAGTAAGAATTCTCCTCCGTATGTCATCAATCTGGACCCCGCAGTTTACGAGCTGCCTTTCCAGGCCAATATCGGTGAGCACCTACGGTGGTTCTCTACGTGATTGCCAGAATTATTTTCTTCAGAAAAATATGAGAGTATTTATTAGGTTTTTTTTTGCTATAAAGCACAAAAAAGTAAATCTTTGGTTCAGGGTGAAATTTAGGGACTGCAGATATCCAAGCAACTGCACAGTGTGTGTAAGCTGCCACACGTTTAGCCCATATGGTCACCTATATGGGCATGGTGGCTCCTTCGCCTTTCCCCAGTTGTAGGTGCCATAGATCCAGCAGAGAGTGTCCTACACAGGGATGCTATTCCAAGTACCTTCACTATTGCCAACTGAATGGAGTTGCTGTAAGTGTAAGATGTGAGAAGGTGAATAGCTCTCCTTATGATTGCAGAGCACAGTTGAAGCGGCTCAGTATTTGCAGGCTTGTTCTGTATATAACAAAGGAATAAATGGTAGATTTTATTCTGTTTTAAGGAATTGATTACATTGAACAGGATCACAATAATAGGAATGGATGACTAGACTTAATCTATAGTCTAAATGTTAGTTTTAAATCTTTGTTGAAAGTTACTTAGGATGGATTGGAAATCTGTGTATTTAGATTATGATTTCCATGTTTACCTGATGTGAAATTACCTAGAGCAGGGGTGTCAAGCTGGCAGCCCACGGGCCAGATGCGTCACACGCAGGCCATGCCCACTGCAGCTCCGCAAAGGCAAAAAATGTTGCGATGTGCCACGTGACGTGATCAAGTTTGACACCCGTGACCTAGGGAGTCTTAAGGAAACATTAGAGCTGCACTTAAGATGATAAACAAGTGTTGAGAAAGTAGGAAAAATTGGGGAGGATGTTACATTTAAAAGCAAATTATGTTCTGTTTATATATTCAAGCAGAACTGTAAAGCAACAATAAGATATGTTCCTTCTAAATTTGTTTTAAAATTAGACTTCATATAATTTCCATCCTCTCTGTTTTCCTTTTTTTTTTTTAGATATCCGGGACACAGTGAATTACAAAGAAGTCATGAAGCAGTATCCTTGCCTTATTTGGCTATTTCTTCAAAATGTAGCATTAACACTTTTTATTTATTTGTGTGTATATTGCTGGATGTACATGCTGTTCCATTCATGTTTGACTCTGTAGTATAACTTTCTATTGATCTCTTGTGGGATTGCACTGGGGAATATGCTGACCCAGTGAATTGGATTTCTTCAACTTTTCCTGACCTAGCTCCAGATATGCGCTGGGCCCAAATGGTGGCATTGTGACGTCCCTCAATCTTTTTGCTACAAGATTTGACCAGGTACATGTTTGCTTAACTGATTTTGCTGGTATACAGTATACAATATCGGTAAGCTGATGAATATTCTTCTCTGAAAATTTCAGTATTCTGGGCTATATTTAGCAATAGCAAAGCTTTCCCATTGAGCTATACAGCACACACTATAAACAGTTTGATAACCGAAGGGATTGTGGGTTGTCTGGTCATTGCTGAAGTTTGGAGAAGTTAACTGCCAATGTAATATATTCTATCCTTTCGAGGTCGGTAAAATGAGGACCCAAATTGTTGGGAGCATACTGACTCTGTAAACCACATAGAGAGGGGCTATAAAGCATTGTGAAGCGGTATATAAGTCTAATTGCTATAGCTGCAAAATTGAAGAATGTCACTACAGTAATTTTGTGATACTAAGAGCCCTTTGCTTTAGTAGCTCTTCTGCAAACTCCAGTTTTATTTCTGTATGCAAACTGTATTTTCTCTTTAATTTTTATCAGGTGATGAAGTTCATTGAAAAAAGGCAGACTGCATCCCAGTGAGTCAATGATAAATCTGATGCTGGGAGGGAGGGGGTGACCACTAGGAGGCCCCTTTTTAAGAAGGGACATATATACATTCCTTATTTTAAATAGACCTGCCTTACATAGGAAAAGTTGCCTTTTTTTCCTTATAGATCTTGTTAATATTATCTTAGTTTTTAACCTGTGCAACTCACAAAATGATAAAATGACAAAACAATAAATTAGAAGAAATCATCAGGTGATATTACTCAAAATCCTAGGTCTAAAATTAGAATTTAAAATACTTATTATGTCAAAAGCCTACTGGATGGATATATCAAGGGGACCCAGAGTTCTAAAACAAGGACATGGTTATTTTAAAAAATTGTGTTTGGCATTATTTTAAAATGAGATTCAAATACTGGCAAAGCATGTGTCAAGTCCTCTTTGGAAAAGAAGTAGTCCAGCAATCAGTTGTGATGATTTAACAAGTGGTAAGGTTCTCCAACCTTTTTGGAAAGCTATGGATACATTTGAAATTATGAAAATTATTGTATGTTCAGTCACAAAATACTGAGAGTAGTCCCACATTTTTTCCTCCCACAGGTGAGGTAAACATTTGGTTGGGGTTTTTTTGTGTGTGTGTGATTTGGAATATTTTGAAATGAGTTTCAATTCCTAAATGAATAAAAAAAGATTTAAACAGGGCTGAAGTGGCATATGAAATATTTTAGAAATATTCCTTTGAGCAACTATTATGCCTTATCTCTCCTAAATCTCTTGAATTAAAATGGTCATTTACATTAATTTGATAAGGAAAATGGTTCACAAATTCATCCTTCGTTTTGAAAAGGAAATAATTAAACCTGGACTCAGCTCTTGTCTGTGTGGGTAGTGGCTCTGGCTTGAATTTCAGAAACAGAAATGAACAAGTACACACTGCTGTCTTTATGAAGATATAAATTGTTTTCTGTATATTCTGAGTGTGTGTGAGAGCAAATCTTTTTTTTTGCAGGTATGTCCTAATAGATACACCTGGGCAGATTGAAGTGTTTACTTGGTCTGCCTCTGGCACTATCATCACAGAAGCCCTGGTTAGTGACTTCTATTCATCTGATGCTGGGAGTTTATTAAAGATGAAGGGAACACTCTTTGCTGTGCTAACAAATCCTAATATGTCTATTTAGGCTTCCTCTTTCCCATCGGTGGTGGTTTACGTGATGGACACATCTCGCAGCACTAATCCTGTCACCTTCATGTCTAACATGCTGTATGCTTGCAGGTAGGAGGCACTTTCCCACTTTCCTTACAATTCCTCTTTTTCTTGTGGGATAAAGATCTGGGGTTTTTAAAAATTCTAATGTAGTTCTTGTTCTCCCAGACTTTTTATTTACATGCACCAACTGCTTTCCCAGCACAAACATTCACTGTATTTAATTGGTTTATGTCTGGTTTCCTAAACAAAAATGTACAACAGATGATTTAGAAAAGTATATTATAAATTTAAAAGCCAGGGAAAACTCAAGCATCTACACCAGGAAAGCTGATTTCAAAGGGGTGTGTGTGTGTGTTACTCAGAGTGTGTGCTGTCTCCAAAAGCTCCTACTTGTTCTGACCCAGACCCCAACAAATTCTCTGGCGTGAACTTAAAAGATTCCTTTATACCGGCAGCCCCAGCAAAAAGTTTCTCTTGAAGGCTAACAAGCCCGGCTGGCTGGAAGATGAATAGTTTTCTGCCATACCTATTCATCTCCACCCCCTGCCTTTTTCCCCAGAGCAATGGTTGGGCCTCATTAGCAGCGGTGGCTCTTCTTTCCCCAGGATCGGCCCATGGCTTTCCACTGTTCTCCCCTTCTTTGCCTTCTGCGCAGCCGCACGTCAGGCTCTGGACTCAGCTGTTCCTCTTCTTCATCAACCACCTCCAGACCTGGGGGCTGTTGACTCTCCATCTGAGGGCTGACGGACCACCCAGGCTCCACCTCTGTCTCTCTCTCTCTGCCAGCTCCATTTTCTCTTCCCCCTCGGAGCTCCCAGGTTGCCCTGATGCTGACCCTGACTCCCACACCTCCTGCTCTGATTCAGCTGCTGGAGGGGCCAGCGGCTGACAGGCCACAACACTACCTCTGATCTTGCAAAAGAATCTGCCAGAGAAAGATGTAAATTGTATGGGAAGGAATAATCTTTAAAATAATTGTAGAGCCCTTCACAACACAGAGCCAAGTTAACATAAGTGTGTTAAATTGTAGTTAAGAACAGAATGTGGTGAAATATTATACCGCAATTTGTTATCTTTAATATATTTATTCATAATTCTCACAAGTGGTGCTTCAGTAAAAGCCATTGGGTATTGAGCAAATTCCTATGTTCTGATTAGCAACTTCCATTGTTAGTTCATCTGCCATTTTTCTCATTTGTGTCATAAACATCAAACCAAAAGCAATATTCATAGCTATCACAGGTAGTCTTTTGGCTAGGGTTTACCAACATCAGAACTTGTGAAGTTCATGAAAGTTGCTATATCATCTGCCTTCAGGGTACATAACTAACCACTAGTTTGCCAAATACTAAATTCCCCATTTTCTCACCTCAAGGATTAAAAGGCAGAATTGTGGAATGTTAACAGTTGCATGACTTTGATTAAAGAGGGAACAACAATTTTGTAAAAGACTGGAAATACTTTATAAACTTTTTGCTGTAAATGGACAAAAATTGTTGATTTTGGGATTAACTGATTATAGGAGGAAGGATATTGTGGTATATAATTTGGAGGATGGAGATGGTAATTATTACCTCTGTACTTCAGTTACTTCCTTAGCTATCTTTCCTTTGTCTTTTGCTGTCTATAACCTTTTATTTCATATCATTTTTCCGTTTTGCTTATGTTTCTGTAGTTTTGAATGGTGTGCAAAATTCTTTTTCAGTAAAAGTATTAAAGCAACAAACTGTTTCATGCCTAGGCCGCCTTTTTATCTCTGATCATCCACTCTTTTTTCAGCATCCTATACAAAACGAAGCTCCCATTCATAGTGGTCATGAACAAGGTGAGTGGGGTGTTCCATAGTCCACTACATGCTAGATATCAGTGAGATCATCTCTTAATATTAAACCAACACTGTCTTTCTGCCCTACCTTCTTGTTTCTCTTTTTTTTAAGTGAAGGCTACCTATTCAAACTCGACACCTGATGAGGTTGTGGGGATGTCTGTATAGTTTTCACAGCATAATAGATGTGCTATAGCCTTGTTCCACAATTGAGGGGGGGAAATCTTCACTTCCCATTTTAATTGTGGCTGTGGGATTTCCAGGTTGTCTCCCATTGAAATATTGACCCAATTAAGTCCTGTTTAACTTTTTGGGGATCAGTTAAATTCAGTTAAAATGTTGCCACTTGCTTTGACTTTTCTCTTCAAAGAAGCAACAAAGAATGTAACGATAAATTGTGATATCCAACTTATATTTAGGGTATGATATTGTTGTTGTTACTCACATTTTCCGTTATCTCCCAAGAAAAAGAAAATGGTTTTGAAGAGAAATTACACAGTTAAAATGGCAAACAGTTCAGTAAATACAAAATGAGTTGGATTAGGGCAAAATAATCTTAATGTCTTACACCATTGGGATCTCGTTGATATTGAGTAATCGGGGCAATCACCTTGAGATTGTTTTAGACATCTTTATGAAATGTCAACAATATATAAATACTGTGAAAATGCCAGATTCCAACATTTGGGGAACATTTGAGCAGGGACAGAAAATTAAACTATCAGTAACACAATGTTGTTAGATAACTGTTGTGTAACTACATTTGAAAGACCATCACATCCCAGTGGGACTGGCCCACCACACCTGTGCTGGCAGGGAAGGCATCCTGCGGGCCCCATTGGCCAGGGTATTCCTGCAGGCAGGGTCTAGGAGAAGACTCTTCTCTGCCATTGCTCTTGCCCCCCCTGGAGTGAGTTCCAGTCCTCCTGACCTTTCACAAGAGCTTAAAGACCTGGCTCTGCCAGTTGGCTTGGGGAGGGAGCTTCACATTTATATTTCATTTTATTTTATATTGGGATTTCTATGCCGCCCTATCTCCCAAAGGACTCAGGGCAGCTCACAACAATAAAATGCATACAATACAAATATTAAAAAGCCAATTAAACAACATCCCAATATAATTAACATTAACAAACCAGCACTAAAACCCCACCCCTCCATCAGTCCAGGTCAGCAAGCTGAAAGAGCCATGTTTTCAGGCCACCACAGAAGGATTGAAGGTCAGGAGCCAACCAAAGCTCCAGGAGCAACTCATTCCACAGGGTGGGCGCTCCCACAGAAAAGGCCCTACCCCTAGGGGTCGCCAGCCAACACTGTCTGGCTGATGGCACCCCAAGGAGGCCCTGTCTGTGTGAGTGCACGGGACGTTGGGAAGTCGTTGCTGGCAGTATTGGGGAGTGGTTGACAGATTAAATACAAAGACCACCTCCCCCCCCCCGCCCCCTCATCCCACTTCCTTCCCATCTTTAGTTAGGGTTGAGTATATTTTTATAATATTTGATTTGTATTGTGTATAGATTTTATATAATTTTATCCTTTTACTATTGTAAACCACCCAGAGTTACCCTGTGGTAAGATGGGCAGCCAATGAATTTAATAAATAAAAAATATATGAAATACTGTATTCAATCCATCCATCCATCTCTTAAGGAATATTGAAGATCTGAAAAAATGTTGAGAATGATGCTAAAATGATGAAGTATCTGAAGAACCCAGGTTTAGATATAACTAGAGCCCTGAAAGCTTGCTGAGTCACTGACTTTATATTCCACTAAAATCTGCTGAGATTCTCAACCATTAATCTTAAGTGCTGTCCTTTGGGGCACAGACACAAGTTTTCCAATGTCAATCCTTCCAGTGGTTTAATTTTGCTTCTTCTGATTGTGCTGAACAATCTTCCCAGTATCTTCTTTATGCTCCTCAGAACATGTTCGTTTCCTTCTTAAAAGATAAAGTTTTGAATTGATCACAATAGTTCATAGGTGGCCTATTGGGTTTTTGATAGTACTGCTGTCTTCCATTTCTTATCATGGTTTTTCTGTGCAAATGAAATGAAAAGCCATCAGTCTGCTTTCCCTACCACTTCTAGAAAATCAGCAGTTATGATGAGGTCCTTGTTCCTGGGCCAGTAGGTAACGAGGTATAATGAATAAGATTCTGGCAAGACTTCTTTGGCAGGAGCTGTTTTTATATTCTGTGTTTTGCTTAAGTGTATATAAGTATACACCCTATCTATTTTTCTTTCTCAACTCAGACAGACATCATTGACCATAGCTTTGCACTTGAATGGATGCAGGATTTTGAAGCTTTTCAAGATGCCCTCAGTCAGGAAACCAGCTATGCCAGTAATTTAACTCGCTCTATGAGTCTTGTTTTAGATGAGTTCTACAATTCACTTCAGGTGGGTGCTCTCTTTTGCACTGCAAAGGGTGCAGTATGTTCTGTCTGCAGGCTGGTTTGTTAAAAATGTTATTAAGTAATTACAGTTTTTGATGCTGAATGGGAAGAGATAAGTTGAAGTTAAGCAAGTCAAGTAAGATAGAGCTTTTATTCATTTAAATCCACATTTCTAAAGCCATCCAATTTGTCAACAACTTTCTCTTGCAGGTGGTGGGTGTTTCTGCTGTACAGGGAACAGGGATGGATGAATTTTTTGAACATTTATCCAAAGCTGTTGATGAATATGAAAGGTGAGTCTTCTTCAGGAAGGGAAGGAAAATAGCAAAGCAACCTGACACGCTGTGCATTATCTCTAGGGATATCTTGAGTTTTGGGACATACTGAATTTGAGTAAGACACTTTTTCAAAAGGCCACTGGATTTTCTTTATTTTTCCTTGAAGACATTTCACTTCTCACCCAAGAAGCTTCATTGGTTCTGGCTGGATGGTAAGGGGATGGAAGGATTAATTCTGAAAAGATGGGGGGGGGAGGGAAAAGGAAGGGTCATACTTCTTTCCAGTCATCTGGTCATTAGCACTCTCTGAGAGCCCTTGAGGCCACTTGGGATTTTATCTGTGTCCTTAGGTCACCTGAATCAGAGTGCAAATGGGAATTTGCACTCTGCAAACCTCAACTGATTTTGAGGTTGCCTAGAAACTCTAGAGAGAGCCAGTTTGGTGTAGTGATTAAGACATCAGGGTAGAAACTGGAAGATTGTGGAGTTCTAGTTCTGTCTTAGGCACAGAGGCTTCTGGATGACCTTGGGCCAGTCAAATTGTGTCAGCCCTAGGAAGGAAGCGATGGCAAACCATTTCCAAAAAAACTTGCCAAGAAAACTGCAGGGCTATTCCAGGCAGTCACCAAAAGTCATACTGACTCAAAGGCACAAAAAGAAAGAAAGAAAGAGTTTAGGCAAATAATTCTTCCAGTTAAGTTTATTTGTACCCTATGGATATACTAGGTTTCACAAACATCTTCAGAAATCAATTATTTGCTGTTTGTGTTAGAGACCTCAACTGTTAACCAGTTCCATATCACATCTTTTGATGTACTGTAGAGTAGGCAGAGTCAATGGGTATTCACCAGGCACCACAAAATAATTCATTCTTGGTGCAGATATTAGGCTTATAGAAAAAATTTCCTCTTTTTCTAGCATTAAATAAAACGGTGAGTACACACACTGATTAACACTGATTACTTGTAACAGTGATGACTGTTCAGTACTGCTGACCATGTGAGAAGAACTTTATCATATGAAATGGTTTTTAATGGTTTGTAAAATGTCTAGAGTTGCCACCAGGATGGGCAGCATATACTTTTAACAAGTAAAGCCCCTTCTTTTCTTCTTCCAGAGAATATCGACCAGAATATGAGCGTCTAAGAAAGCAATTGGTAAGTACATGCATATACTTTGATGCTCTCGGCTGTATTGATATAAGCACTCCCAACCCCAATTGTGTTGCTGGATGTTGGAGAGCAACTGCCCCATCTGGAAGGAGGGCTCAAACAGGGAATTAGCTTGGATTTGCCATATAAGAGGTCTGAACCATACACACACACACACACCCCACCCAAATACATTTGAGCTTTATCTGGTCTTTCCCAGACAAAAGCTGCCAGTCTGGGGAGATACTGTATGCTAGGAAGAGAACCATTGAGTAGCTAGTTTGAACTCTGCATGGGTCTGGTTGTTCACATCTGACATTGGAGTTCTAAAAGGTCCCAAAGGTGCTTTTTTTCAAGAGGCAACCTGACTTCCTGGTTTTTCTTTGAAGACGTTTCGCTCCTCATCCAAGAAACTTCTTCAGCTCCCATTGTCAGCAGCATCAACTCTGTCACTTACAGCATTGCAAAACCATCTCATTAGCTCCTCTAGTTGGCAGCACATCTTAAGAGAAAAATCAGAAAGTCCAGTTGCCTCTTGAAAAAGCATCTTTGGCACCACCATGATCTGGATGACTGAGAATCTCCATAGACAGTTCCAAAAGGCATTTCTTCAGATGTAAATACTAACTCACCTATCAGATGATAAAAGAAATGGAGGGGGGGCAGGGAATCCTAGGACTGATGAAAAGATCAAAATCCCTGAGAGTATAACCCCAGAAGCCTTTCTTTTTCCATTGTTAAGTGAATTCAAAGCAGTGATGGGGGCTAATGTACAATTATGTATGAACCTAGATCTCTTTTCTATGAATAATAAAAAGATAGTGCTAAGCAGTTATTTACTAATTCATGACATGTTGACATGACATGTCTGAACATACTAAACCACAATTTGCTTCAGGGTTGACACAGTTCTTCATTTAATGTAGATTTATTAAATAAACCTAATTAGCTAAGTTTGAACAATACTGTAAACCAAAAATCAAAGTAACTTGCTTAATGCAGTACATGAGATAAGTCTGTGTTTCTCGCTTTTTCTCCTGGCGACTCCCTAAGCATTCCATACATCTTCCTTCTTACTCTTAGTCCTTAAGGCAGGGTTGGATTTCTGTTCAGTTTTTGCCTCTCCTGAAAGGGGATGGGTTATAATTACAACTTAAAGCATCCTCTGAGCGGCCAAGATAATTTTTACTGAAATTAAGAAGCTTGGAGGTAATCTGAAAACTACATTCATGTCATATTAAGTTCCAATGTGAGAGCAAATTGAGGTACAAATGCATAGAGAAAAAACGTGTTACTGGAATGCTCTGTCTTCATTTACAGGAAAGAGCTCAGAAGCAGCAGCAGGAAGAACAACTGAAAAGTTTACGGAGAGATATGGGGTCTGTTGCCATGGAGAACAGCCCAGCAGTTTCAGGTACAGGAGAATCTCCACAGAGACAGAGGCTGCCCCTGGGAAGTATTTGTAAGCTTCAGCTGGTACAGAACACTGTGCTATGGGCAGTTACGTGCCCTCCTAGAACAGCACGTTAACACCTCTACTATGTGAGCTGCGTTGGCTGCCAGTTTGCTTCCAGGTCCAATTCAAGGTGCCGCTTTTAACCTTCAAAGTCCTTCATGGCATGGGATCAGGTTCTCTGAAGGACTGCCTCTCCCTGGTTATATCAGCCCCTCCCCCCCCAGCAGATCTGGGATGTTGTGGCTCCCATTAATTAAGGTCCCACTACATTTGGTTGGCCCCAAGAGATGCACCATCTCTGCTGTGGCGACTGCCTAATAGAACATCCTTTCCCTCAAAATTAGATTAGCTCCATCCCTTTTGATAGGCCTCAAGACCTCGTTACGTTATCAGGCCTGGGGCTCCCAAGATACAGGAGACTTACTGACATGGCTCAAATGCTGTGGTGGGCATTTTTATCCCTCTTAATCACCTAGGGTTTGTATCTTATTTTTTTTATATTTATTAGCATGGATTTTGTATCTGTAATTATTTACATTATTTTGTTGTGTGCTGTCCAGTGTCACTTTTGGTGAGATGGACACCTATATAACTTTGATTAATAAGCCAACAAACCATCGAGCAGTATTTAGAAGTATGTTCAGTTTCATAGCTGGCATCATTTTATCTGCTCCACTAAATACTTGAGGATATAGTTGATATGGGAAGTAGTTTGGTTTCACAGAGAAGCACAGAAGAAGAAAAGGAAGGGCTGCTGGTAGAATTTGTATGCATTGGCTTACTTACGGAACTTACCTAGGCAATATGGCACTTCATCTGGCAAGGTATTATGCTCTAGCTATAGGCCTAAGCAACTGTTGTTGCTGCCTTGCTAAATTTCTAAAAGCTGCCCAGAGCCCTCATTTAGGCATCACTTTTACACACCGTCTTCTGACCTTGTAGAGTTTGAGGAACTCCTGGCATGGAACTAGACAAGGTGTTCATCCTACTGCAGAGGAAGAAATTGAAAAATTGCTTTTTGGTTTGATTTTGGTCCACAGGTTCAGCAGCAGAATCTTCATTAGGCCCATCAGAACTGATTTTAACACGAGGAACTTTGGATCCTGAAGAGGAGGAGGAAGAGGCCCAAGATAGTGATACTGATGACATTGATCATAAAGGTAATTAAAGCTCTGGATTAGGAGGAATTAAAAATTCCAAGAGGCAAACCAAGAGGGAGGGTGGCAACATTTTTCCCTCAGTTGCGCTACATGGAGTTCCTAACAGTAAAGTCATTAAAGCCCACATGGCATAAGTCCAGGATATCTGGGGTTGGGATTAACTTGCCCCACTTTTTCCAGGGGAAAGGGCCTACTTTGTATCCCATCGGCTCAAACTTTTTAGCTGGTGGAGTCCAGGTGAAGAGCCTTTTCTGCTATGGCCCTTGTCCTCTGGAATATTCTGTCAGAGGTGGGCTTCGCCTAAAAACTTGGCTCTGCTGCTTGGCCTGGGCCCCCGACAGGGACCCACTATATTGGGAGTGGCTGATGGGATAGAGAAAATTCTCTGCCCCATGCTGCCCATCATCTTGGCTTTTAATTTGTAACTTTATTTTAATTTTTTTATACTTTTTAACTTTTATTGTATTGTAAGCTGCACAGAGTTACTGCATTAGAAAGATGGGTAGTGTAGAAATGCAGTAAATAAACAAAAACTCTGTTTTGTATTCATTGTACAATCCAGCAAAAGATTATGGTGATGCTGAATGTCTATGGGGATTCTCGGTCATCCAGGTCGCAACTGGATTTTCTGGTTTTTCTTTGAAGACGTTTCGCTTCTCATCCAAGAAGCTTCTTCAGCTCTGACTGGATGGTGGAGAATGGGAATGGGATTCCCCACCATTCAGTCAGAGCTGAAGAAGCTTCTTGGATGAGAAGCGAAACATCTTCAAAAAAAATCCAGAAAATCCAGTTCCCCCTTGAAAAAAAGCACTTTTAGGACATGGTGATGCTGGTTTCTATGAGGGCATTTTGGGTCCATTAGTGAGACTCACTTTGCTAACACATCTCGTCTGTTTTCTGCTATAGTGACCGAGGAAAGCCATGAAGAACCTGCCTTCCAAAACTTCTTGCAAGAAGCTAAGCTGCATTATTTGACCAGAAGCAACCAGTAGAAGAGAACAAGGACAGGTGCATGTTTGGACACAGAAGCTGAAGAACCCAGAACTATGAAACAGTCCCAACTCTTTACCATCTATGGCAACCGTTCTGGTCCCCTTGACTCAAGGCTACCAAGTTCTTTCTATGGCAACTTTTTTCAGTGGGAGACTAAAGCAGAACTGGATGGTCACTTTCATAGATGACCCACTTGTTGTCAAAAGAAATATGACTTTGAGGGATCTTGTCTCTGTTGTGAATTTTACCCATAATGTATGTTTCTGTTTTGTAAATTATTAGCAAATATCTATTCTGCTACATGTTCTTGGTGGATGACCTTTTCTTCTAGCTTAGTTATTGGCACTTCACTCCCCGTATATGCTGGAATGGAATAAGAGAAGAGACACAACTGGCATGGGAGCTTAGAGACATCAAGAACATGAGATGAGTGGTCATTTTGCTAAGCAGCTTGAGGGTGCATTCACTGAAAAACAACAACATAAAAAAGGCTACTTCTGATCATGTGGGGTGCCTGTACATCCTCACCCATTCACATGGAGATGCAGAGTTCTTCCAAAAACTACTGTAAATGCAAACATAAAATACTTCTGCTGGATTCTGTTAAAAGGCGGATGGGGCAGGGGGTTTATTTCTTCACAGAGAAGACCAGAGAGTCTATAGGTAGTCCTTGACTTATGACCACAACGGAGTCCAAAATTTCTGTGGCTAAGCAAGACAGCTAAGTGAATTTTGTCCCATTTTATGACCTTTCTTGCCACAGTTGTTAAGTGAATCACTGCAGTTGTTAAATTAGTAACACCGTTGTTAACTGAACTTGGCTTCCCCGTTGACTTTGCTTCTCAGAAGGTCTCAAAAGGTGAACATATGACTGAGACACTGCAGCTGTCATAAATATGAGTCTGTTGCCAAGCATGTGAATTTTGATCATGTGACCAGGGGGATGCTGCAATGGTCGTATGTGTGAAAAACGGTCCATAAGTCACGTTTTTCAGTGATGTAACTTTGAAAGGTCACAAAACGACCTGCTGTAAGTCGAGGACTAGCTGTATGATGTTTGAGTTATGACTGAACATTTACTGGGGAAAAAAGTGTACTGTATAAATTGGCGTGCTCCTATCCTCTTGTAATATGGAAGTGAGAGTTGGATACATAGGAAAGTGGATTGCAGTGGGAGTGGACTATTTAAATCCATTGAGAATGCCAAAAGAGGTAGGCTCAGAACTAATGAATGAATGTGGATTCCATGCAATTATTTAGGCAAAATGAATGAGAATCAAATATATGAAGGAAGAGCAAAACAGAAGAAGGTTGAGAAAACGGTGTTTTATAACATCTTCCGAAGCAGGCAAAAAGTTTAAAGTAGAAAAGGCAATTTATAAAGCAGGGCATGGATATGGTGGGGGTAATCTATATTTGCAAAGACAGAAAGATACAGAGTGCTGTATTGAGTTACAGCGCTTCATATAAATTAGATTTAGTGAAATACATTTTATATCTAATTAGCTTTTTCCCTCCCTTAATATTTTTTTTTTGCAAGATGGTTCCTTTTCTTATTGTCTTTTCATGTGTACGCTGTCTCCCAAAGGGTCTCTCTGCTGCTTGGATGAAGGAACAAAGGGATTCTTTTTCTTTTGCTCCTTCCCTCCTTTTGTTCCTGTTGCAGTGGTGCTTCCTGAACAACAGTGGCAAAGCTTTGTAACTTCTTAGCGAAATACACACTGGCAATTAAATTAGGGCTGTAGTTTAAGTATTCCTAAATATGCTGGTTGAAACAGGGGACAAAAGCAGCTCACCTATCCTCAGCACAATTTTGTGTGAGGGGGTGAATTTAAGGTATGTTGCTGCAGCCTTCCCTGAGAAGGATCACCTTCTCTGGAGGTCAACCATTCTTCTCCAGGCTCTTTAGATTTTTTAGCTTCACAAGCAACCATCCCACCTCACACAAAAGAAGCTGTGTGTCCAGGCCCTGTTCAGAAGGTCCAGGACATACTGCAGCACCACAACAGTAAGAGAAACGGCTGCATGACGTCTTTCTCTGTAATGGCTATCTAAAAAACTTCATATTCTGACCCACAATACCCAAACTACACCACACAGCCAGTGTGATGACACAAAAGCAACAAAGTCACAGAAGTAGGTAAAGTCCCTTTAATACCTCCAACTTGGCCCCCAAAGTCCAGTTATCATTGGCTGGAGAAAAAAACTCCCCCAAGAACAGTTTTTAAAGGGAAGAAATTCAATCCGGATCCAAGGTACATATAAATAAAAACCAACAAACCACGCTGCAGCAATTAACGAGACAGGGCAGGATAAGGAACTGAAGACTTCAAAAAATAATGAAACACAGTTGGGAGGATGCCAGAACACAGATAAGACTTGACAAACCAAAATAATTCACACTTTGCCTCCAGCAAGGTGCTGTGTGCAAACACCCTTTTTAAATGCTGTTTTCCCAGATGCAGCTAATGAATCTGGGCCCTTTTCTCCCCCGTAATCCACGTAACTCACATTGCTCCCTTCTCCGTTCCTTCCTGCATGCCCTAGGATGAAGAGGGGGTGGCCCTGCGTCTTCCTCTGAATGCCCAGCTGGACTGTGCCCTTTCCCAGTTTTTTCCACAGCCACCGGAGCCACACTCCCACTCCCTGTCAGCTGTTCGACCTCCCTCTTGGAATCAGATTCCAACAGGAGCATGACAGCCAGCCATCACACAAAAACTAACCCTACTATACACAAAAAGGATGTAGGAAATGAGAGCCAGAATTCTCCAACCTCTCAGAATAGCAATAGCCCACATCCACACTCTGCCAGGAATTATCCAGAACCAAAGACAAGAATAGGATAAAAGGATAAAAGAAACAATGTATTCTACAAAATCAACTGTAACCAATGCAACCAGTTCTATGTGGGACAAACATCACATCAATTAAAAACAGGATCCACGAACATCGACTGATAGTCAAATGCCATGGTCCCAAATTCTTTATCTCTACCCACCAGCCCTTCTCCTGATGTAAACCTCCCCATCACAAGATCCATCCCAAAACTGTAACCTGATGACTCACACCTGACCCACCACAAGACTCATCCCTAGACCCTCACTTGACACACCCACACCTGACCCATCCCAAGATCTACTGACCACATGAAGCTCTTACAAACGGAAGAACATTGACATCACCTAAACTCCGAAGATATTACCCAGCTGGTAATGAAACATTCAGAAACCAACCCACAAAGCTCGGAGAATGAACCCTCACCCTCATCTTTAGATTCTGCTTGCTCCTGGTAGAAGTGGCGATCCAGCTGACATCCAGGGTGACTTTGCAGGATGAGAGAGGAGAAGCTGGCTCTCAGTAGCGCCACTTGTCTCCTGGTAGTGTACCTCCTTGTGACCCAGAAACGTTCCCTCTGGACACCTTGCGGTTTAGAGCCACTAAGGAGAGATGCTGATACGGAGAAGGTAAGCTTTCGAGCTATATACTGTTGACTGCCCCCTACCTCAACAAGGGGAACTCCTGGAGACCCTAGGAGAGAGAGGAGCAAAACCCAAAGGACCAGGAGGCCAGCCGCCCAGAGCAACCCATTTCTCGTCCCTGCAGCCTAGAGACCTTCCAGAGGGTCCCTATAGCCGCCTGAGCAACATGGGGTGCCAGCAAGACCTGGCGGGAGCGTTTGTCTGGGCCCGGAGGGAAGGTGCTTCTCCTTGCCGTCTCCTGTGCGCTGATGGCCTCTCTCCCCGTCTCCGAAATAGAAGCGTTGGGCGCGGTTATCCGGCGGCCGGTGGCCGGTGGCCGGTTTAGGGCTTTCCTGAGATGGAGACCAGAGACGGTTCCCGAAGGAGACGGGCTGTAAGAGTGCTGGCTTGGGACTGACTGAGAGCTTCTGCAACGAACCCCTCCTCTGCTGCACCCCAAAAGGACAGGCTGCGTCTCTATTCCCCACCCCACCCCACCCCCAAACTCCGGAGGGGACAAGCCCGGTGCAGCGGCTCCTCGGAGAGAAAACCTCCCGGCCGCGCCCCCCCCCCCAAATCCTTCTGGGCCGGGACTTGCCGAGAGCAAGAAGAATAAGGTGCGGGGGAGGGGAGGGGGAGAGGCGATCCCTAGCACAGCCCCCCGTTGCAGTGCAGGCGATCCCTTCGAGCCTTCGCATCCCACCCCAAAGGGCACTTGCTGTTTCCATCTCACCATCCAAGAGCCTCGCATCTGATCCTAGTTTCAGCTTCCTGCCCTTTAGCCCGCTCTCCCTCCTCTTATTCCCTGACTTTTCCTGCTCAAAATCCTCGAGGGGAGGGGAGAGAGGGGTGGAGTGGGAATGTCAAAAGTGTTCTGGACAAGATCAGGTGGAGTATTAGTACCGCTTTATAAAGCCCTAGTAAGACCACACCTGGAATACTGCAACCAATTTTGGTCACCCTGCTACAAAAAAAAAGATGTTTGAGATTTTGGAACCAGTTCAGAGAAGAGCAACTAAGATGATCAAAGGCCCGGAGACTAAAACATAGGAAGAACGGCTGCAGGGTTTGAGTTTGGCTAGTCTAGAGGGGGAAAAAAGGATTAGGGGGTGACATGATAGCGCTCTTGCAATATTTGAGGAGCTGCCACAAAGAAGAGGGGGGTCAAATTAGTCTCCAAAGCACCAGAGGGCAGGACAAGAAACAATGGTTGGAAACTAATCAAAGAGCGAAGCAACCTGGAATTAATGATAAACTTCCTAATAGTGAGGACAATTAACCAATGGAACAGCTTGCCTTCAGAAATCGTGGGTGCTTCCATCACTGGAGGTTTTGTTTTGTGTAAACTCTGTCATTATGTGTGTTTCTCATTACACCATGTCAGACAGGACCTAGGAATAAGAACAAACATCTGTATGCTCAAACTGCTAAAGCAAAGGCTGGAAATACTGGGGCCTTTCATTTTATATATATATATATATATATATATTTTATATATTTTCATATATAGTAGGTAGGTCTTGGTGTATTGGAAATTTTGGCGGAATCTCATCCGTCAAGGCTGGTGTCTTCAGCTTCTGGGAGAAGAACGCTGAAGACACCAGCCTGAAGATGACGGATGAGATTTCGAAATGCCAAGGTATTCAACTTACACGGACAAGACCAATACACCAAGACCTACATATATATATATATATATATATATATATATATATATATATATCTTATTCAGGTCTTGTCCAAGATTGAGAATACCTAACGTTTCTCATCCGTCATCTTCAGGCTGGTGTCTTCAGCTTTTCTTCTGGGAGAATATCCTGTTTTCCTTTAAATTCCAGAGTTCTGGAGTTTAAAGGAAAAACAGCCACATCAGGCTAACGAAGCTGAAGACACCAGCTTGAAGATGACGGATGAGATTTCAAACGCTGCCAAGATACTCAATCTTACACGGACAAGACCAATACACCAAGACATACATACATACATACATACATACATACATACATACATACATTAAAAAGCAACTGAAATATGTGTTCAATTCTGATCACCCTTGGAGGTGAAAAAAAAATCTAATTTATCAACCACATAACTATCTTACAATGATCAAAACGCCACAAGAACAGGGACTTTCCAATCCATAAGTAGAAGACCGAGATATAGGTTGTACCTTCTGATTCATTTCCTTTTTGAAACAATGATTTTCTTTAAAAATGAAGCTTCAGTCATGATGGGGACTCTTCTACCAGTTCCATTCTTTTGTTTGAATCTCCTGACATAACTCCTGAGGATGCACAGGCCCTTCCCACTAGTGTTGAAAAAACTGTTCAAGGGGAATGGGATGATCCTTTCCAAGAAGAAACAGAAGGATAAAATTCTTCTCCCACAATGGCACCTGGACTGGGATGTTTGATGTTAGAAACTCCAATCTCAAATCCATCTGCAAATCAGTCTCTAAATCAGGGGTCGGCAACCTTAAACACTCAAAGAGCCATTTGGACCCCTTTCCCACGGAAAAGAAAACACTGCGAGCCACAAAACCCTTTTGACATCTAAAATGAAGATAACACTGCATATATTTTTTTTTTACCTTTATGCTGTGTATAAAAAAATAAGTGAACTGCTGGAGAAAACAAATGTTTAATTCTGCATGCAGCAAAAACATTTTGAACTCCAACAAAAGATGCTGGGTTGAAGGTTACTTTCAAATAAAATACTCAATTCTATTTGAGTCCTCATATTTATGAAATAAAAAGCTGAACTTAAATTATCCACCTTCAGCAAATCAAAATGCCATCTGCTTCTGTGTGCCTTCATCCTTTTATTGCTTGTACTGGGGGGTTAATAATTGGTTTTTTTTTCCTGAATGAATCTGCTCACATAAAATTAAACGTTTTATTTTCTTCTGAAACTTTTTTTGGATTTATCCATGGTTGGCCTACCAGGGATCAAAAAGCTCAATAAATCGTGCGCCAGTGGGTGTTGCCCATTGGCGGTGGTGACACATATTTTGAATGACAGGGAGTCAAAGCAGAGGGGTGAAAGAGCCACATGTGGCTCCAGAGCCACAGGTTGCCGACCCCAGTATAAATCTAGCAAGAATTGTCATAGGCAAATAATTTTTGACACTCAAAATTGGAGACTTGTTCTCCCCCTTCTTCTTTATGACCAGTCCTGTTGGCCAAACTAATCTTCATCTAGCATGCATTTCACACAAACAATGGAATGGGGGAGAGGGGAATCATTTTTAGTATGGCCCCTGTGGTATTCCTGTTTCCAGCATGCTGCAACAATAGGAATATGAAATAGGTTCAGTTCTTCATGAAAAATCTTCATTTCAAACCATACAGTTTGCAGCCATTATTTTCCTCTCAGACATATAGAATGTGTCCCAAAGTATACTAAATATCCAAATCTAATCATTTTAGTTAACTGGAATAAACTCGCTCATATAGGAAGCATAATTCCAGGAAATCAATCAAGGAAGGTAGTTGCATTCATGCTAGAGGTGAGCCATATATCTGCTGGTTCAAAGACCACTCTAGGTTTTGCATTGAATGTAGAGGTTTATACACCAAAGGTGAGCAGATCCTAGCGCTGTTTTTTTGGTGGAAGTGAAATATGTACCTTAAGTATCTGCGAGGCCGATGACATCCATTTTGTATCTTATTTCTCTAAATTCTCAAAACATGCACAAAAGAGGAGGAACAAGAGTTTTCTTTGGCTACATCCAATCTAGATTGATGATGCTGTGTCACGTATAGTTCCTGGGCTAAAATTTTGGCACTTTCACTTTCTCTTCCACTGTTAGCTTGCTGGAACCATCTGATTGGCCACTGGAATATTAAATGTCAGATGAGATGAACTTTTTTTGATCTGATTTAGCAAGTCATCTTTAATCATAGTCTATTTTGTAATTGAAACCACATTATAGAAACGGCCAGTGCTACATATTGTGGTAGTAGAACCAACCAGATGCTAATCAAAATTGGCTGATCTTGTGTTACCCGTCTCTCCACAGGTATGGGGATACCTTATGGTGTAAACGACCACCTTGGAAGTGGGGGACAAACTGTGTTTGGCTGAGTTTTGCTGTGCTATGTTTGACTATGCTGAGCTTAGTTTGTCTACAGACAGGGCTAATGCTGCATTTGGGCTCCCGTGACCCAGGAGTGCCCTCCAACTTTATAAGAACAATCCAAAATTCCTCAGAAAGAAACAGCACTCTGAAGCTCCCCTCAGCTGCTAGATCTGTCAACCGGAACTTAGAAATTACAACCCAGATTCTGACAGAAGATTCCTTCTTCTCCAGAATCAAGAAGTTCTGGCAACATCTTGAGAAAGTGCTTGCTGGATTTCAACAACTCAGGAAGGTTTCTCATTCCATCCTCCCAGCACAGCCCTTACCATGGCCTGTATGGCAGAAAAAGCTTTCATCCCAAGTACTGAGCCCTCGTCTTCGACAAGTCTTCCAGAACTATCAATCAATGAACAAGTTTCAGGTGCCCTCAGGTGTTGGGCAGCACCTAGGCAATCCACACCTAACTAGGATGGACCTTTTGTGCCAGCTCAAAAGCCGTGTGAATGTGTCTACTGTGTTGGGGGATGAAGGACCCTTTGCAGACCCAGTATGGAGGGGTATGCTGCCTCAGAGGAGTTTGGCAGAAGAACTTGGTCACCTGAAGACATGTGCAGTTGTGAGCTCAGCTGGCTCCATTTTGGGGTCAGGATTGGGCAATGAGATTGGTGAGTGTTAAAGGAAAAATCAGATATTCCCATGGGATGGGTGTCTACTTAAGCTTCCCCATACAGATGATAAATATATTATTCTTAAACAAATGCTATAATTCATGGTTGTATTGAAATGTTATTATTTTCTTTTTATGAAAGAGCAAAGGAATACAATTGTATATTATACTAGATCTTCCACCTTTCCTTTCTAGCTTGTTCTATCCATAGAATAGAGAACTTTCTAGGTTTCTATTGCTATTTGGATGATCAAAGTCATGCTCATATCTCTTTGGAACTATTCTTTCTTACCTGGGTGCTCCCAGTTCCAGTTAGGTCCCACCCCGGATTCAACATCAAAACTGTTATATATTTTTCAATACAGCACTAGTTTATTGTAATTAAAACTCTTCATCAATGGACTGACATCTTTTAACTTAAGTGGTTAAGGTGAATCTGTGACTGTCTTCCCATGAGCTATTGTAGCAGAAAAAGTAAAGTAAAGTAGCTTTTGCACAATATGCTAATCTTGGTTAAGATTATTGGTTTCTTTCTTTCATTAAGGGAACCTAGCATTTAACAATGGCTGTGAATATATTTCTGCATAAATATGAACACAAGTCCTAAAGCTACTAGATAAAGATAACCCAATTAAACAAATGCATAAAAACATTATTCTTGTTCACTTACTTATTGAGGGAAATCATCCAAGGCTCCATATTTGCATGTGACAAAAGTATTTGAATCTTTGGTTTCGGTGACTGGGTGTGCCATTTTGGTTCAGAAGTACAAAACTTCTGAACCAAAGTTTTGGTTCTGGATTTTGGAACTTCTGATTCAAGGTTCTTGTATTAACATTCAAAGTCCTACATGGCATGGGTCCGGGGTATTTGCGAGAACGGCTCCTGCCAGCATCAAATACCAGCCATCCTGTACGAGCGCACAGACGGGGGCTCCTCGGGGTGCCATCGGTGTTATCTTAACAGTCGGCAACACAATGTCATTTGGCGGCGACCCGGGGGAGGGCCTATTCTGTGGCGGCTCCCACTTTATGGAATCAGCTTCCGACAGAGCTCTGGCTGGCCCCCAATCTCCGCACCTTCCGCCACGATTTAAAGACCTGGCTATTTGCACAGTCCGGGCTGTGCTGACCTCCTGGGGGGGGGGTTGGTTGTGTTTTAACTTTTTAGCTTTTAACTTCTGGGGTTTTAAAATCTTTATTTGACTTGTACCTAGTTTAATTGGTTTTTTAGGTAATTATTTATTGTGTTTTTAGTTGTGAGCTGCCCCGAGTCCTTTTGGAGAGGGGGCGGCATACAAGTCAAATAAATAAATAAATAAATAAATAAAAAACAGGCTCAAACTATGATACTGCCACCACCATACCGTGTTTCCCCAAAAATAAGACCTACCCCGAAAGTAAGACCTAGCACTATTTTCTAAACCTGCCCTAATATAAGACCTACCCCGAAAATAAGACCTAGTGTAAATCTCCAGTTCCAGGAAGACTTTTCAGGGAGCAACCGTGCACCTGCAAAACACCCCCTACACACTCACACCCACTATTTGGCACCATAAATATATAAGACCTACCCCAAAAATAAGACCTAGTGTGTTTTTGGGAGCCAAAAAAAATATAAGACAGTGTCTTATTTTCGGGGAAACACGGTAAGTAGGACTCTAGGCAAAACTCTGAGATAGAAAATATTTCAAAATATTTGACTAGGTCCACAACTAGCAAAGGGTGCCAAACCAGGATCAATGCCTTTTGAAGGGGATATGATGCTGTACATCATGCTACTCCAACTGGGAAAATAGAAACAGCATATGACTGCCAGCCTAAAAGAAGTGGAATAAATGTTTGAGAAATATACAGAATGCAAGAGTGGAAAGTTTTGATTTGGATCACTCTTTGATAAGTTGCCATTTGTTATTTCTTGTCTTGCCCTCCTGTACTTGGAAAATAGGTTGTCCCCCTTTTCTTTCTGATAGCCTCTCAAATATTGGAAGATTGCTATAGTGTCATCCCTAGTTCTTCTCTTTGTTAAACTAGACATGTCCAGTTCCTGCCAACTGTTCATCATCTATTTTAGCCTCTAGACCCTTAATCATCTTTGCTGTTCTTCTCTGCATTCTTCTAGAGTCCCAACATCCGTTTTGTATCATGGACGCAATATTCCAAGTGTGGTATTACCAAGGCATTATAAAGTGATACTAAGACACATGATTTTGATATTCCTCTGTTGATTCAGCCTATGACTGCATTGGCTTTTTTGGCAGCTGCAGCACATTGTTGGCTCACACTTAAATGGTTGTCTACTAGGAGATCCATCTCACAATTATTGCTATTGAGCCAGGTACCACCTATTCTATACCTATGCATATGTTTTTTTCTTGCCTAAGTGTAAAACCTTGCATTTCTCACTGAGTTTGTTAGATAGGGCCCAGTGTTCAAGTTTGTCAAGATCTTTCTGGATCTTGAGCCTATCTTTAAAAGTGTTGGCTATCTCCTAGCTTGGTGTTGTCTGCAAATTTAATGAATTCCCTTCTGTCCTGTCATCTAAATCATTTATGAAGGTGTTGAAGAGTACTGGGCCTAAGACAAAACCTTGGGATACTGCATACTTTCCTCCATATAGATGTAGTTCCATTGAGGACTACACATTGAATGCAGTTTGTCGGTCAGTTATGAATCTACCTAGTAGTGATGCTGTCTATTCCACATTTTTCTATCTTACCAATAAATAAGTTGTGGACTACCTTGTCAGATGCGTTACTGAAGTCCATGTGTACTACGCTGACAGCATTTCACTAGTCCACTAATTTAGTCACTTTATCAAAAAATGCAATAAGATTTGTTTGGTATGATCTGTTTTTGATAAACCCATGTTGGCTTATTATAATAGCTTTGCTTGCTTCTAGGTTTTTGCACATCCGTTGCTTAATTATCTTTTCCAGGATCTTCCCCAGTATAAATGTCAGGCTGATTGGTTTGTAGTTTCCTGGAATAATTTTTTCCCTTTTTTTTGAAGATGGGAACCACCACAGCTCTTTTCCAGTTTTTTCTCTGGTAGTTCCCCGGGTGCTCCAGGATCTTTGAAAAATATGGTTTGATGGCTCCGAGATCATATCTGCCAGCATTTTCAGAACTCTGTGATGTAATCCATCTGGTCCTGGTGATTCGAATTCATCTAGAGTGGACAAGTGTTATGTTACCATTTTCTTGCCTGTTATATTGTGGGGTGTTTAAACTTGTTGTGCAGAAAAAATCATGTTTGCAAACTGATCAGGAGGAATTAGAGCTTTCTAGGTGCTTGAAAGCTGTCAAGGGCATTGGGTGGGTGGTGTGAATTCACAGCACTGGCAATTTGCTACCAACAAGCTGTGGGTGGTGAAAGATTTGCAAGATTAGTTAATTGCAGATAGACAGCAGGCTAATCTGCAAGAAACTCCATCTAGTCTCAAGGGGATAAAGTGAAAAAAGTGTGCTTTTTCTGCCACTGAGAAACAACAGTGAAACAGGAAAAAAAAAGTTTAAAGAAAGAAGTGTCTAGTGAATACCATGAGAGTTATAGAATTACTTTAGAAGAGTCTGTCCAGTTAAGAGATAGCAGTCCCTGATTTTTCCTCAGAAGAATGTTGAGGGAAGTTTTAGAAAAGAGGTTTTTTTCCTGATACAGAATAATATAAGCAAATAAAATATTCTATTAACAATCCTCAACATACAGACAACATCAAGTTTATACAAATTGGCACATTGTCAATACTGTGACTCTGGGCAGAATAAACAAATGAGAGGGATGGATGGGAGTGTGTTTATTTGGAGAGTTACAATCTTAAAAGTATCCTCACTCAGCCCATGGATTAGAAAGAGTCTCAAATTCTGTAGTGTACAGAGGAGGGAAGACAGCAGCTTCAGCAAATGGTCATTCAGTCTGGTGAGACACTTAAAATCTATAGGTGAGATGGCACATTAGCAGTTTTGAGAAAGTCTGTATAACAGGGCCAATTGTTGTCTTTACCTATTGAGAGATTCACAATACAAGACACAAATGCAGGTTTATTACTTTTCTTGTTCCTTTCCTATTCTAAAGGCTTTAGTGCCTCACACACAGATACCTAAGCAAACTATCCAATGCAATGTCTAGCTAGCCAAACTAGGTTTGAGTTCCACCATGCAAAATATTTCAACTTATTTGATGGTTCTGAATGTATTACAATTCCCATCCACTTGTATAACTTCCAGTAAGGCTTGGCCAGTCTCACTGTAGCATTTTTCTCATGTCTCTTTTTACATTTCCACTTGAGTACCATTGTTTCATCCCAGTTCACTTGAAAATATCAATTATCTCATTATGGGAACCACTTCATGTTTATGAACCATCTCTTGTAGATTTAGAAATCGTAATGCTTGTATTTTTTTCCTGACACAAATATTAAAATCTTGGAAATATTTGTTCCATTCCATCCTCAAGAAACTATCACTGGACAATTCATTCTGCCCCTATGGCTTGTTTTGAGTGAGTCTCAGATATTCCATCTTCCATATAGGTACTCATGCAGCATTATATATATTATTAACCATATAAATCAGAATATATATGCACTAGTAACAACATAGTGACAATTGTGCCCACCCCCTGTTTTGCTGTATATCTTGGCTTGATAGACTAACAACCAGATTGTTAGCCAAATCTGAATTATAAATGGAATAATGAACACAGTGAGTTTACAAAGAGCATATTAAAAATAATTATAATGCGCCCCCACATGCATAACACCAATGGGAGAGCCAATTTAGTCTAGTGGTTAACTTGATCAAATAAGATTCAGAAAACCCAGGTTCTAATCTTGACCTTGGTACAAAAACCATCTGGGTGACCTTGGCCAAGTACTCTCTCCCAGGCATAGGAAGAAGGAAATGGCAAGTCTCAGGACCTGCAGAGATTTTAATGTAGCCCTGGTTAGCAGGGACATTAAAGAAAGGAGAAGTCAGGCCAGACCAGTTATGTGGCTGTTTTCTCAACCCCATCTTGCTCTGAGGAAGGAAATGTTATTGTAAAATAAACCCAGGTCAGGAAGGGATGGCCTAGGGACAGAGTCTACCTGCTTTTACTCTCTCTTACTGTTATTTTCTCATTTTCTCAGATTCCCATAATGCTGTCCTTCGTTTCAATGGAGCCCCAACTGCTGGGTATGAACATGATGTGGGCAGAAAAACAACACTCCGCCTTGTGAATTCCCAGGTGGGGCCAGATTGAGCTGTGGAGGGCCAGATTGAGCTGTGGACAAAAGAAAGGGTAGTTAAAAGCTAAACAGGGAAAAGGTCATGGAAAATGCAATGGTTTAATTTCATTTGTTTGCCATGAAACAGACAGTAGCCTCAATTCTTTCCATGTTAGATCAGAGGTATCCTTAGGTAGTCAAAAAAGTGAAGATGGTATCAAGTACCAATGTGACAGAAGTTCTAGTCATTATTATATGCATCATATTTTATATCTGACATTGTTACTTCAATATATTTGGCTAACTGTCTTCAAATATATCAACATATAGGAATAATATAAAACCAGATTCAGACAATTACAGTCCTATTATAGACAATTACAGACCCAGCTGTTATGACAGAAGTAGGCAAATTGCACTGTACATCTTTAATACAAGATAGAATGTGCATTGCTTTGTCCTGAGAAAAAAAGTGAGATGCCTAGGCTCATAAGGTTAGAAGATCTCAGATGTCTTCTACTCCAGAAGACTCAGAGGTCTCCTACTTCAGCATGTGGAAATTCTGGAAATTCTGGATATTGAAGTCTATGTGAAGTCTATGCTTCTTAAAAGATGCTAAGTTTGAGTTACACTGTTCTATCTAGTCCATCTTCCTGCACAGGGTAGGAAAACTTATACTATCCCAAACAAATAATCTATTCAATTTTGCTTGAAAATATCCTGTGATGGTACATGTACAACTCCAGGAGGCAGGCTGTTGCATAGCCTATTTGTAATCATGGTCAGGAAATTCTTCCTTGTCTTGAATTTGGATTCCCCACAGTGAAGTTTCTATCCTAAAGTTTTCACAGAGAATTATGGAAAAATAAATAACTTGTACCAATCCATCATCATCCAAATCCTTCAGAGAGAAATCGTTACTGAAGCAGAAACCCCTTCACCCAAAGGCCAGCTGAGATGGCTCATTTAACAGATGCCGTGATTTCAAGGACAAGTTTGGGGCTTTCTCCAGCCTTTCTCTAATACGGGCCCAGATTCAGTGGCCTGTACTGGATTTTTCTTTCTGGCATTGAGACCTATCGGTCTGTAGAGATTTTCAGGTCATGGTTGTCCCAAAGGTGCTTTTTTCAGGAGGCAACTGGACTTTTTTCTTTTTTCTTTTGAAGATGTTTCACTTCTCATCCAAGAAGCTTCTTCTGTTCTGACAGGTTAGTGGGGAATGGAAGGATTTATATTCCTTGCAGACAGCTGGTCATTTGCATCGTTTTAAAGGGTCCTTGAAGCCCTTGGAGGTTTATCTGTGTCCTCAGGGTCACCTGAGTAGTGCTCCTGGTTCCTGTAGCTTTTTCCTCTGGAAATCCATTCCTACTCCCACAGCATTCAGGATGTTCATCCCAAATTGGATGAACCAGGAGCACTACTCAGGTGACCCTGAGGACACAGATAAACCTCCAAGTGCTTCAATGACCCCTTAAAAGGATGCAAATGACCAGCTGTCTGCAAGGAATATAAATCCTTCCATTCCCCTATCCTGTCAGAGCTGGAGAAGCTTTTTAGATGAGAAGCAAAATGTCTTCAAAAAAGAAAACAAAAAAGTCCAGTTGCCTCCTGAAAAAAGGACGTTTGGGATTGAGACGTATCATTCACTTACCTGCATTTGTTTTTTTAGCTGATATAAGGAGAGCCCTGCGAGGCTTGTGTTTGGGATCTGGTTGCTAGGTTACTGGGATTACTGTGGGGTTATAAAACCTCCCGAAACCTGGCAGAGATTCTCCATCACTGTAAAGATTGCATCACCTGGAGTTAACCTACATCATCTGATACTTCAAACCCATCACTGCTAATTTTCCCTTATGCATTCTTAACATAAATCTTGATCTGGCTGTTGGGGAAAAAATAGAATATAATCACAATATAATCACAATCTTTAATTAAGTAACAGAGGCTAAAATTTCCATATCCAAAGGTATCCATCCATGCAGTCAGAAAAGTCATGATGGCAGCTGGGACTGCATGATCAAAACCCTGCCCATTTGTACATGCATTACACACATACATGTGTTAAAAAGGCTCAGGGCTTTGATCATGGAACCATTGCCACCATTGTGCCCAAACCTCTTATAATTTAAGATATTTGTGAGCAGTCATTGGTGATGTTTATGTCTCACATATCAAGAGTGACCTTCTGGACCTCCTTCACTTTGTATTTAGAGATGGGGATAAGCTACTAAAATTGGTTTTTACTTGTTGGGAAGAAGGAAAAAAATTACTTTTTCTTCTTTCTTTTTCTTGTCCTTTACTTTTGTCTTCCACTTTTTTGTATTTTGCATATTTTGTATTGACTTTTATTCCTTCCATTGATAATTCTTAATACAAAATTTTTTGGAACAAAATGAAACTCAATTCCACCCTCAATTAATTGATTTATTACAGTATTAGTTCCAATTTAATGGCAAAGATAACTGCACAGGGTTTCTATGAATACCTTTAACTTCTATAATAATTGAGATACTTTACATTTTATTGGTAATGTTTGCTGCTGATGCTAGTACAGGTAGTCCTTGACTTACAACAGTTCTTTTAATGCCCATTCAAAGTTATAATGGTACTGAAAATAGTGACTTTATGACCGTTTTTCACAGTTACGACCTTTGCTCCATGATCATGTGATTAAAATTCAGATGCTTGGCAACTGGTTCATATTTATGACCATTGCTGTGTCCCAAGATCATGTGATTCGCCTTTTACAACCTCCTGACAAGCAAAGTCAATGGGGAAGCCAGATTCACTTTAACACCTGGGTTACTAACTTATCAGCTGCAGTGAGTAACAACTGTGGCAAGAAAGGTCATAAAATGGGGCAAAACTCACTTAACAAATGTCTCACTTAACAACAGTGGACTCAGTTGTGGGTTATAAGTCGAGGACTACCTGTACTGTATTTTGACATCCTTCACTAGCTGCAGGTCAGAGAAGGATCTTTGATCATTATTACTCAGAAAAAATCCTCTCCTCTGAAATTGTAGCAGTGGTTTTACAATATGTTTTGCAATATAAGCTGGATTGTTGGGAGATAGTGCTGAGATAGTTCCTCTATTTCTGCCTGGCATTTTGTTGAATATGCCTGGAATCCAACCCTCAGTTCAAAGTCAAATATCAAAGCCAGAAAATGATCAGAGTAGCAGCCTTCAGGAATATGGATTAATTATTAAGTTGCCTTTAAGGAGTTCCAGAGAAGTTGAATGACACTCTGTGTAATTCGGATGTAGTCAAATCACTGCCAGCAAATCTGCAAAGTGCAGCTTGAAGATGTCTGCTTTTATCATTCTCAACCAAAGTCATTAGGGCAAATTGCTTAGACTGGAGCAGCGCAAATATGAAAGGATAGGAAAAAAATGCATACCACAAAGGAAGCTGAATGTGAGTTTGGGGCTCTCCCTCCATGCAAATATATAAGGTGCTTCTGGGCAATTCTTGTAAAATGTAGGATATTCCTCTGATCATTTCTGAGTTCTTTCTAAATGAAGGGGAAGTACTCTTATTCTGATGCCAGGCTCGCTAGGAACACCATTAGATTGTTTCCCTTGCAGCTGCATGGTTGACTTGAATTTGTGGGTAAAAAAAGTGTCCTCATCCACATTCTTCTTCACAGCTGATGACTTCCCCAGAGCAGCATTTTCTAGATGGACAACTCTATGCCCAGGGAACTCTGGTCGCCTGGGATCCAGCCCCTTACCCTGGGGACCTAAAAGAGGTGAGATTCTCTAGTTAGGGTCACATTATATGCTAGCCTAGGCTAAAATGGGGCTGAGGTAACCTGTGGCTCCCATATGTTGCCATGATGGCGAACCTATGGCACCCATGCCACAGGTGGCATGCAGAGCCATTTGTGCCGGCATGTGAGGCGCAGGCAAACTTACCTCACTGTGCATGCATGCGCCTCAGAGCTGATTTTTTGGCTGATTTGAGGCCTTTTTCGGCCTCTTAGAGGCTCTGCAGGCTTTGCAGGCCGAATAATATTTTTCAGCCTACAAAGCCTGTGGAGGCTTTTTTCAAGCCTCTGGGAGGCCGAAAACCAGCCAAAAAAATCAGCTGTGAGGCATAGTGAAGGTAAGGGGGGGGATTGTGCACGCATGCGCAGCGGGTGTGGGGGGCATGTGCATTGCCTTCTGGGTGCTGGCACGTGAGCACGCACGTGCAAGTGTGCGCACAATTTTTGTCACAGGAGCCCAAAATGGTTGGCTACCACTGTCATAGCATCTTGTGTGATCCAGGCCAGTTTCTTCAGCTATAATATACAGGTAGTCATTGACTTACAACCAAAACTGAGCCCAAAATTTATGTTACTAAGTGAGAGTTGCTATGTAAATTTCCCCTCCTTTCACAACCTTTCTTGAGACTGTTGTTAAGTGAATCACTGCAGTTAACTTAGTAACATCGTTGTTAAGTGAAACTGACTCCCCAATAGACTTTGCTTGTCAGAAGGTCATAAAAGATGATCACATGACCCCAGGGCACTGCAACTGTCATAAATACATGTCAGTTGCCAAGCATCCAAATTTTGATCAGCTGACCATGGGGATGCTGCAATGGTTGTAAGTGTGAAAAGCTGTCATAAGTCACTTGTTTCAGTGCCTTTTTAATTTTGAACAGTCACTAAATGAATTGTTGTAAGTTGAGGGCTACCTGTAATTTGCTGGCACAACAAGACAAATGTCAACTCATAAAGTATTTCTATGGTCTTTTAGAGTTGCCAACAGAAAGGGAGGGGGGAGCAGTGCCGCAGCTTGCAAATCAAAATTGCATTCCATAAATGTTTTCAAACATAGTAATTAGGTGACCGAAGTTTCTACCGTGCAAAATTCTAACTGGAGAGCACGATTGATGACTCTTGGCTATGGATGTGTCCCATTGGAGAATATGAATTATGATACACCCAGGGAGTGAGGGAAAACCAGGGTCAAGGGTGACAATGAATGATGTGTTTCAAAGTCGGCTACACTCAGGCAATGCTGGACCTTTTAACTCCCAAAAAATCCTTTTGAAGTTTTGGAAGTTTGGCTTGAGACTCATGATTTAAATGGGGTTAAGTGCCAGAATCCTGACAACAACAATTGTCTGTGTTGTATGAACATAGTCTCTTTAGGATCTGTACTCTGGGACAGAAGGGGATCTGTGTACACATACATACATACATAACACCCACATATGGCTCATGAACCACATACGTTTAGCTCCCAGAGCACTCAAGAGAGACTGATATCCAGCAGCTACTGCAGTGAATTTTTTTTCCAAAATGTAATACTTAAAATAGATTGCTATCCTAAAAACAATAAATCCACGGATGAAAAAGTCAGGCCCAAAGTCTAACAGTAATTTCAAAACTTTGTGCTATAAAATGTTCCTTTTCTGTAGGGGATTAGAGAGATTCAGCAACTTATAAAAGGAGAATGAATGAAATGTGGTGTTCTTTGATCCTCTATTTTTAAGACCCAACTGGAAAATAAGCCCTAGCATAATGATTCGGGATGCTTGTAATATAACCCCTACCCCAAAAAATAAACCCTGGTTAAGATAGTCAGCCAGACAGATGCATTTATTTACCTTATTTCTCTGAAAATAAGACCTAACCAGAAAATAAGCCCTAATGTGTTTTTTGGAGCAAAAATTAATGTAAGACCCAGTCTTATGTTTGGGGAAACACAGCTAAAAGCAGTCTTTTGCAGCTTTTTACTTTTCAGTTGTAAGCTACCCAGAGTCACTGAGTTAAGCAACCTATAAACAGAATGAATGAACTGTATGATTATTGAAAATGGACCTAGATATAAGTACTATTACCTTTCTGTTGGATTGGAATGAAACTCAACTTGACCAGAATTTTTTTACTGCTTTGAAACTCATCAAATGTGGTACTCAATGCATTTTGACACAAAATTTTTGTCCTAGTACTCAGCGTTTGATTGGTACTCGATGCACAAGCTAGAACGTGTTGGTGCTGGCTGCCTTGTGACTCACTTATGGGGAAAATGTATTTGGTACTCATCATTTGGTACTCAAAAATGTATTTGGTAATCATCATGCCTCCCAGAACCAATTAATGATGATTATCAAGGTAGTACTATATATGTTAATCCATAAAAACATTAAACAACCAAGTAAACATACATTCTTATTGTGCATTCTGCTCAGTGTTGGACATATGCAAAGCATTATGTTTTATTCTCAGGCGTCACATCTTATGACATCCAACATCCAACAACCAACCTTCAGCTCCAGTTTTACAAAAGACAAGGTCACTTGGTTGAGTTGGACAGCTATAGAAATTGATTGAGTAAATAGACACATAAATAAATACAATCTAATTCAAGCATATTAATTTCACATATGCTTTCTCTAACTTAACAGGTGCATATGTTTCATTAATGCGAACGCTTTTTACCCCCAAAAGCATAATTAGTGAACTCACTGTTAGAAAATTGACTTACTGATGCCAACTTGGAAAATTTTCTTGAGACTGACAGAAAAGATGAACTGTGGGATCTTTGGTGCTCTCTGACAGATGTTCCTGCAAAAAAAATCATCCCAAAAATGCTGCAAATGGCACTTTCTGTGTTCTGCTTTGTCTGAATCCTTCTGCACTAAACAACAGAGCAACAAAGATGACTAAAGGTCTGGAGACTAAAATATATGAAAAATAGTTGCAGGAATTGTGTATGGATAGCAGTGTTCCAATATTTGAGGGACTGCCACAAAGATGAGGGAGTCAAGCTATTCTCCAAAGCACCTGAAGGCAAGACAAGAAGCAATAGATGGAAATTAATCAAGAAGATAAGCAACCTAGAATAAAGGAGAAATTTCCTAACAGTGAGAACAAATTAAAAAGAGATTATGTATATTATGCCATAATGGATAAATGGATCCTTTTTGTTGGAGTTGGACATCCAAATTCCAGTCCACACTCAGGCATAAAAGTTCACTAGATGACTTTAGTCTGAGTGGAATAAATGGCCCAATCAGCTTTACATTATAGATTGTCACTGCAGGAAAAAAAATTGGAGAAAAGATGCTATAAATACTGCCTTGAGATTCTAAATAATGGGATATAAATCTAATGAATGAATGTGCTTGGCAACTTTTAGAAGTACTTTTAGAAGTACTATGGTCTAATTCAGCTGCAGTGTTTCTCTCCCTCTCTCCCTCCCTCTCTCTCCACACACACACAAACTCACTCACCCATATTAATAAACCATATCTAAAGTCTAGAATTTTCCCCCTAGAGCAGCTGAATCATAGTTGCAGGATGTACCGATGATAATTTTCTATTTCAGAGACATAAAACTGTATTTCAATGACATAATAGACTAAAAAAGTCCATTAACAAGCACTTGTACTGGCTTTTGACCCCTACAGATCAAAACTGCCTTTTTTTGATTTTCTGGAGACTTTATTTATTTATTTATTTATTTATTTATTTATTTATTTATTTATTCGACTTATATGCCGCCCCCTCTCCAAAAAGGACTCGGGGCAGCTCACAGCTAAAAGAAAATACAACAATAAATAAATTAGTTAAAAACATATTAAACAAAATAAAGCCGAATTAAAGTTAAAACCCCATAATTAAATAAAATCAACCCCCAGAGAATCAGCACAGCCCGATTGTAAAAGAGCCAAGTCTTCAAATCGTGGTGGAAGGTGCGAAGATCGGGGGCCAATTGGAGCTCCAGCGGAAGAAGATTCCACAAAATGGGGCCGCCACAGAGTAGGCCCTCCCCCGGGTCGCCGCCAAGTGACATTGAGTCGCAGACGGCACCCCGAGGAGGCCCCGTCTGTGCACCCGTACAGGGCGGTTGGTATTTGATGTTGGGAGGAGTCGTTCTCGTAAATAACCTGGACCCATGCCATGCTGGACTTTAAATGTTAATACCAAAACCTTGAATCTCACCCGGAGGGCAACTGGGAGCCAATGTAGGTCGCAGGAGGGGTGTAATATGGGAGTATCGGGAGGCTCCCATCACTACCCCGATTCTGCACCAGTTGAAGCCCAAAGTGGTACGCAAGGGCAGTCCTAGGTAGAGAGTGTTACAGTAGTCGAAGTCGGGAAATAATGAGCCTGAGTGACTGTGCGCAGGGCATCTCGGTCCAGGAATGGGCGTAACTGGCGAACCAGCCGGATCTGGGCAAAGGCCCCTGGCCACGTCCCCCCACCTGCTCCTCCAATTTGAGCCGTGAGTCCAGGAGGACCCCCAGATTCCGTGCCCTGTCCACAGGGGCAACACCTCCTCCCCATGACCAAAGATGGAATATCCAAACTGGACCGAGATGTCGGTATGCACAGCCACTCTGTCTTGGCCGGATTGAGTCAAAGCATGTTCCTGTCCATCCAGATCCACATCGCTTCCAGACAACGGGACATCACAGAGAGAGCATCACTGATGTGGCCTGGGGTGGAGATGTATAACTGTGTATCATCAGCATACTGATGATAACTCACCCCAAAGCCACGGATGATCTCACCCAGCGGCTTCATATAAATGTTGAACAGGGGGGCGAGAGGACCGACCCCTGAGGCACCCCACAAGTGAGATACCTTGGAGTCGACCTCTGCCCCCCTGCCAACACTGTTTGCGAACGTCCTGAGAGGTAGGAGGAGAACCACCGTAAAACAGTGCCTCCCACTCCCAACCCCCCGAGACGTTGCAACAGGATATCATGGTTGATGGTATTGAAAGCCACTGAGAGATCTAACAGGACCAGGACAGAGGAAGAACCCCTGTCCCGAGCCCTAGAGAGATCATCAATCAGTGCAACCAATGCTGTCTCCGTGCTGTACCCAGGCCAGAAGCCCAATTGGTATGGATCCAGGTAGTCCGCTTCCTCCAGGAAAAGTGGCAATTGCTGGGCCACCACACTCTCAACAACCTTCGCTAAAAAGCGAAGGTTGGAGACCGGACGAAGTTGTTCAACGCTGGGTCAAGGGCAGGCTTCTTCAGAAGGGGCCTCACCACCACTTCTTTCAAAGCGGCAGGGAACAGCCCCTCCCTTAACAAAGCATTGACCACTGCCCGGAGCCAGCACGTGACCTCCCTGGCAGCATAAACCAACCAGGAAGGGCACGGGTCCAATAAACATGTGGTGGAGCTCAGCCTCCGCATAATCCTGTCCACTTCATCCTCAGAAACAGGATCGAACTCAGTCCAGGTCACATTGGCCAGACCACTCGATCCCCATCCTCAGGCCACTGCAAGTCGAGCGCAACCCTTCCCAGATCTGAGCGATTTTATCCTGCAGATACTGGCCAAATTCCTCAGCTCTGCCCACAAAGGGTCCGCCACCCCCCCCAGCTGCAGGAGGGAGCAGGCTGACCCCAAACAGGGCGGCTGGGCGTTATCTGCGGATGCTATGAGGGAGGAGAAATAAGATCTTCTCGCCGCCCCCACCACTACCAGGTAAGTCCTAATATGGGCTCTTAACTGGCTCGGTCAGATCCGAGCAGGTCGCCCTCCACCTGCTTTCTAGTCCCTTCTGCGACGCTTCATCTCCCGGAGCTCCTCGGTATACCAGGGAGCTGACGGGGATCTGCGCTGAGTAAGGGGACGCATGGGGACAACCCTGTTGAGGGCCCCCGCGGCCGACTGTTGCCAGGTAGCCGCAAGGACCTCGGCAGGGCTGTGGGTAAGGGATGCAGGAAAAACCCCAGCTCTGCCTGGAACCTCTCAGGGTCCATCAGGCCTGGGGCGGAACCATCTAAGTGGTTCCTCATCCCAGCGGTGTGGGGCGGCTTGATGGAAGACCAGCTGCAGGAGATAGTGGTCTGACCATGAAACAGGGTGGGTGACAATGTCACCACCCCCCAGACCACTCTGCCACTGCTCCGAGACAAAAACCAGGTCGAGCATGTTGCCCCCCTCATGAGTCGGGCCATCTATTATCTGGGTCAGACCCATGGCCTCCATGGAGGCCATGAATTCCTGGGCCAAACCCGACGCCAGTCCCAAGGAGGGCAGATTGAAGTCGCCCAGAACTATAAGCTCTGGAAACTCCACCGCCACCCCCAAGACAGCATCAAGGAGCCCAGGCAGGGCAGCTGAGACATAGCTGGGGGACAGGTATGTAAGCAGCACACCCATCCGACCTGCAGGCCCACACCTCAGGAGGAGGGATTCACACCCGCTATCTCCGGCAGGGACCTCCCTTGGAAACAGGGTCTCCCGAATAACAATAGCCACCCCACTACCCCTTCCCTGGGGTCGTGACTGGTGCAACACCCAAAAACCTGGGGGGCAAATGTCGACCAGAGGGACTCCACCCTCCAGCCCCAGCCAGGTCTCGGTGATGCAAGCCAGGTCCACGGCCTCCTCCTCAATCACATCACGGAGGAGTGGTGCCTTATTAACCATGGACCTGGCATTAAAGTACACCAGCCTGAGCCCAGGGGTCCCGGATCCCAAAACCCCCAGGAGATGAGAAGAGGCTAAGGGGTCGGAGCACGCCACAGCTTGGATATAGCGGGGGCGCGATCCCCTAACATGATATGGCCCCTTGCCTCGTCGGCTCCTACCCATTCCAACCACCCTAGGGATCATGGCTCCCACTATTCCACCCGGAGTCCCACGGGCCCCCTCATGCACCGCCAGCCATGGCCCTGTCTCAGACTGCATTGAACTCCTGCAGTAAAACCTCCACCCTTTCCACCCTTCCCTAACCCCCTAAAAAACCGATTTAAAATTTTTAACAAAGGAACCCTGGGTCCTTTTTTTTATCCCTCCCCAAGCCCCGGCCCCTTCCCCTTCCTGCGCCATGCCATCTCTCCGGATTCCACAATTCGTCCTCAAGATAGGCTGATGGTAAGCTGGTGGGCCAAACCCAAGGGAGGGGGGAATCCCTCAGAGCCCACAATTCCGCTGCCAGAAAAGTCCGCATATGTTGGTAAATGTCCCATCAACAAAGGGAGGAGTGGCCAAAGATGTAAATAGTATGTCCTAATGATGATCTTATAGTCTAAACATTGGCATAATTCTAAACCACTGGGTTGCCTCCATCCCTGGGTGCCCTCTCACGGCATTCCAGGGGGCTGTTGGTCGAGCATATAAGGCTGGCCGCTGCTCTCTCACCGCTGTGGCCCCCAGTGATTAAAGAGAGATGTTACACCGCAGTTGGAATTGCGCTGGGGAGGAGGTGGTACATTATAACCATTAACAAACCTGGAATATAAATCTCAGTTTCTGGAAACTCAAATTATTGCGGTAAGTGAGTCAAGTGACCCAGAGAGCAATAAAGGTTGATCGAGGAATCATACAAGATGGAGAATATAATAGTGGCATGTGTCATTATTATTTTTTAACTCAGTGTGTCATACAGCCGTAATTCAACTGAAGATCTCTAAAATCTCTGAAGTTAAAACTATCAAAATAATATTGAAAAAGCTAAATCAAAGAGGTGTACCATCTCTTTCTAAAAGTAAACCAAATGGGGTTCAAACAGAATGAAAAGGGGTGTTCCTGCAGAGAAGCCTTTCCCATTCCGTTGTGTTTTTGAGATGTCCTCAAAAACCCTCTGCAAATTCACTCTCTCCACTTTCAGGAAAGAACTAGAAAACTTTCATTGCTGAAATCCATGCTAAATTTTGTAGGAGGATTGTTTTGTGGAAATTATGATGTTTTGTGAATTCAGGCCATTTGGTTGGTCTATATTTCAGCCCAGGTAATCCTTGATTTATAACGATTCATTTAGTGACTGTTCGAATTTATACTGGAAAAAAAGATTTTTGAGGGTTTTTCACACTTAGACCATTGCAGCATCCCCATAGTCACATGATCAAAATTTGGATGCTTGGCAACTGACATGTATTTATGATGGTTGCAGGGCCCTGGGGTCATGCGATCTCCTTTTGTGACCTTCTGACAAGCAAAGTCAATGGGGAAGCCAGATTCACTTATCAGCCGTGTTACTAACTGAACAACTGCAGTGATTCACTTAACAACTGAGGCAAGAAAGGTCATAAAATGGGGTTAAAGTCACTTAACAATTGTCTTGCTTAGCAAGACAATTGTTGAGCTCAGCTGTGGTAATAAGTTGAGAACCACCTGTACATATACCCACCAAGAAATTCAGTTGATTCAGCAACTAGGTTAAGAGTGTGGTGCAATTGCAGCCATTTCATTGTTATGAGCTGCTAAACCTCTCTGCTGTATTTGGGGAAACCTGGAGATGAAATATAACTTTGGTCCAGAGGTGGTGTTTAGCAGGTTCCGACCAGTTCTGGAGAACCGGTAGCGGAAAGTTTGAGTAGTTCGGAGAACTGGCGAATACCACCTCTGACTAGCCCCACCCCCATCTATTCTCTGCCTCCCGAGTCCCAGCTGACTGGCTGGGTCTTCTTTTGTTGCCCTGCACAGGAGAACGGAGCTGGAAAGCAGGTTAATGGGGTGGGGAGGGAATGGGGATTTTGCACTATCCTTCCCCTGCCACACCCACCAAGCCACACCACGCCCACCAAGCCATGCCCACAGAACTGGTAGTAAAAAAAATTTGAATCCCACCACTGTGTTTGGTCTGTGGGGTTGGTTAGGCAGTGATGTTCTACCCTGACAGGTTTGTCTTTTTCATTCCCAGTGGTACAAGTCTCCTGATTATCCCCTCTTTGAACCCTTCCGTACCTTGCGGGCCAAAAGACCATGGCAGCTGTTCCATCTGTTGCATCCACGGCTACAGTGGGAGCTCTGGGAAGTGGTGCAGGAAGGGGCAGATGAGCAGGTGCAGCGCAACCCTCCATCTTCAGGCCTGCTGGGTAAGTAAGAAAGGAAATTCTTCAACCTACCATATTCTCTGTAGCCCCAGCTGCTACATCGTTTGTATTTGCTTGCAACTGCTGTTTTGAAACACTTCCTGTTTCAAAATAATCACTCTCTTTATATGTGTGGCCATAAAGTTACTATCTTGCATTCCTTGTCCCATGCTTTATTTTGATCAAACTTACTGAACCAAAAACCAGATTCTGTAACCGCCAAGAGGCTTGTCCTGTGGACTTCCTAGAGTAAGATTGTGTGGTTCCAAAGTATCTGGAAGGCATTGCTTCCTTAATCCCAAGAAGCTCTTTCTGCTAATTACAATTTGGGGGAAGTTGAAGGTAAAACTCAAATTATTTAGTGACAGTAATTGAATCGGGTATGTCTAATGTAATGAAAAGAAGGATTAGGGATGACATGATAGCAGTGTTCAAATATCTGAGGGGCTTCCACAAAGAACAGGGGGTCAACCTATTTTCCAGAGGACCAGAAGGCAAGACAAGAAGCAATGGATGGAAACTAATCAAAGCAACCTAGAACTAAGGAGAAATTTCCTAACAGTGAGAACAATTAACCAGTGGAACAACTTGCCTTCAGAAGTTGTAGGGTGCTCCATCACTGGAGTATAGCATTTCCTGCTTGAGCAGGGAGTTGGACTAGAAGACCCCTTCCAACTCTGTTATTCTGAGTTTACATAACACTCTAAATCTGGGTTAACAAGACGTAGTTGCTATATTTACATAACATCCCAGTCTAAGATTACCAGATTTGAATTGCAAAAATCCAGATGACCATTAGAGGCAACAAACAGACAACATTTCTATTTTTGCTGCCATCTAGAGGTTGCAAGGACTTTGAATAGCTAAGATTTGTTGGCTTTAATTATATCCAAACAAATTAACTTTATATAGTAATTCGCCTTTATTGCTAGATTTCACATGTAGCTGAATCTAACCCACTTTTCATCTAGTCCAGCACTCTGTGTGGATCAAACTAATCAGAGGCATCAGCACAGGATAGGATTCAAATGGTGAAAGCAGCATCATGTTGGTTCCACAACCCAGACCATCCCTTTTGTATATTGGTCATGATATTGTACATATACCAAAAGGACTGGAGCTTGCTTGGTATAAGGTTGCATTCATCATTTTAATAAGCACTGAATTTTACAGATGCCTCTATAGCCAATGAAAGAGTCATTCTGCATGTGCTCACAAGATCTCTCATCAATATTTCAATCCAGATGAAGAGATTTCTATAACTGACAGAACTCTATCTTATCTTGGCAATGAACTTCCCAGTCCCGGAGTTCCTTGTATACTAGTCACTTTATTTCCTTGTCTCTCTCATTCTCTGCTCAATCTTTAGGAACAGTGCTAATGATGTCCTTATGTGAACTTGTCCATGTGTATGAATTCCTACCATCTCAACGACAGTCCCATCAGTGCCACTATTACCAGGATTTCTCTGATGATGCCTGCACATTGGGTGCTTACCATCCATTGCTCTTTGAGAAGAACTTGGTGCGGCGCATGAACCGTGGCACAGAGGCTGACTTGGCACAAAAGGGCTGTGTGACACTACCAGGCTTCCAAGTCCTGAATTGCCCCCACAAGTCAAAAAATCTGAACAGGGTCTGAAGTAAGGTGAGGCAATCTGTTTTATATCGCAAACAGAAGGGATGATAGATATCATCTGAAAGCAGCATGCATCTCCACATAGATTGATTGAGCTATTGATGTACGGTAATGCAGTATTTCTCTCTTTAAAAAAACATGGTTTATTAAGTTATAGAGTATTATAAAAGACAAAATACAGAAGTAAACAGAAGAGCAGTGAGGAGGGAAGGAAAAGGGGAAAGTGAAGGGAAGAAAGATAGGGGGGAAGGGAAGAAAAAGCAGCATTGACTTCTGACTCTCTCTGTTACAGTAAAATAAGGCATTAACATCAAATCACAGCTTTTTGCTTTTCCATAATAGTATGAACAAGTCATTTCTATAAAGATCTATCATCTAATCTGTAAAACCCAAAGTCAGAGTTTCATTCTTTTCCACATCAAGCACGAAGTTCAGAAGTGGTTTCTATGTGGAAACAAAAGTAATTATGTTCTTTTCTTTAATCAAGTAGTCAGTTTTGCCATTTCACCAACTCCATCAACTTCTGCAACCATTTTTCCATGGTAGGAATTGAAGTGTTCTTCCATTTTTGCACATTCAATAGTCTTGCTGCTGTCAATATATATAGTAACAAAGTTCCATTTTTTTTTCTCCAATTCTTTGTCCGTTAGACCCAAAAGGAAAAGTTCTGGGTTAATTTTTATCCCTGTTTTCAGAATTTTCTGTATTAAAATATGAATCATACTCCAACATTTTTTTGCTTTATTATATGTCCACCATAAATGATAAAAAGTCTCTTCTTTATTTTTACACTTCCAACATTCATACCTTTATACATCTTAGATAATTTATCTGGTGTTAAATACCAACGATATATCTTCTTACAGAAATTCTCTTTTAGATTATAATTTAATGTAAATTTTAAACCCTTCATCCACATATTTTCCCATTGTTCAAGCATCACATTATATCCAAAATTCCTTGCCCACTGAATCATACAATGTTTTAAAATAGAATAGAATAGAATTTTTATTGGCCAAGTGTGATTGGACACACGAGGAATTTGTCTTTGGTGCCTATGCTCTCAGTGTACATAAAGAAAAAAATAAAATACATTCATCTAGAATAATACGATACAACACTTAGTGATAGTCATAGGTTACTAATAAGCAATCAAATCATACTAAGAAACAAATAAAACAATATAAATTGTAAAGATACAAGCAATACAGTTATAGTCATAAGTGGGAAGAGATAGATACTAGGAAGGATGAGAAGAATAATAGTAATAGTCTTAGTAATTTGACAGTGTTGTGGGAATTAGTTGTTTAGCAGAGTGATGGCATTTGGGGAAAAACTGTTCTTGTGTCTAGTTGTTCTGGTGTGCAGTGCCCTATAGAGTCATTTTGAGGGTAGCAGTTGAAACAACTTATGTCCAGGATATGAAGGGGCTGTAGATATTTTCACAGCCCTCTTTAGTTTAGTGTACTTTACTTTACTTTATTGTCATTGAATCTCCTACAATGAAATCAAACACCATCTTCAGTGCACATCATGACCATGATGTGGTCCATCAGGTACACAAACACATATCCTTCACACTCCATACATTGAACTGAAAGCCACCAACACTGCACTGTACAGTAGAATTCAAAAGAGCTACTGCCCTGGGATGGAAGCCGCTTTTCCAGCCTATCTGTCCTTGTTTTTATTATCCTGTACTGTCTGCCAGATGGTAATTGTTAAGTCTGCATGAAGAGTCAGACGCGAAGAACTTCAGTGAAAAGTTTATTTAGTGACTACAGCTTGAATGGACCCGACTTGGCTGGGCTACGGCTGCTTCTTATAGCCAGCAGCCATAGTTGCCAGCCAATCAGAGTGCAGGGTTTTCCCGCATGATTTAAACCAATCCTATTTGACATTTTACAAGAACAAATCAAACTAAACCAATGACATTCAAACCTACATACATAACACCCCTCCCCACTAGGTTCAGTCCATACCAAACCCCAACCTATCTAATGTATTCTTTTAAATAGCTGGGGCTCTTGCGTGTACGTTGAGACCTTCGTGGTTCAGAAGTTTTAACATTCTCACCCAGTGAGAGAGGAAATGTGTCTGCTGACATTTCCCTACTGGGACTTCCTGTGAAAGAAGACCCTGTTTGATTGTTAGAATCTGGTCTCTCCTCCAACCCATCTCCAGCCCAATGTCAGCACCCAAGTCAGGTAGTGATGTACAATCTTCCACATCTAAGGATGGATTTTGGCATTGTGACAGGTTTGGAATGGTTCCTGTTGTACTGGCATTGTACACATGGGGTTGATTCTTGCTGCTGATTTTCCTCCTGTTCCTCCCCTTCCCCCTAGAATTGACATCAGGTGAGGGAACTAGAGAGGAACAAGTGCGATGTTCCTGAGAGAACCTGGATCTAAGTTGATCAATGTGCCTGCTCCAGAGGAGTCCATCCTCTGTTTGCACCCTGTAAGAACGAGGCCTGTGATCTGAGTTATCTCAGCAGGAATCCACAAAGGTTCACCTATAAGGTTCTTAGCATAAACAGAATCACCCACACTGAATGTGCGAACTTTGGAAGTGGAATCTAGTGGTGTGTTGGGTGCGTAAGTGGGATGAAGGCGGTCAAGGGAAGACCTAAGTTTCCTACCCATCAACAATTCTGCTGGGGATAAGTTATTAGATGGGTTAGGAGTGATGTGCTGAATGCTAAGAAGTTTTTCAACTTTCTCAGTGATGTCCCCAGGACCCAGTTGCTGAAGCTTCTCCTTGGTAAAATGTACCATGCGTTCAGCCCAGCCGTTCGCCGAAGGGTGCCCAGGGGCAGTAAGGGCATGTCCGATACCCTGTTGTGCTAGATATGATTCAAAAAGGTTGGATGTAAATTGAGGGCCATTGTCAGAGACAAGAACATCAGGTAACCCGTGGGTTACAAAAAGTTTTCTGAGCTGTTTGATGACAGCATCAGTTGTGGTGGATGCCATGGGGATAACCTCTAGCCATTTGGAATATGCATCTACTATAATAAGAAAGGTGTGCCCTCTGGTGGGGCCAGCAAAATCAATGTGAATCCTGGACCATGGGCCTCTAGGACATTCCCATTCCTGTGTGGGGGCGAGAGGTGGTGCAGGCCTGACCACCTGACAGTTGGGACAAGATGCAACCCAGATTTCAACCATTTTGTCAATACCTGGCCACCATACATAACTCCTGGCCAATCCCTTCATCCTTACAATACCAGGATGACCCTCATGTAACATTTCCAAAACCTCTTTTTGCAGTTTTGCAGGAATAACCACCCTGTTACCCCACAAAATACATCCTCTTAATACAGATAATTCAGTTTGCCTGGACTTAAAAGGTTGGGCAAGGTGAGGTAGATCTTGAAAAGGCCAACCTTTCTTAATCCAGCCTATAACAGGAGCCAACACAGTGTCTTTGGCAGTCTCTCTGGCAATTTCAGCAGCATGAACTGGAAGCTTGGCAACAGTTTCTAGGAAAAAGGCGTGTGTTTCAGGTTCAAAGTCCTCCTTGTGGCAAGGAAGTGGGCAACGACTCAGTGCATCACCATGTCCAATGTCCTTGCCAGGCTTGTGGATAAGTTTGTATGAATAAGCAGCAAGAAATTCAGTCCACCTCAGCAGTCTTGGTGACAGGATAGTAGGTGTAGGCTTGTCTCCTGCCACAATGCCTAACAAAGGTTTGTGATCTGTAACAATGGTAAATGTTCTCCCATACAGATATTCACGAAATTTCTTAACAGCTGCAACAATTGCCAGTGCCTCCTTGTCCAATTGGCTGTAATTCCTCTCTGCTTTGGTCAAAGTGCGAGAGTAAATGCAATAGGGGCTTCTCTCCCACTGGGAAGCCTGTGGCTCAAAACCCCCCCCACTCCAAAAGGGGATGCATCACAAGTCAGTACAACAGGCAAATTCTCAGAGAACTGTATCAGTACAGCATCAGACGTGATTAGTCTTTTAATACTGTTAAATGCTGATTGTTCCTTCCTGCCCCAGACCCACACAGACTTTTTATCAAGTAATCTGTGCAATGGTTCAGCAATGGTTGACTTCTGAGGTAGGAACATGTGATAAAAGTTAATGAGTCCAAGGAAAGCTTGCAAATCTGTTTTGCATTTAGGTCTAGGGCTTCTTTGATTGCTTTAACCTTGGCATCTGTAGGGTGGATGCCATGCTTGTCAATCATGTAGCCCAGGAACTCAACCTTGTCAGTTTTAAGAGTGCATTTTTCTTCCTTGACTTTTAACCCCGCTTTCCTGAATCTGGTAGGGACTTCTCTGAGTCTTTCTTGTAACTGAGTGTCATTTTCAGCAGAGATTAACACATCATCAAAGTAAGGCACTACCCCTGGCAGTCCTTGGAGCATTCTTTCCATAAGGCTTTGAAAGATGCCTGGTGCCACGCTTACTCCAAATTGTAACCTTTTACATTTGAAAGCACCTCTATGAGTCACAATGGTTTGGGCCTCTGCAGTGGCATCATCAACTGTTGTTGATATGCCTGGGCCAGATCCAATTTGGCAAAGACTGTACCCCTGCCAAGTGAATGTACAGATGATGCACCACTGGAACTGGATATGCGCTCTGCTGCAGCGCATGGTTCAGTGTCCCCTTATAGTCTCCACAGATTCTTACTGACCCATCAGTCTTGACTGGTGTGACTATGGGTGTCTCCCATCTGGAGTGGTCAGTGGGCTCTAAAACCCCTTGAGCTATTAATTTGTCTAATTGTGCATCAATTTTTTCCTTTAAAGCAAATGGGACCCTTCTGGGCTTTAAACGAATTGGGGGCACCTTGGGGTCTAGGTTGAAAGTGATAGGGGTCCCCATATACTTGCCCAATCCTTCGCTGAAGACCTCTGGAAACTCAGACTTCAAGGCCTCTTCCCATTCAGAGTTGCTCATGTGATTGATGCCAGTCACCTCGATGCCTAGTGGATTGAACCACTCAAGTCCCAGCAAGCTTGGGATCCTTGTCCACGATGGTCAGGGGCAAACATTTGGTGTGGCCTTTAAACTTCATGTTGAATTCTCTTGTTCCAACTACTGGAATCTTGTTCCCTTGGTAGTCTTAAGAGTCAGTGCTTGCTTCTGAAATGTTTCTTCTGAATGTTGGGAAGTAACCTGTGAATAGTGTCCCATGACACCATAGATAAATAGGAGCCTGAGTCCACTTCCATTTGGCAAGCCTTCCTTCAATGAATACCTTCACATGTACTTTTCTGCTTCTCAAGGGTGAAGAATGACCAATGGTGACTGTTTGATGAGTTTCATTCTTCCCATTTGCTTCTGAGTTGCGCCCCATTTTCTCACTGAAGTTGTTGGGCTTGAATTCTTTCTCAGGAAATTTCTTCCTACTAGGTGGAGTTCTGGATGATTTGCAGACTCTTGCTAGGTGACCTCTTTTCACAGCGTAGGCAGATGGTGTCTAAAAACTTGCATTCAGTGCGGGGGTGTGGGCCCCACCCCAGCCTCTGCAATAAAATTCTTGTCTCTTTTTTCTAAGGTCTTTCCTTTTCTTCTCCATTCTGAGTCTATAAATTCCTTCCTCCACCTCACTACAGTCTGAATCAGAGTCTATTTGCTGTAGGTTGTTGTGGACTTTCCACATCAGAATGGCTTGAGGCCTTGTTAATTTTCTTCATAGCTGCTGCTGAGGACTTGGTTGCTTCCGCTGAAACAGCTTCCACTATGGCCTCCTTAAATGTGATCTTAGGTTTCATTAGTAATTTGCTCTGTAAGACCTTATCTTTAAGGCCTAGAACAAACCGATCACGCATGGCCTCTTCTAAGTTGGTAAACTCACAAGCACCCCCAATGTCCCTTAAACTTGCCATGAAGTCGTTAACATTTTCGCTTTCCCCTTGATCCCGACGATAAAATTTGTGTCTCTTAATGAGGCACGATACTTGTGGGGCGTAATGGGCTCTTAAAAGCTTTTCTAAATCAGGCCATTCCATTACCTTCAAGTCTGCAGCTCCCGCCAATGCCTTCACCATCTTGAAGACTGCTGGACCGCAGTGCGTAAGAAAGACCGCCCTCTTCCGCTTCTCGGAGATGTTGGCGAGGTCGTTTCCTTCCAAATACATTTGGAAGCGATCTGCATACGATTCCCAGTCTTCTGACGCCGGATCGAACGGGGCTGGGGGGGTGTTCAGCGCAGCCATCTCGCTCTTCTGCTTGTCTTCTGCGTCGTCTTCTCTTCAGGGGAATCCCACCTTCGTTGCCAGTGTTAAGTTTGCATGAAGAGTCAGACGCGAAGAGCTTCAGTGAAGAGTTTATTTAGTGACTACAGCTCGAATGGACCCGACTTGGCTGGGCTATGGCTGCTTCTTATAGCCAGCAGCCATAGTTGCCAGCCAATCAGAGTGCAGGGTTTTCCCGCACTTTTTAAACCAATCATATTTGACATTTTACAAGAACAATTCAAACTAAACCAATGACATTCAAACCTACATACATAACAGTAATAGTTCAAAAAAAGGGTTCCCAGGAGGAGATAGATCTTTGAGAATGTTTTGAGCTTTCTTAAGGCAGCGGGAGCTATAAAGCTTTTCCAAAAAGGGGAGAGGGCAACCAATGATCTTCTGGGCAATGACGTTAACCCTTTGGAGTGCTTTCCTATCTGCCACTGTGCAATTGGTAAACCATACAGAGGTGCAGTAAGTTAAGATACTCTCTATGGTGCAGCGGTAGAAAGTCACCAGCAGTTTTTCATTCAGCTGTTGTTTTCTGAGAAGTCTCAGGTAGTGTAATCTCTGCTGGGCCCTTTTGACCAGTGCTGCAATGTGAGCACCCCAGGTCAGGTCCTCTTTTATGGTAACACCCAGAAACTTAAAACTGGCCACTTGCTCCACTCGGTCTCCATTGATAAGCAAGGGCTGGATGTCTGATTTGTTCCTTCTATAGTCCACTATAAGCTCCTTGGTCTTATTGGTGTTGAGGACCAAGTTATTGTCTCCACACCACGAAAGCAACCGGTCCACCTCATCTCAGTAGGCAGACTCATCCCCTCTGGAGATGAGTCTCACCATCGTTGTATCATCTGCAAATTTAGTAATAGTATTACTAGCCTCAGTGGGAATGCAGTCATGTACATTTTGACTTTTTGACATCTTTTTGACTCGTGCAGTATACAGGCAGGGGTGGGGTACAAATTTTGTAACAATCGGTTCTATGGGCATGGCTAGGTGGGCGTGGCTAGGTGGGCATGGCCATGTGACTGGGTGGGTGTGGCTTTTTTGCAGCAACCCCCCCATTTTTTGGGCCTTCTGGGCCTCTGGGAAGCCTCCTGAGGGAGTGTTTTTGCTCCCAGAAGGCTTCCCTGGGGCCCAGGAAGGAAAAAAAATGGAGCATGGGAGGACCCCCCTCGTGCTCCATTTTGGGGCCTCCTGGGTGATGTTTTTGCTTCCCTGAGGCCCAGGAAGGTAAAAAATGGAGGGGGCAGATTTTTTGCGTTCCTGGGCCTCAGGAAAGCCTCCTGGGCAAAGCAGTAAGTAAGCAAGGAGAATCCCAGCACAGCTGATTATAGAAACAGCTGATCATCGGGAGGGGAAAAAAAGAAATACCTTAAGTGACTGGGCGGGGAAGAATGCAGTCAGCAATGTTGGGCATGTACGCTATGTTGCGCATGCACGATAAGGACTGACTGGGAGGGGAGGGGCGGGCAGAGAGGGGCAAGGCCAGCCAGGGGCACGATTTGCTGGTTCTCCAAACTGCGCAGAATCATAACAACTGGTTCTATAGAACCGGTCCAAACTGGTAGAATCCCACCCCTGTATACAGGTCTTCAATGAAAGGCAGGTTGGTAGCAATTGTTTTTTCTGCAGTTCTAAATATCTGCTGAAGTCTGTATCTGTCTTGTTTGGTTGCAGAGCCAAACCAGACAGTTATAGAGCTGCAGTTGACAGACTCAATAATTCCTCTGTAGAACTGGATCAGCAACTCTTGGGGCAGTTTGAGCTTTCTGAGTTGGTGCAGAAAGAACATCCTCTGTTGTGCTTTTTTGATGACGTTTTTGATGTTAGGTGTCCATTTTAAATCTTGTGATATGATAGAACCTAGAAACTTGAAGGTCTCTACTGTTGATACTGTGTTGTCTAGTATTGGAAGAGGTGGTTGTATAGGAGGGTTTCTCCTAAAATCTACCACCATTTCTACGGTTTTGAGTGTATTTAATTCAAGATTGTTCCGGTTGCACCACAAGGCTAGTTGTTCAACCTCCTGTCTGTATGCAGATTCATTGTTGGCTTGAATGAGACCAATCACTGTTGTATCATCTGCAAACTTCAGTACTTTAACAGAGGGATCTTTTGAGATGCAGTCATTGGTATATAGAGAAATGAGAAATGGAAAGATCACACAGCCCTGGGGGCTCCTATGCTAATTATACAGGTATCTGATGTGATTTTGCCTAGCTTCACCTGCTGCTTCCTGTCTGTTAGGAAGCTTATGATCCATTTACAAGTGTGGTCAGGTACAGCTAGCTGATTTATTTTAGTTAGAAGAATATCTGGAATGATGGTATTGAATGCTGAGCTGAAGTCTACAAAAAGGACTCTTACATAGGTCTTTGGAGCTTCAAGATGTTGTAGGATGTAGTGCAGAGTCATATTAACAGCATCATCTGTCGATCTATTTGCTTGGTAGGCAAATTGCAAGGAGTCTAACAGCAGATCCATGATGGTTTTCAGGTGGGCCAACACTAGCTTTTCAAAGGTCTTCTCAACTACAGATGTTAGAGCAACCAGTCTGAAATCATTCAGTTCTTTGATAGAAGGTTTCTTCAGCACTAGGATGATAGTAGAGCATTTGAAGCAAGAAGGACCATAGCACATCTCTAGTGATTTATTAAAAATGGAGGTGAATATATGGGCCAGTTGATCAGCATAAGCTTTTAAGCAAGAAGGAGTTATCTTGTCTGGGCCTGGTGCTTTTCCTGGCTTTGTCTGTGAAATAGACCTTGCACCTCATTCTCTGTAATTACCAGAGGTAGTGGGCCCAATGGGATGGGGTAGATTGTATGAAACTTGGTTATTGTCGGTGTGTCTGAGATGGGGATTGTGGAGATGGGTGGCAGTAGTTTTCTCTCAAACCTACAGTAAAACACGTTCAAGTCATCTGCCAGTTGTTGATTTCCTTCAGCATGGGAAGGAGGTTTGCTGTAACCGGTGATATTTTAAAGAGTTTTCCACATGTTTGCTGTTTCATATATTTGCTGTTTTACATGTTCATTTTCCAAATTCAATTTCAATAACATTTTGTAAATCTTAGCAATAAAATGTTCATCGTTGCAACTTAATGTAAGTTCCAATCCATTTTTAACAAAGTCAAATCCATAGCACTTTTTATCTAATTTGAACCTTTCTTTCAGTTGCTGATAAGTAAACTAAGGGTAGGCATAACCTTCTGATTCAAGTTCAGCTTTAATATTGGGTCACCAGAATTAAAAGATAAAATTTTACTATACGTCAGCCAATGTGGCTTTGCCACCATTTCTTTTCTAAAAACAACTTCCTGTAGTGACACCCAAAACGGCAGTGCAGTATTAAGATATGTGGCTGAGGAATTCTGAAAGTTGAAGTCCACATATCTTAAAGTCGCTAAAGTTGAGAAACGTTGATGTAGTGAAATGAGTGGCAAATTAGCAGAAATAGTCCAGGAAGCCCAAATAGCTTTTACAGTAATAAATCTGCATAACCATTTGATGGCAGCAAAGAGAATTTTTGCTATCTCCTTACTGCCATCTAGTGTTCACTGGGATTTTTAAAGCTCAAGTGTGATGGGTGCTCGAGACATTTTTTCTAGAAGAGTTTACTTGTTTGTAAATGTAGTTCAAAAATCCATAGAAGTAAGAAACCATTTTGCATTTGCTTATAAGACATGATGCATTGCAGATATTTATCACGGTATATAGCCAAGCATCCATTTCATAGAAGTTGAATAGAATAGAAGTCATGTTTATTATGATTCTGAAGGCTGCACCGGCAATCCTAAGAGAGTTGGAAAGCAACTTCTGTAGGTTTATGCAAATCAAAGGTCTTAAATATTGAGTAATGAAGGTGGGATTACAAACACAAAGTTTATATTAAGAATATCAGAGTTTGTGTGTTATTCTGTCTGACATATCTATGCTTGTTACCTGCCTGGTTTCCTTTAGCTTTCTTCATCTCCATGTACCCCTTTTCCTTATTAACATTCCTTTGCTTTGCCTTGTTATTTTATATATTTATTAAACTTATATGCCAGTCACCTAGTGAAAGGTAACTCTAGGCCAGGGGTGTCAAACTTGATTTCATTGAGGGCCACATTGTGTTTGACCTTGGGGGGGCTGGGGGGCGTGGCCAGGGTGGACATGGCCAGCTCTACATCACTTGCATCGGGGGCACCTGTGGTGACCCAAGTGCTCTGTCAGTGAAAACGGGCTCCCGATCTCGGTTTTTGGCTGCGACGGCCTCCTGCAACCCTCTGCCAGTGAAAACAGCTTGGGAGAGCTGCCCGCAGCCCTCGCGAGCTCCATTTTCAGCTGCGATAGCCTCCTGCAACCCTCTGCTAGTGAAAACAGAGCTCGGGAGGGCTGCATGCGGCCCTTCCAAGCTCCGTTTTTCTGGCAGAGGCACTGTGGGCCAGTCCATTGCTGTTTCCAGGGTGACCCCATGGGCCAGATTTAAGCACTCCATGGACCGGATCCAGCCCCCAGGCCTTGAGTTTGACATCCCTGCTCTTGATGGCTTACCATCAATCAATAAAACACCTAATGCCATTTCCTCCTTCAATGTAAGTATAAAAGGGAATAAAATAATCCATTTTTGCACAGGCATTTGAGACATTGCATTTCTGAGCCAACACATACGGGTAACAAGATCTAATCCAATGGTAGAGTTGGGTTTGGTAACTTTTATACACTGAATTCTGCCAGCTTTGTCTTAGCAGGATAAGAAAAATGACAGCTTGTTCTTTCTTTTGGAAGGAAAATAAAGCAGAATCCAATTATATGTATTTAATCCTCCCAAATAGCAGTTTAGCAGTTTTGCCTTACTTGAAGGTAAAACTAATTTTAAACAAGTGTTAAGTAGGACTGGTTTGCAAAAGATCACTATGCAAAATCTTCAGACAGAAACTTAGCATATTCTTGTAAAAAGTAAATCAGCAGCCAATGCCCTACCTTGTCAAGCTGGTACAGATTATTACAAACACAGGAGTTATTTATGTTTTTATATTTTAAAAGATATGTACCACCTAGCTGGAGGAAAAACAGAAAAGGCAGCTGGCAACAGAGTAAAAAGTTCATCAATCAATACAAAATGCATCACAAAAAAGCTGTAATTATCAGCCTTGATGTTGGAGCTAAGATGAAGAAAACTGGAAAGTGGATGGATTACAGGTGGAGGAAAACCCACAAATCTGACTAAACATGAATTACAATCCATGACTGAGGTAATTCTGTAGAAGTAATGGAGGGGAAGAACATTTTTTCCCTTTGTTTCACGGTAGCTTACTATTTTTTATTTTATTTTTTATTTATCAAATGTAAACACTGCCCAGCTCACTATCTAAGTGATTTGGGTGATCTACAGGTAAAAAACATTAAAAAAATATACATGCAAAACGTTAATGATGTTGCTTGCATTCTATGTTGGCCTCTGTAAGAGATGTCTAAGAGGAATTTCCAGATCTGAATACAGAATACAAGAGTTGGAGGGCTTCTAGTTCAACCTTCTGCTCAAGCAGGAAAAACTATACTTTTCCAAACAAATGACTGTCCAATCTGTTCTTAAAAATCTCCAGTGGTGGAGCACCCATAACTTATGAAGGCAAGGTGTTGCACTGATTGTTTTTATTGTCAAGAAATTTCTCCTTAGTTCCAGGTTGGATCTCTCTTTGATAAGCTTCCATCCATTAACTTCCTGTCCTGCACTCGGGTGGTTTGGAGAGTAAATTGTCCCCCTCTTCTCCTCTCAAATATTGGAAGACTACTACGGTGTCGCTCCAGTCCTTCTCTTCATTAGACTAGACATACCTTCTTCCTGCAACCATTCATTGGAAGTTTTAAAGCAACCATATTTGTTGCTCTTCTCTTCACTCTTTCCAGAGTTGCCATACCGTTTTTATATCATGGTGCCCAAAATGGACACAGTATTCCAAATGTGGTCTTACCAAAGCAGTATAAAGCAGATCTAATACTTCATGTATCCTTAATACTATCCCTCTTGTGTGAGTTCTGGTAATGTTGGTCATGGTAATTTCCAGTCTTGATTAGAGAAAAGGATCTTCTACCCTGGCTCCATTTTCACTTCCCAAATGCAATTTAAAGATTACTTACTACTGACTTCACTTCCTGTGAAACTGAGGTGAGGAGAAGAGGTGAAAATCACATTAGGGAAATTTAGTTGTGTCCTTGAGAAAGGACTGCCAGAGAAGAAACAGTTATTAGCCCTGAGAAAATAGAAGGTGTGAGACATGGATTCAGAACGGCCCTGCCTTGACCTATTGGTCCTTAAAAAGGGCAGGTTTTTAAAATTATCTTAATATTTGTTTTTCTTCTGTTCAATCATGTTTTAATCTGGACAAGTCTTGAGGGTTTGTAAATCTGAGGGTTTGTAAATCTGCTAGAGCAGGGGTCTCCAACCTTGGCAACTTTAAGAATTGTGGACTTCAACTCCCAGAGTTCCTCAGCCGGTAGCTGTCTTGTGCTAGAGAAGCTTCTGTGACTCTTAAGGTTCCTCTTAAATTTAGTTGTGTCCTTGAGAAAGGGTTGCCAGAGAAGGAACAATTATTAGCCCTGAGAAAATAGAAGGTGTGAAACAGAGATTCGGAACAGCCTTGCCTTGACCTATTGGTCCTTAAAAAAGGGCAGGTTTTAAAAATTATCTTAATATATATTTTTTCTTCTATTCAATTGTGTTCTAATCTGGACAAGTCTTGTAGTTTTCTTGGCAGGATTTTTCAGGTGTGGTTTACCACTGCTTCCTTCCTAGGGCTGAAGTAGAGTAACTAGCACCAGGTCACCCATCTGGCAAGACTAGAATTCTTGGTCTCCTGATTTCTTAACCTTAATCACTACTACACCAATCTAGCTCTCCCTGTTAATATATCTACTACAACAATAAAATAGCATTATTACTTCCTGCAGTGTCCTGATCTGGTCTGCCTCACAGGGCTGACAACTACAGACCCATCCCAAACTGTTTCGTAGGCCTCTTGTATAAAAAAAGAGAATGCAACAGAAACCAAGCAGCCTGAAACTTCATATCTAGGTTTCAAAGTGAGAATCAAGCTTACAGAATCAGCCCTTAGATAATCAAAAGTCCAGGACTGGGGAGGAAAGGTGATGCAGAATGATTGCAGATAACAGAACCATAGCTCTGAAACAGTTTCAGCTACACCACAGCTTGAGCTGTGAATATACTATATCAGCTTTGCAGCAGAGTGGCATGAAGCTGCTTTCAAATTGGCTAAGGATCCTCATGTCTTCTGCAACTCCTTATGTAACAACCTTTTCAGCTGATAAATTACTGACCTGGAGTGAGATGGATTGGCCACAATTGTCCATGTTCTAATAATGTATCCTATTTGCACATATTTACATCTTGGATTGTGGTTAGTCCAGAATAGCCCAGAAACTTCAGTTGGTCCAAAACAACTTGCAGGAATAGCAATTGAGATGGTGTTTTTGATCATAGTACAGTAGAGCCTCTGGTCACAAACGCTTCTGACCATCACTAAATCAGGTTCCGACCAGAAAATTCACAATTTTTTCTTGCGGCCAATTTTCCCTTCCACGCCATTTTTTTTAGTAAGCGCCAAATTTCCAAAATTAGGTTCGGGTCACGACCAAATCGGATTGCAACCAAAGTTATGGAACGAATTATGTTGTGACCAGAGGTTCTACTGTATGCTTTTTCCCCTTCTGCATGGCTTACAATTTTCCTGAATGAGACCTTTCTCTAAAATGCATGGAGACCAGACTATAGTAGGGCCACTATACTTTTGTTACCATTTAGCAAGCTATGGATTTTTGCAGGCCAAGTCTACTTGCTTTTGATTATGAGAAATATGACTTCAAGGTATCTATTGTCATTTGCCAGCATCTTGAATGCCCTTTGAATAAGATAATAAATAAATCCTATATCTTGAGTTTGACAGGAAATTGTTTTGCTTTTTGTATGTTCTGTGTATTTTTAATTTGCGTTTCCTGACTATTACAATCATGGGTGGATCTTTTAGTTTGCTCTTTAATAATAAATTGCTTTAATGTTGATTGTAAAAAGCCACTCTGCTTGTATTCAATCCCTATAGGTAGAAGGAAGTGTCAGTTGTTTAAATAACAATAACAAGAGAAAAAAACATACTTTTTAAAATTTTAAGAATTTTTTTTACAGTTTGCTGAAAATTTCACAGCTTAATAAGAATACTTAAGAAATTCATATGGTTGTTGCAACTATTGTTCAGGGAGATGGTGTGCTGTATTAGATGCTACAAATCAGTATCTTTCTGAGGTTCTTTAGTTACCTTCTGGCTGTTTAGGCCCCTATCTCAAAAACTTTTTGCATTTTATCCAGTCATGATCTAGACTGATGTCTCAAACTGATTTCTTTGGAACCGATTGCTGGCAAAAGTACAATATACTGTGGAAAGTGAACAACGAACATCCTCTTTTAAGCAAATGCATAATGGCTACATTCTTGCAATACATTTAATTGTGTAAGCTCCTCTGTGAAACAGAAAATAATATTATGATACATGGTTTTGACAATTAGAAATAATAGATAATAGAAAAAATGAATAAACTTGTAAAGTTAGAATGTTTAATGTACATTTATAGTTATATCTGTTGTAAAATAAAAACATCATTTCTTTGTATTTTTTATTCCTGCACTTTTGCTTTTGTTTTCATTCTTATTTTTTCTATCTTCTATCTTTATTTATTTATTTTATATCCTACCTTTATAATTTGCTTTCATTAGTTTTGATAGCTTGATTTTAAAATCTAATAAAGTTATTTAAAAACAGTACATTTACATGTGTCATGCTGCATTTGTCCAACATGTTTAGTTAATTTTCACCTTAGTTAATACGTGATGCATAGGTGATGAAATTTCATCAAAATGACTAAAATGCATCATAAAGTCACAGTGCAGATTCTGCCCCTTGTGCACCTACAAATAATGACTATAGGAGAAGAGCAGGCAGAGCTATGCGTCAGAGTTAAATGTGTCATCAACTTAGAAACTTTACATTGCCACAAATTATTCAAATCTAGCCTTTCTTGAATTCCACTGACCCTTATCTGGCACCAATTCAGATGTGAACTATAGCGGACTAGATGATTCTTGTGTATAAGCTTAAACAGTAAACCTTTCTGAATTGCAACATAGTTTACTTTATTGTCATTGCACCTCGTACAACAAAATCAAACACCATCTTCAGTGCACATCATGACCATGACCATAAACACAAAAACACATCCTTCACCCTTCACACATTGAACCAGAAACCGCTGACACCACACCAACACTGCACTATACAGCAGAATTCAAAAGAGCTACCGCCCTGGGATAGCAGCTGTTTTTCAGCCTATTTGTCCTTGTTTTTATTATCCTGAACTGTCTGCCAGTTGGTAATAGTTCAAAAAAAGGGTTCCCAGGATGAGATGGATCTTTGAGAATGTTTTGAACTTTCTTAAGGCAGCGGGAGCTATAAAGCTCTTCCAAAGAGGGGAGAGGGCAACCAATGATCTTCTGGGCAATGACATTAACCCTCTGGAGTGCTTTCCTATCTGCCACTGTGCAATTGGCAAACCATATAGAGGTGCAGTATGTTAAAATGCTCTCTATGGTGCAGCGGTAGAAGGTCGCCAGCAGTTTTTCATTCAGTTGTTGTTTTCTGAGAAGTCTCAGGTAGTATAATCTCTGCTGGGCCCTTTTGACCAGGGCTACCCTCTTTTAGGGTAACACCCAGAAACTTAAAACTGGCCACTTGCTCCACTCAGTCTCCATTGATAAGCAAGGGCTGGATGTCTGATCTGTTCCTTCTATAATCCACTATAAGCTCCTTGGTCTTATTGGTGTTGAGGACCAAGTTATTGTCTCCACATCATCCACCTCATCTCGGTGGCAGACTCATCCCCCCGGAGATAAGTCCCACTACTGTTGTATCATCTGCAAATTTAGCAATAGTATTACTAGCCTGAGTGGGAATGCAGTCATGCACATAAAGATTATAGAGTAAGGGACTCAACACGCAACCCTGTGGTGTACCAGTGTTAAGAATAAGGGCTGAAGAGGTATGATTACATAATCTGACCCTCTGTAAACAGCCAGACAGGAAATCCATAATCCAAAGGCAGATTGAATTAGAAAGCCCAAGGTCCAGAAGTTTAGACACTATGTGGAAGAATTGTGTTAAATGCAGAACTAAAATCCACAAAAAGCAACCTCACATAGCCCCCCTGCTGTTCTACATGAGTCAGAGCAGTGTGAAGAGTGATGGCTATAGGGTCCTCTGTAGATTTATTTTTTCTGTATGCAAACTGGTGTTTATCAAATGTATGCAGAAGACCAGAAATGATGTGCCGGCAGACCAATTTCTCAAAGCACTTCATGATGATAGGAGTGAGTGCCACTGGTCTGTAATCATTGAGGTTATTGATAGGGAACTTCTTTGGCAGCCGAACAATGGTGGAAGTCTTCAAACAAGATGGAATAGTGGACTGGGATAAAGACCAATTGAAGGTCCTGGTAAAGACTCCAGCCAACTGATCAGCACAGTCTTTAAGCACTCAGCCAGAGATACCGTCAGGACAGCAGCCTTTCTAGGGTCCACAGGAAACCTCCTGCTCCTCCACAATGAGGTGGTACAATTGGCTGGTAGTTTTATCTGTCTCTGATGTCTCCACTTCAAAGCAAGCAAAGAAATGATTCACTTCCTCTGCCAATGAAGCATTTCCCTCAGCAGGGATGACATTGGTGGTTGATGGTTTGTAATTTGTTGAATCCCTTGCCACACCTGCCTCATGTTATTGCTATAAAAATTATCCTCAATCTTCCTTTTATAATCAGTCTTGGCCTTCCAAATACCTTTCTTCAGACTAGCTCTGGCAGCACTGTATCTTGCCCCATCACCGGACCTAAAGGCCTTGGTCCGGTCATGAAAGAAGCTGGACTTCCTGGTCATCCAGGGTTTCTGATTGGGATAGATCCTAATACGTTTATCCACAGTGATAGTATCTGTGCAGTGTTTGATATAGCACATAACAGTTGCAGTGTGCACCTCTAGGTCAGAGTGGTAAAAGATGTCCCAATTTGTGTTCTCAAAACAATCCTGAAGTTGTTCGGAAGCATCTTCTGGCCAAGATTTCACTGTCTTTATTATAGGCAGAGCCCGTCTCCTAAGAGGGATGTACCCTGGTGCTAAACTTAACGTATAGTCCTGCTCCTTTGCACCTGACAACGACATAAGACATACAGAAGAGGCAGAGTTGTGTCAAAGACACTATGGCATCCTCCTATGCCCACATCAGACTTAGTGGACTTAGCATAACACTGGGTTGAGAAACCAGGTTGTGCAAATTCAGCCATTGAATATTTGAAGATAGATTCCTGTCTAGGTTGAGGGTTTGTAAATCCTCTAGAAGGAGGGGCTTCCAACCTTGGCAACTTTAAGACTTGTGGACTTCAACTCCCAGCATTCCTCAGCCAGCTACTGGTTGCCATCTTAAAGTTGCCAAGGTTGGAGAGCCCTGTGCTAGAGAAGATTGTGTGACTATTATTTATTTATTATTTATTTATTTTATTTATTAATTCGACTTATATGCCGCCCCCTCTCCGAGGACTCGGGCCGGCTTACAATTAAAATACAACAATAAATAAATTAATTTAAAAAGGTATTAAACAATTAAGCCGAATTAAAATTTAAAACCACCCAGTTAAATAAGCCCAACCCAGGAGAATCAGCACAGCCCAGGTTGTAAAAAGAGCCAAGTTTTCAAATCATGGCGGAATATTAAGGTTCCTCTTAAGGAAAGAATCATTTTGTTATTAACCAAATGGTTCTAACTGGATGCCTTTGAGAGTTTCAACCTGGAGAGATCTTTTACCGTCCCCTACCCATGAATAGTTTACAGAAAAGTTTTGAAAAATATAACTCGGTTAGCAGTGTGAAGCAAATACTGAAATGACTTCTGAGAATTTGGTTTTAGCATAGGAGGTGGAGTGTGGTTTTCTTCAGCTTTAAATTTTAAACAGCAGGAAGGAAGATGATTGTGCTGAAGACATACAGGCAGGTGCTTTCTTCAAGCAGCTCCTTGCGTTTATGACCAGTCATTCCAGGATGTGAATCTCTGTGAGTAAGTTCTTTGGAAAGAGGAGGAAATAGACCTTCTGAATAAGGGAATACCTGAGGACTCTGATTATTTCAAATAGAAAAAGACCATATATGGATTGTAATGGTTATTCTTAAATGTTAAACGTTAAGCCAGCTAATACAGCTCCTAAAATAGGGTTGCAGAATTGCTTAGAATAAACAATTAAGACTGGGCCTTTTTGACAGTCTACTTCAGAAATGACTGGCTGTCTTTTTCCAATGCTCTAAGTCTAAGCTAAAATGGAATTGAGGAATTTGTGATATAGCATTTATGTTCATATCCAACTACTGTCTTAGCATGTTATACAAACAACTCATATTAAGCCATGCTATTGTTAATATTGTATGACATTATGTCATTACAGTGTGCAAACCAGTTGGAGATTTCTGACTCATAGGCACTGTTGGGGTCAATGAAAGTTAACTCAACTCAAAATACCTTGCTCTCCCTAGAATTCCAATATTAGTTGAATCCAGGATATAGCTGAATAGGGAAAATATCAGTGACTCGATCCATGAAACTCTTGAAAGTTGGAGAAGGATTTTCATGAAGTGATTCTTCATGAAAAATTAAAGTATCTGAGGAACAAACTACCTTTGAATAACTAATGAGTAGTTAACTGACAGGTCAGCCTTTGGCTAAACAAAACAATCCAGAAATAAAGCAATGACTAATTATGAAAAATATCTAGCACAGCTGGGAAAGATGCAGCAAGAGTGTACAGTAATTATAATATTTTTATATTTTTAATTCCAAGAAAGATTAAACCTTCTAATTTAAAGATAAGGGGAGATTGGGATATGAGATAAGATTATGCATAACAGAGGAAAAAATGGAGTCAGGCTTTTCTGCTTTTCTAGGACAATGATAGCTCTCATTGTGTATAATGCGAGGAAAACGTAAGAGTCATGCGGAGGAGGTGTAGGCTTGGAACTACTACCCAGGCTGCTTGAAAGAGTAGAACTTTGGATTTCATTTCTTTCTGTATGGTTTGCCTCAATCACTTCAGTCATTGCTGAGTACAAAATCAGTTCAATCAAGGTTGAATATAGAAATGGAACAATTGAAAACTGATTTGTTAAGTGGAAGAAGAAACCAATAGAAGATCAATACACTCAAAAGTCAATAAAAGGCACATTTGAGGTTGGTTAATATCAGTGTGAAAGAAAGAAACTGAAGGGGTTGTTTTTGCAGCTCAAGAACAAGCTTTATTGACTAATTCCATGTAAGTGAACATTGAGCAAAACAATAGCAAATGTCGCCTTTGTGGTGAAAAGGGGGAAACAACCAACCACCCGAACAGTGGCTGCACAAAATTACAGAAACTGACTGTAAGAAGCATCATGACCCAAGTAGACAGAATTTGAATTTGAATATAACAAGAACATCTGAAACCATCAAATTGAGAAATTTTTTGAAAAATGGATGAGCTCTTATGGATTTTAAGATCCAAAAAGACAAGCTCCTTGTTCATAACATGCCTGATGCAGGTTACTGAAAAGATAGCTTGGTTCATTGATGTCACTTATAACAGATGATGCTAGGATTGAGGGGGAAAATGTAATTTGGGGAAAAAATTACAAAATACTAAGACTTGTAGATGGAAGTTGAATGCTTATAGAAAAGAATTCCGCTGTTACACCAATCACGATTGGAGCCTTCAGAGAAATACCAAAAGGACTCCCTCCCAATATATGGAAATGTTGAACATATTGGACCTGAATACCATAATTATACAAAAAAAGACACTCTGTGTCTCTGTTCCAAAAAAAGAAACTGCCTGTATTCCGAGATGTTACCTTAATACAGAGGTCTCCATACTTGGCAACTTTAAGACTTGTGGACTTCAACTCCCAGAATTCTGAGTCCTAAGTCTTAAAGACCTACTATAATGGTTAGGACATGGGTTAGGATTTGAATTATTATGCTTCCAGCAGATTGTGAATTTAATCATGAATTACCAATAATAATAATAGGATAAAAATATCAAATCCAGCCTAAACATCTGGCTGACTGTGCAACAAATCTTAATAATTAAGTTGCCATAAGACAGATGTGTCAAACTCAAGGCCTAGGGGATGTATATGGCCAATGGGATGCTTAGATCTGGCCCTCGGGGCTGCCCTAGAAACAGCAAAGGACCAGCCTGTGTTGCCTCTGCCAGCGAAAATGCTATTTAAGAGAGTGAGCCGTTGCAACTGAAACTGGAGCTTGGGAGCCTGTTTTCACTGGCAGAGAACTCAGGCCACCACAGGTGCC